>CAJHZI010000303.1:210000-400000 GCA_905160935.1 Enchytraeus crypticus | reverse complement strand
CAAGATACAATAGGCCTAACTAAGCAGCCGCAAACTCTAGATAGGACAATATAGTTTCATTTCGCTTAGCTCGGCAAGTTGGCACTCTTCCATATTTCGTCACACTCACTTAACATCGGTCGCTCAGTCATATAGTCTCCTATATGCTACTAAAGTATGTTACAGCACATAGGAGTCTATGGCCGAGCAATCACAGTACAACTATAGCTATGTCATTAATTAAAATCATGGAAGCTTAGCAGTTTACCACTCGATCTACAGCACGGCTCTATAATGCCAGTAATACTTACACATGCAGTTATTGAGCGACATCGAAAATACGCAAAATTTCTTACATAAAGTATATATATGAGCCTAAATTCTGGGGGGACATTTGCATGCATGTCCCCCCAGTCTAAATTCTGGGGGGACGTGTCCCCTCTGTCTCCCCCCCCCCCCGGTGTTTACGTCAATGCGTACAGTATATAACTTCTCCACATATTTCTTTCCATTGACTTTCTCTTTATATCAACGTACGAATAGGCTATCAGATTAGGCCTATCCAGTGTCCCAAGTTTCGGTCTTTCTCTAACCCTTTCCCCTTCCATTTTCCTTCAATTACCTCCTTCAGTAAATCATCTCTTCTCAGAGCAATCTTATTCTTTTCTCTATTTCTTAGTGTAGGCCTATTTCAGATGTCAATTGTCAACTTGTGCCAATTCTATTTAGCACTTCTACGAATCGTTCATAATTTCGTCAGTCCATTTGATCTTCTCCATTTCTCACTGAATCCATATTTAACGCGCTTCCAGTTCCTCAATATCAACCTTTCTTATAATGCCCATGTTCACAGCCGCACATGAGGGTGGTCCACATTAATGTTTTGCAGGTACGTGATATAGATTAAATGAAATCCGTATATATTGATTATTGAGCAAGACACAATTTAAAAAAATCTTTGGCCCAATTAAGAGAAGCAATATGTGTCCTCTTTGAACAAAACTTAGAATATGTGATCGATCGATGTTTTATTTTGTGGACTTTGAAAGTGTCTTTGTCAGGATTGTTGGCAAACGATGCTGAATTTCTTAAAAGGAATTGACTGGGGGGAGGAACAAAAGATTAATTCTAAATATGTACATGACTCAACGAGCTGATATTTAGATCCAGTAAAAAGATTGGTCTTAAAATAAGCAACTGGCGCTTTCTGAACAAGTGTGCAGTTTAAAAAGAGAAACTTAACGATTGTATTCTGCATCTATGCTGCTATGTTGATGTGAGTGATATTAGGGTTGAATTTTAGCTTTTTGTTATGAGAATAATGCAAATATGCAATAGGCGTACTAATAATTTCAAATTAACAGTCTTTTGATTCAATCCTATGATTTGATTCCTTTTTCATTTAATCATTTTTGTAAATTAAAATGGTTTCTCTAATAATTGTAATTGTTAAATAGAAGAAGTTAGTGATATACTGATCTATTGCTAATTAATTACTATATATCATTCACTTAACTTCTATGAACAACTACATGATTAAGTTGCTAACGTAAATTAAGTTCTTTGAAGATGTATAATTAAGATCCCATTTATACTAGTCCTAAGATAAAGAATTTTTCAACTTGTACTAGGAACCATACATTAAGGTGATGCTGTTTTCGCTCACGACAACAACGAACACATGAACCAAGTCTGTCTGTCTTATTAATTAGATTCTGATAATGCCTATGTAAGTTTTTGTCACGCGTTCATTGATGTGATTACTCTCTGAAATTTTGTGAATAATAAAGCATATTTCTCTCTCTGTCTGAAGAGCAGAAAGAAAATGTCAGTACTGCCATGCAAATTCTGCAATTCTGAAACTTAGTCCAATGAAGTTATAAAAGGAATGGGGTTACTAGTTAAATTGGTTAAATTGTTCCATTAGTTAAATTGGAATGTGTCTTGGCAAGTAGGTAGTTTGCAAAATGTTGCAGCTTGATGTCTGGTGGTGATGATAAGGTGTATGGAACAGGGAGAATTGTCATTTGTCCTAGGCTCAGACTTGGGTCACTTACGAATAATTGTTATATGTCGATAACTTTATATTAACATTATGTTTTTCTTTTATTTCAGAGATGGTAGCCTTTATATATGGTATCTTATGAACTGTTTCTAAATACATTGATTTAGAAAATTATGTTACATCGTAGCCATTAACTGGCATAGTTGTATTGTTTTAGTTTGAATACCAAGCAATTAAATTGGTATCATTTGAACAATTTCTATATATTTTAGGCCAATATTCCAGTTATTTGGACTATATGACACTTACATTTTTAGTTTGAACGTGAGCACATCAGAATGGCTATGCTGCATCGAAGCAGCCTCAGAGTGAGGTTGTTCTACCTCTTTCTCTTTCTCATTATCCTGTTATGTCTCATCACAGCTGTTGCCGTTCAGCTCATGTTCTGGCTCAGATTCTCCGGAGATCTCGATCCTTCTCGACAAAACACTGCAGCAGAATCAGAAATATGGGACTGGAATAGCGAAACAGAGGTTGTTTTGACGGGATTGCATGCTGAAGATAGTGAGGAGTTATCACAAACTTCGATGCCGAAAAGTACAGTCCAAAACTGCACGTATCACACGTGCTTCGACGTCTACCGGTGTCCTCGAAATGGTGCCGGGCTCATTTTCGTTTACGTCTACCCGCCAGTGCGGTATTTAGATAGCATCGGAAACGATTTGACTGTAGCGTTTTCAAAAGAATTTATAGAAATGATTGACGCTATAAGGTCTAGTAAATACTACACCAGTATTCCTTCTGAGGCTTGTCTATTTGTGCCGTCAGTCGATCTCCTAAATCAAGCTAGGATTGCTAATCATCGGAGTGCGGCACTTATGTTGAGTGCTCTGTCAGAGTGGAATGATGGCAGCAATCACTTGCTATTCAACATGCTTCCAGGCTCCGCCCCTGACTATAATACATCGCTGGACTTGCCACATGGGCGGGCCATACTAGCGGGAGGCGGGTTTTCTACTTGGTCGTATCGTCTGACGTACGATGTATCGATTCCTGTCTACAATCCTCTTGTCAAGAAGCTGCAACAAGATTATCAATCAAACGAGAAAGCAAAACCGAATGAACCTCCTCCCGTTCGACGACGCTGGAGAATTGTTTCGTCGCAAGTAGGACTGCATCCTGATTACAAACATGACCTTGAACTTGCTGCGATGAATTCCGGCTATCATAATTCTCTTCTAGTGTTAGAACAGTGCCGAAGTGCTAACGGTGTCTTATCTGATGTAATGGTAGAAAGGTGTGATATTTCCGGAACAATCTACAACTACCCTGATATTTTACTTGAAGCTGATTTCTGCGTTGTTGTAAGAGGCAGTCGTTTGGGACAGTTGGCGCTGTATGACTGTATGATGGCTGGTTCGGTACCAATCGTTGTGGCTGACGGTTACATAATGCCGTTCTCTGAAGTGATCGATTGGACGAGGTTTGATATATATATATGTACATGTTGTTTATTAGTCTCTAAGTAAAGCAAAAGAATTGTGTCAAATAGTCTAATACCTTACTTTTTATCAATCTACACTTTGAAACAAATCCATATTTAGACTTTTATAGCGGTAAAAGTTCCAGATTTTTATCTGTTGCTCGATGCATTTAAAATGCCTAAACTTCAATATGCTGCTTCTCATAATAGAAGGTTGACAGTTTCAAAGTTGCAAGCTAATATCGATTTACAGTGTATGCTTAATGTATAATATCATATTTATAAGTATAGTTCTTTGTATGAGGCTGCTGACTTGTAATATTTTGGGAACATTATACATGAAATTATAAAATGTCTTAGTTAAAATTGGCTGTTTTTTCAGTTATTTGCCGCTATTTTACTTAATAGCAATTACTTAATGTCAGTATACATTTCGACTTGCACACAATGAATCATGCTTGTATTAAAACACATAATAGAACATAGAACATAACATATAATTAAAACACAAATTATCAAAGAGAATACACCTGCTGTATGTTGTTCTTAAGCTGTTATTTTAGGAGCTTAAAAATGATGGCACAATCATTTTTATCTAAGTAAAAAATATCTGAGGCTGGATTAATTCTAAGGGGCTGAGTGAAACACTGGCCGGCTATCGCCGAGTCATCTGTAGCTACCCGTCACTGCACGTTGTGTGAATGTTGTTGAACTTTGGACTGATTTTCTGGATTTTGGAATTTGCACCATTTTTGGACCTTCTTTTTGTTCGCCGGCTTGATTTTGTCTCAATAGTGCTCGATGTGTCATTGATGACTGTAGCACTCTAATTGTTGTTATTATTATTAACAGGGCAGCTTTGAGACTGGAAGAGTCTCAGTTGACTAACATCATGTCGCTTGTGTATTCAGTATCAACGGACAGATTAAAATCAATGCGCTCTCAAGTTAACTTCCTCTACTCTTCTTATTTCTCGTCTCCTTCAGCAATAGCGCTTACCACCCTACGTATTATTAACGACCGGGTCTTTCCTTACGCCACTCAGAAGTATTCCGCCTGGAATGATCCGCCCGAGATAATGACAAGCAGGGGCATAGGAGGAAGGAATTCAGATGTTCCACCATTGTTTCTTCCGTTGATGCCGGCTAAATCCGCAGGATATACCGCTGTTATATTGACGTATGACCGCATGGAGTCGCTATTCCGTATAATACAACGGCTGTCTGGTTCATCCAGTCTTGTTAAGATTCTTGTCATATGGAATAACCCGCTGAAGCCCCCGCCGCCTGGTGAGTGACTGATTTATGACTATTTATTATATGTGCCACCTGGTGAGTGGCTGAATTATGACTATATATTATATCTGTCACCTGGTGAGTGACTGATTTAAAACTATTTAATATATGATAGTGATACTACCTGGTGAGTGATGAATGACTCTATTTATAATGTATAACATAGTGAATGCGCAATTAATTACTCTCCTGTATAGGTGTCATCTGTCATTCATTGCTCCTCTATCAAGTTTTTTTCTGAATAGTTCAGAAAATTTGTATGCACAATTTTTCAATTTCACAATAACAGAAAACTAAGATAATAATTCGAATGAATTTTAAAAGTGATTTTGAAAAGTATTTGTTATTGTTTTGAAAGTTTTGCAGTATATTGATGATAAATTTTTAATGGTATTTTCATGGAAGCTTCTCTATGCTTTATTTAGGTATCAACTGTCGTTAACGTTGCTGTTACACTGCTTGCCATATACTTTATGCTAAGTTGAAATCTCTATGATATTTAATTAACTTTTCTCTTATTTGCCTCAGCTTCAGTCTGGCCTAAGGTAAACAAGACTCTCAAGGTGGTTCAAACCAGACAAAACCGGTTGAGTAACCGGTTTTACCCGTATGATGAGATAGAGACAGAGGCCATACTGTCGCTGGATGATGACATACTAATGCTGACTGTGGACGAATTAGAGTTTGCGTACGATGTATGGCGACAGTTTCCGGACAGGCTTATCGGTTTTCCGTCTCGACTTCACTTGTGGGAGCAGAACACAAGCTCGTGGCGGTACAGCTCTGAATGGACGAGTGATATATCGATGGTTCTGACTGGAGCGGCATTCTATCACAAGGTAATCTGTCTGCTACTCAACCGATCAATCAATCGATAAGTTAGTCTAATAGGTATCTTAATGAGCAACCCAACCAGGGATGCTTTATTATTTAACTTGTATATTATTCTGTTAGCTATTCAGTTTCTAATCAAAAGCAAACACACTGCACTGAGACAAGGCTGTTGCATTGCTGTTTTTTTACCAAGCAATGCCGGGTAAGAAGTTTCTACCGATTTAAGAAAATTCTTAAGGAACAGATACGACTAGGATGTCAAAATTTTAGCAATAATTTCACGAGTTACTTAATGTTTTAGTTCACTAAAACTTTTTGTTTTTAGAATTATAATCTTTTAGACTATGTTAAATCAATTGAGTTGTCTGTCTAGTATTTTGTGCCGTTATGATCATGTATTGTAAATTTTATTGTATTTTGTGTAGTTTAGTCGTAGCATGTAAGTGCCATTGTTGGCCTTTGTTTTTTCCGTTCATGTATAAACTTTTTATTTTTGCACTCAAGAATTCATGCGTAAAATTAGTAAATTACATGTATGATGTGATAAACGAAATTAATAAAATAAATAAATAAATGCACAGCAGCATGTGTTGCCATTGATACTGCATTCTGTTTCTGTTTTAGTTTTTAAAACCCATTTTGGCTATAGCAATGTTATATACATTTTCTGTGTCAACAACAACAATAATAATAGTAATAATAATAGTAATAATAATGATAATAATAATAATAATAGTAACAATAATAATAATAGTGATAATAACACTAATCTTATCAGTAGTAGTACTTAATAATAACAACAGTAGTATCAATAATAATAACAATATTAGTAGTAAAAGCTGATAAAGCTAAGGTTAACGTCAGTTTCCTCACTCGAAAGCAATGTCAGTAACGGGCGAGCCCAGGATTTGAACTCTGCACCTACTGATCCACGGTCAAGTATCTTATTGACTTCGCCACTGGCTTCAGCCAGAAGCAAAGTCTATAAGAAGAAGCTAGTAGCAGTAATTGTAATAATAATATTAATGTTATTGTTAATACTGTTTTAGTACTACCACTACCTCTACACCAATGCCATGCCGGGCGACATCAAGGGCTGGGTGGACGACAAAATGAACTGTGAGGACATCGCCTTCAACTTCCTTGTCATCAACTCTACCGGTAAACCTCCGGTGAAGGTGACACCGCGGCAGAAGTTCCGCTGTCCAGAGTGTTTGGGAGGGGCTGCGGTGTTGTCAGCTGACCTGGGTGACCACATGGTGGAGAGATCTGAGTGTGTGGACAGGTTCTCCAGGATCTATGGGATGATGCCTCTGAGGAGTGTAGAGTTCAGGGCGGACCCCGTGCTGTACAAGGACACGTCTGGTCTGCCGCAGGAGCTGTTGTGGTACAATGACGTGGGGAGTCTATAGCGTTGCGCTTTGTTGCAGTGTTGTATTTGTAACCTGGTTTTGATAGAATAGTGGTAAATGTTAGCGAATGAGAGTCATAATCTCGTTAGTAACTTTGTTAGATACTATGATATTATTTTTGTTGGATTTGTAGACGGATTGATACACTGTAGATGGACTGATTATAGGGATTCTTGGGTTCAGAGCGGACCCCGTGCTGTACAAGGACTCGTCTGGTCTGCCGCAGGATCTGATGTGGTACAATGGCGTGGGGAGTCTATAGTGTTACGCCACGTTTCAGTGGTGCAGTTTTGTATTTGTAACCTGGTGTTTGCTAGAATTGTGATTAATATTAGTGAATGAGAGTAATCTCGTTAGTAACTTTGTTAGATTTGTTTGTAAACATGATATTATCTTTGTTGGATTTGTAGATGGATTGATACATTGTAGATGGACTGATTACAGGGATTCGTGGGTTAAGCCCATTGGATTTTAACCAGATTGTAATTGTTTAATAACGAGTTGTTTTGTAATTCTTAAATTTGGTTTTGATTTTGATTTCTTTATGCCTGTTTCTTGAGCCAAATCGTGACTAAAACAGGTCTAGAAACTACTTTACAAACAGCAGTTTTTGACGTTTGTTCTGTTGTGATTTTCAGTATTAAGTATTATTGTGTTAATAATAACATCGATTGGTTCACAGCTGTAGTTCTAGCACAGATACAGGATTAACCGTCACATACACTGTGTGGGTGTCCATATGTCGAAATGACCTGGGATGTCAGTCTAGGTCGACATGACCTAGAACATGACCTAGGATTTGAATCTAGGTCGACATGACCTAGGACAAGACCTGGTATTTGAACCTAGGTAGACATGACTTGCTACCTGACCTTGGATGTGAATCTAGGCCTGTTCACTCGTTTAAGCTTAACCTCAATTGGCTTTAGTGGCAACTTTTAAGCATGCACCTAGTCGTGCTATATTTCAGTGTTTACTTTAAATAAGTCGCTTTACTATATGTTACTCAGTAAATAACCTCTTTTAGTCTCTTTGTAAAGCTTAAAAGTGTTTCGATTAATAAGTCGCTGCTGTTGCTTTGTTTGGCAACGGGTAACAATGCCATTACTCCCATCAGGTAACTAACTGTACAATTGAAGTCTGATGATTTTATTTTATCTAGATCTAATAGGCTAATGAGGATCCAGTACCTGTTCATCTATTTAGTTGTACTTCTCGCTCGTCACTGACATCGCTTTCGAGTGAGGAAACAGACGTTAACATTAGCTATACCAGCTTTTTTATTTGTGGAGGATTAGAGTTGAATGTCTCTACGTAGTATTGTTTATTCTGTTTAATTACTGTATGCATAGTTTTACTATCTAGTCGTGCTGAAGACATTGCTTCATTCATTAGCTATATATTACGTTTCAAACTATATTTTTCTTGCATCATTGCAGCAATAATTTAACTCGTTGTTTTTATATGAATACGGCAAACATATCTGTTGTATTACAGTGTATTTACTATAGAAATGACAAAAAATAATTGTAAAAATCTACCTGGTAGCCTAGATGGGAACATATCTGTTGTATTCCCTGACATCATCCCTGGATGATGTCAGGGAAAAAACGGACGTTAAACCTTTATTATGATTATTACAATTATTATTATTACAGTGTATTTACTATAGAAATGACTAAAAATAAGTGTCAAAGTCTAGGTGGTAGCCTAGATGGAAGCAAATTAGCTTTGTATGCAGGAGGGCACAGTTTCATATTCATACTGTTCGGTATCTTGAGAATTAGTGTTGATTTTGTGTATAGGTAGACTGGTAATAGTGGGAAAGTTGGTCCGATTATATTTATCAGTGTAAATCTGTGAATATAGCCTGTCTACAAAATGATCCTCTTAAAGTATAGCAATAGTTCAACATAATCTCAGTTTATTTGTTGTAGTTTCTCATGTGTGATCACGCCATTGAAGAACGTAACAATTGTAAACTGCACGTGTCATAAGAGGAGACTGAAAGCTAGAACTGAAGAAGACAATGGGTAACCACCTCAGAAGCCATATTATTTCCAAACTATAGGTTCCATTAAGGTGTGGATAACTACGACAACAGATGAAAATTTTCGGACACATTATGCGGAACAAAATAGTTGAAAATACCGTAGTAACATGGAATAATAGAAGGAAAAATATGCAAGGGTCGACAATGAATGACGTTTATTAAGAGTCTTCGCAAATGGATGCAGTTAACTGAAACAGAGATGATCAGAGCAACAATGAACAGAGACATATGGAGAAATATGACCATGACCGCCCAGGTTTGGAACAGGCACGGCACTTAGAGAAGAAGTAGGTGTGGATAAGGAAAGGCCTTTAGTGAAGGGATTAACTCATTGTATATAGAGCGTGAAAGCAGCAAGCGAGTAGAAATGTGTACCTTGGCCTTTTCGCAGTATACTAGAGAGAGAGAGAGATCATGCTAATCAAGGTTACGGGTTCAAAAGTCCCGCTGTACCGTTCCCAACTGTACATATGTTCACAGAATCGGATGTTAAACTTAGTTTTCTTTAGTATTTTTTTTAAATTTTGCTATTGCAGTAAAACTTAATACACAGTAGTATGGGTTAGAGCGAAGTTAAATTTTTGAGGCATGTCCTAAATCAAAACATTTGTCTCAGCTACCCATAAAACATTCTACAGGTATATTCACAAAGGCACAAAGCTTTTGACAGTGTTAACCCTACGATGCACATAGCAGTTCAGCACCTGTTATGTATTCCCTTAACTGTGGCAGATTTGGTAATTAAAACAACAAGTTTTCTTTGCTAATATATAAACAAATGTGTCACTTTAATACAAGTTTTCTTTGCCAATATATAAACAAATCTGTCACTTTAATACAAGTTTTTTGCTAATATATAAACAAATCTATAAAAACGGATAATTTAAACTCACGTCACGAAACAATCATTAAAAGATTAACGAATTTGAGTTGTTAGTAGCATATGAACTAAAGAAATAATTGTCTCACAATCTGATAGAGAAATGCCTAATAGCACAACACAATACTTGGCACATCCATTTATTGTACTCTTCAGCTTAGATACTTTTATAAACAATTAGCAAAATAACAATTGTCACATAGATAGATCTGCAATATTATAAACACAATATTGAAAAATTCAATAAAATTCGTGAGACATGTAACAAGACAATAGATGCAATAGCAGTTACATTACATCGAGAGGGATTTATATCAGTGATTTGTTATCTTCAGTTTCGATTCCGTTAAATGCATCATCAGCAACAGACCGAGCTGAGTTGTCTGCCAGGGAGAAGATGCAATGCTTCAACTATTTACTCTTTCTCTCAAGTCTCCATTTTCAATCTCATGCTAAATGCTGTCTATGACTTTCCATATCCAGCCTGTATGAGATTTGTTACTATTCTCGTAGCACAGGTACGACATTATCTTTCTAGTATGAAGTGTGAACCAGTGTCCCGCTGGTCTACTGCAAAATACATCCACCACTTAGCTACAGAATATCCATTGCAGTTCCAGCATTAGTCGTCTGTTATAAGCACGTGCAGTAGGTAGCGAGTTTAATGTTTTATCTGAGTCCACTCGAGGATTTTGAGCATCACCAGTCATAGTCGAGCACCGTATATCAGAATTTCCAGTTCTTTGTGACCTCTCGAGGCAGCGTGACGTAGCGCGGTACATTCATATGAAAAGCCGGCACCTCTGCATCAAACTTTGAACCTACGAACAAAACAACGTCACATCGTATCTCAACCTTAAAGCCTGTTCCAGAACCTAAAGAAACAACGTCACATCGTATCCCCACCTTTAAGCCTGTTTCAGAACCTAAAGAAACAATGTCACATCGTATCTCAACCTTAAAATCTGTTCCAGGACCTAAAGAAACAACGTCACATAGTACCTAAACCTTAAAGTCTGTTCCAGAAACTAACGAAACAACGTCATATCGTAGGAGGCGTTATATACCATGGACCTGCCAGTAAGCAGTGCACAAAGAGAGTGAGAGAGAGAGAGAGAACGAAAGAAGTGATACTATTATTATTACTTGAGTCTCTAAGTTTGTGCATGGTATATGATCCTGACATTACACCGGAGTCAGTCTTGTAGTGAGTGCAGCTGATGTAGGACCACGTGACGCCTGGCTTTATGACCGGGTACTCTCCTGCACAATCAATCAATAAGAATTTAACGTCCGGTTCCTCACCATAAGGCAATGTCAGGGACATCGTTTGCAGACTCTACACGAAACAAGCGCCAAAGCACCACACGATGACGACGACGACAACAAACAAGACATCATTCATCACCCCCCCACGTCTACACAATGTTAACAATTACGTAAGTTGCGTCATTGACAAAATGGGAGAAGGGGGGGGGGGGCGTAGGAACCTTTTAAAAAAGAGCGGGATAAGTGAACAAATTGCGCTTAGTGAGACAGGCTAGGGGAGGAAAAATGCATGCATGCGTCCGGTTCCTCACCATAAGGCAATGTCAGGGACATCGTTTCTTGGGGGATGGAGGTCCCCACGGTAACGCTAAAGGGGTTCTAACCGTGAAACTAAGCAACTTAAAGAAGATTCTTTACTCAAGAGTCACGGTCTTAGACTGTTAATAATTAAAAGTCTATTACAATAACTAAAAGCTAAAGTGATACAATTTAATTAGAAGAACGTATTAGATTAGTGACATTCAAACGAATCAGCTATATTATTGGAATGAATAGACTGATAATGACCTATGACCCCTGGACCCTGGACAACTTCCTCGTGCCCTTCCTCGTCCTTGATGACCCAGCGTCTCGTCTCCAGCTGACAGGCTGCACTAGGTGGCGCATCGGCGTCCATCGATAGGCTGTCAATCAATCAATCATCCAATCCATCAATCAATCAATCCAGCTGACAGGCTGCACTCTGTGGAGCATAGGCGTCCATAGAGAGGCTGTTAATCAATCAATCAATCAATCAATTAATCAATCCATCAATCAATCAATCAATCAATCCAGCTGACAGGCTGCACTAGGTGGAGCATTTGCGTTCTTAGACAGGCTGTCAATCAATCAATCAATCAATCAGTCAATCAATCAATCCAGTTTTCAATAGAGCAATCCAGCAATAAATTATTCTATAAATCAATAAACTAATCACGGGTGGGTCCTCACCCACCCGTGATTAGTTGAACACTGGAGCAAGTGAAGCGTACTCACGTGACGCGGTAGGCGTGAACATTTTGTGATGGGCGGGGACTAATATGACTCATCTCAGGAACGAAGGCCGTCGCTACAGATATACGCACGTGCTCCGTGGTAGCCACAAACGTGGGGTCATGATAAAACCTGTCCATAACAACATCAAGTAATAAAAAATTGGGTCATGATAAAACCTGTCCATAACAATATCAAATAATAAACGTGGGGTCATGATAGAACCTGTCCACAACAACATCAAGTAATAATATAACCTGTCCATAACAACATCAAGTAATGGGGTCATGATAGAACCTGTCCATAACAACATCAAGTAATGAGGTCATGATAGAACCTGTCCATAGCAACATCAAGCTACAAACGTGAGGTCAACTTAGAATCTGTGCACAGTTTTGTCTAAAGAAGAAAACACTAGAACACGCTCAGTCAATGATTCAAGACTAGATAGCGAATGGCGAATTAATAGCGTTATTATAGCATTATTATAGCATTATTATAGCATTATTATAGCATTATTATAGCATTATTATAGCATTATTATTATTTAGCATTATTCTAGAAAATAATAATAAGTTGTCAATAAGAGCTACAAAAATAAAAACAATGTTAAACACCATAGTATATACACATGTACTGTTAGAGGTGGCAAAACAGTTAATAAAGAACTATACGAAAAACTTGTAAAAACCTATCGATCAATTTTGTAATTAGTGTAACAATTATAAATATAAAAAGTACAGGACCAATATTACTTAAAGAAAGACTTACTTCAGGATGTTTTGTTGATCGATTGGAAACTTTCCATCTTCTAATTCTTGAGCATAGCGACAAAACCACTCCTGAAAGTTATCACCTAGGTAAAAATTTACTAATCAGTCATTAACTGGGACATTATTAGCAGCATGCATAGAATTGATATATATATATATATATATATACATATATATATATTTATATATATATATATATTTATTTATTAATATTTATTAATATTAATTGATGTATTTATTGGGAGAATGTAATTAAAGGAAATGTAGAAATAATAACACTACTAAACTTTAATTTACTAAATATGCAAAATTCTACCTGAGATGAAGATATCTTGCTTCGTTTTAGATTTTGAAATATAGAAGATACAGCCGACAGGTAGACCATGAAAGTCCTCCTCTCCAGCAAGCATGAACTGACTTGTATAGGAGTATGAGCAGAATGAGAGAGGAATGAAAACTGATGGGGTCTTGTACTTATCTCTATACACCTGATGCAGAGTCTATACGCAAACATATACACACCATATGCACACACACATATACATAGACAAATATACACATATGCACACATACATACACACATATATATACACATACACACACATATACGCATCATATACAGACACACACATATTCACACATATATACACACACATATAAACACACATAACCAGACATAAACCCATATAAAGAGACGAATAAACCGGCATTAAAGAGCATAACACTAAACCGGTAACTTGACACAATGAATCTAACGCCAATGTTCACTTTAGTATTAATTTCACGCAAACAAATATAGAATTGCACTCTGAGACAATATCAGTGTTAAAATAAGTACAAATCAGAATTGACAAAGTTCATTTGCACAACACTTAACCATTGTGCCACTATTCAGCAGCACAACACTTTACCATTGTGCCACTGTTCAGCAGCACAACACTTAACCGTTGTGCAACTGGCTTAGTATTAGCACTGCAAGTATTACTCACAATGATGTCTTTTAGAGGAAGCAATCTCTCACTTCTCCTGTGATTATAATTCTGTATTCCACCCAATAACCTGCGAGCAATATCAGTTACATCAATGACAACAACAAGCACTAGAATACTCTCAAATTTCTTACATTGCATACGAAAATATCGAGCACTAGAAATAGTTGAAAAATCAATAGTCAATGAAAATTTGTTCAAGAGTGTAACAAGTTATTAGGCGTCATGAAATCTTTGATAAAAGCAGTCGCCTATGATAAACTAAAGCAAGAAAATCAAAATCACCAATAGACTATATCATCGAAAAGAGATGTTCATGATTTGCCAAATCAACATCCTCCATGGCACCAACACTGAGGCTAATAATATACTGATAAGATAAAACTAATAAAGAAAATTAAGGATTAAAAAGACATAAATAATGCTTAATATATCCCCGTGGAGTGTCCGGGTTGTTTGGAGAATTGACCAACCAGTGACTGCACGTGTCGTAGTAGGCGACTAAAGTACTAAGATCCATACCAACGTCAGAAAGGGCATTCGGTTGGTGAGCGCCTAGGCTACAGAAATTGCTACAAAAGTTTAAATGAATGGAAAAGTCTCAAATAGGGGATTTGCTGATGATATGATGAAGGACAGAGAGTATTTGAGACAGTCTATTCGTATCCCGACCTTGGTTGAACTGGAATTCAAGGGAAGAAGATGATGATGATACTGAAATAAAGTTTAATATTCATCTATTTAAAATTTAACATTTGAAATTAACCTTAATTTCGAGTGTCGCATAATTTCACAAATTATAACTCTTAAAAATTTTACATCTCTTATATTTAGAAATCATCATCATCTTCCTTTAAATCCCAGTTTAACTAGGGTCGGGATAAGAATAGTCACACAACCTATCATCAGCCCATTCCCTATTTTTCACGTCTTTTTTAATCACTGCATCACACGTCTGTTGAGGTATAACCTATCTATGATATAAGAAATTAAAAGAAAAGAATTAAAAAAGTTTTTTAAAAGCTAAATTTCAATAAATTTCAAAGTGGAAATCTAACAAATGGCATTTCTAAGATGGAAAATCAAGCAGTAAGAGCCACTATTCTAACTCTTGTAAAATGTTAATTAGTTATATTACAACAACAAATGGTACAAGCCATCAATACCCGAAAGGATCGTCGTTGACTTGACCATTGTAGATTCTGTAGACAAATCTCATTGAGTTAGGCAGTTTAACTCCCAAAACCCCTTCCACCTCATCCAGTTCCTTCTCAGAGGCTCCAGCTACACAAGACATGCAAAGGAAGGCAAGTGCAGTGGTCTCTTAGCGTAGAATGATCGATTGAAAGACATAAATATAAGTATATATGCATATACATGTATATATATATATATATATATATATTATTATATATATATACAGTATATATATATATATATATATATATATATATACACATGTATATATATGTATATGTATATATGTAATGTATGTATATATATATATATATATATATATATATATATATCTATATATATATTATAATAATTATCAG
This sequence comes from Enchytraeus crypticus, assembly GCA_905160935.1. Taxonomy (NCBI): domain Eukaryota; kingdom Metazoa; phylum Annelida; class Clitellata; order Enchytraeida; family Enchytraeidae; genus Enchytraeus; species Enchytraeus crypticus. The sequence continues at coordinate 384,440 of CAJHZI010000303.1, read as the reverse complement.
ATAGAATATATATTATATATATTATACATAATTATTATCTATATTATCTACATTAGAAGTATATATATATATTATATATATATATTATATAGATAAAGTATATATATTTATAATATATATATATATATATATTATATATATATATATATACATATACACACACATATATAGGGCCTACATATATACATATACATGTATAGATACAGATGCATATACATTATACAGATACATATACATAGAGTAAACAAAAGCAAAAAATTTGTGATTAATAGTTTAATAAATTAGGTATCGATACAATTAATTAATCGCTAACGGTTAAATTAATCGTAAACTTCAACAGCCCTAAACTTTATTACTATTAATTCATTTATTATTTACCTCCAACAGATTCCATAATCTTAGGACAGTTCTGAGACATGAATGTCTCGATCTGTTTCCATGCCTTGCGCACTGCCAAATAGCAGTCTCTGTATCTGCCATAATCGTTGTACCAGTCTACAAATCTTCCTCTCCATGACTCAACGCCCTGTCCGCTAAAAGCAAAATAAAGACAACAGGCTATGCTTCGTATAAAGTTACTGAAGGTCATTGGACAATCATACAAACACTGGTAAATACTACTACTACTACTGATACTACTACAGCTAATACTACTAGTACAACAACTACTACTACTACTACTACTCATACTACTACTAATATTAAATTCAAATACTAGTACAAATACTGACGAAGTTACGCTGCAAATATATCTCTATCTCAATTGTCACAAATACGCAGCCGCAATGTTTCACTTCTCAACATCACAATCTCTAGAATGCATCAAATACCTAATGCATAAACTGCTGAAAATTTATCAAAATATGGTTATTAATTTAACAACCCACACGGAAGAATAGAGCTTAACTCTGAACAATCTGACTAGACAATACTTTGAAAGCTTCATACATCTTTAATAGTCAACCTATGCGAAAAGGTAACAGGGCAGAATATTGAACGCGGATGACGTTGAAGACAAGAATATTATGCAATAATTTAAAAAATAAATTCAACTGTAATTACACTAAATTCTAACTGAAGTATCAACTGAGCCTCTACATATGTAAATATTAATTAGCATGAATAACAGAGGTATTCAAGACAATAAGTTCAGACAATTTCTTAACAACAACAACAGTGACACAACAACAACAACAACAACAGTGACAACAACAACAATATTCCGGTAAATTCTGAAGATGGGCTAACCTCACTCCCTCGTGAAATAGTCTATACTGAATCTTCCACAAAGCCTCGTGTCTCGTTACATCATCAAGTCTGTGACAAACCTGTGCACACCTTAAGACAAGCAAATATCAATTATAAACTGGTTGAGAGTTTATGCTGTCTTGCAGCTAATAAAATGATTGAAAGAGAGAGAGAAACTATATGTTCATTTAAGAAAGAAAAAAGTTACACAAAATGCATACAAACAGGCAAAGTTAATGCAAAATACACACAAACAATGTCAAACATTGTAACAATCAAACCATTAATAAGTACATGAACAATAGGTCATCAAAGAGAAGGCAACCCGTCAAATATCTTAGCATTACGAATTTGTTATACCTAGCAGATGATAAACTGATCAAAACTTTATTATACCTAGCAGATAATAAAATGACTAAGATATTTTTATACCTCTCAGATATTTGAGATACCTAGCACAAGAATAAATCAAAATTCTAAAGGGAGACAAGAGAGTGAAATCATTAGCAAGATAAAAACCTTTTTCCTTAAGTCTATCCAAATTACCTAAGATCTCTGGTTATAGGTACCAATTTCACACTTAACTTGCTCCAAAAGTGAGGGAGGGATAGTCTGAATCAGTAAATATGTTAAGAATAATCACACAATTCAACTTTTAAATTTAAAAAAAGTCATTTTAGTTTCATCAACTACAAAAAATAATTTGGTCACAGTAAATATTTAATCGGTGTTTGGCTCCAAAAATCTTCCAATACTGGCCAAGCTACATAAGCTATAAATATAATAAGCTATATAAGCTATTATACTATTATCTTTACTACATTTAAAGTAAGATCTCTAGCATATATCTGGGAAGATTTATAATGGACTAGACCACTAATATTTTAAACATGCGGCAATAACTGATAATTATTTAATTGTAATGGATAATAATTTCACTATAATTTCACTATAAATGAGTACCTTGAGTTTATTCAATTGTCAAATTTTAATCTTAATCACTCTTACAATACGCTGAATATAAGAAATATTAAACCCTAAATATTAAATTATTAATAGAACTTTAGTAAGCTACCTGGAGAGATCTTTGTAGTTAAGATAGGAGAGAATGTGTAGCAGTGGATCGTTAGGTAAGTCTACCAGCGTCAACCGATGTGGGGTATCACCATCCATTTTAAGTTTATGCAGAATCACGATATTTATAGACGATAAATCTCATGAAACCTGCCTCGTGAAATAACAATCGCATGCAATGAAACGAAACATTATTTTCCACTTTCTACTTTACTTTTTACTTTTTTACTTTTTGCTTTTTTACCTTTTTTTACTTTTTAATTTTTACTTTTTTTTACTTTTCTCTTTCTCCACTATTCAGCCAAACTGCAGACCTTTTACACAGAAGATGTATCCAAAAACTAAATGACGCTCTTGGCTTGAGATGTGGCTTTTTTGGCTGGAGCCAGTGGCGAAGTCGGTAAGATACTCGACCGCGGATCAGTAGGTGCGGGTTCAAATCCTGGGCTCGCCCGTCACTGACATCGCTTTCGAGTGAGGAAACTGACGTTAACCTTAGCTTTTTTATGGTTCAATCATTACCTTCATCAGTTCATGTATAGTTGCCTAAAACTAGGCTTTAGCTAACGTATCTTAGCATTTTTCTATCTTTGAACTGATTTTCTGGATTTTGGAATTTTCACTGTTTTTGGACCTTCTTTTTGCTCACTGGCTGGAATTTGGCTCAATAGTGCTCAATGATGTCATTGATGACAGTAGCACTATAATTCATGTTATGTTATTTTAAAAAACCACTTTAAACAATGGATAACGCTAAGACTATTTTTAAGGAATTCAGTTTAAATGCAGTTAACAGCTGGTCTATTTTTCAGTGACCCAGATCCCAGTTTATGAAACACAAACCATATATGCTTAATGGTTTCAGTAAAGTAAATTATAACAATTGGTTTCAATTAGGAAATAATAACAGAACTAGAGGACACAAATACAAGCTAATTAAATTTAGAAGTAGGCTTGAGATACGCAAAAAAATTTCAGTCCGAGAGTTGTTGGTGTTTGGAACGGACTGCCAGAGGAGGTCGTTGAGGCCGAATCTGTCAATCAATTTAAGAATAGATATGATAAGTATATAAAGTGTTGTAGGGAAAGGTGTGAAGTAGTAGAAGAAAAGTAATAGGCTGAGTTGTGGGGTTGCCCAGTCCTATAAAAGTGTATAAGTTTTGACAGTTAAATAGAGTTTACATAGTTTATTTAGCTTTTTTGTATAAAATGGCTATTTTCTCTTGCTGTAATGTTTGGTATGTGTGGTTTTGAGGATCTGCAGGCCTAGGTATATTGTAATTTGACAAGTGTTAGCATATTGAGTAGTATTTGTACCTGTTAGTGTACAGGTTATTAGTACAGGTGTGCTGGTTTCCTGTATTAGTACAGGTTATTATGTAAATATGTTTAATATGTTATGCTATACTAGATGTGTAGGTAATTTTTATTTTATTTTGTGTGGGTCTCAAAAAAGCAGTTGTGCTTTCTGACCTAGTGTCGTTATGTTATAAGCTATTAATTTATATTTTAAGCGAATTTTAACTTATTCTTGTACTTATTAGAATGAAATTAGAACTTATGAGGCATGCTAGAACCTCCGGGCCTATATGTCTACTGCCACGTTCTCTGCATATAGTAATATATGCACTGTAATGTAATGTATTGCAATGCATTGTAGTCAAAATTCAATGTAATACAAAGTATGTTACTTTCAGGCTATAAATTATAAATTAAATTTTATCATAAAATATCAAACTATCTTTACCTGACAATTAGTATAAATCTATTTACGATATCTGACAAATGCAATATTTGCTTTCTCCCACAGGGAACAACTTAATAAATTTATTAGGTAAAATATATGAAATTATCATTTGTTTTTGTTTGTTTATATTTAAAGTCCAACCTTTAAAATCAAGTAGGCATGCTCTAATTATACTGGTTCAGTAAGTCGCGAACTTTAGATAAAAAGTTATACTTTAATTTAAATTAATATTATTTGGTCGTGAAGTTTAATTCATAGAAGATTATTGTAAACTTCCAACAATAAAATAATAATAATAATAATAAATAAAAATAAAAATAATGTAATAATAACAATATGATATATAATAATAATAATATTCTTGCATTCTGCTGAACAGTAAGGATTGCTTTTCATACAGTGTAAGCTACCCGATGTAACGTGCAATATTATCGTATAGAGGTTACACAATCGCCTTTAAACCACCAAAATATTTTGAGAAAGGTTGATGTTTGATAGGTCAGTAAAGTGGCATCCCAATAGGGATGCCAATTTACTGTCCTGTGTAAAAAATTTAATTGATAATCTTTTACTGATTATCTGGATTTTGGAATTTGAACCGTTTTGGACCTTTTTATGCTCGCCGGCTTGATTTTGTTTCAATAGTGCTCGATGTTGTCATTGATGACTGTAGCACTCTAATTGTTGTTATTGTAATTATTATTATTGATCTGACATGTATGTCCAATTTTCTCGGTATCCTTTATGAAACAATGCGATTTTGTGAAAAAAAAATTAAATTCAAAAGCCTGGTCCTCACGCCCCTGCAGCCCATAGACTTCAGCTCTGTCCCTCAGCTACACTGGGTGGGGCCTGAATTCGATCAGCTGACTAAAGCTCTCAGCCTACATCTAGACAGATCATCATCCTAAAGCTCTCAACCTGCATCTAGACAGATAGATCATCCTTCTAAAGCTCAAAATTCCCCATGACGAATATTCCGCCTAGTGGCACCCCGAGCACCCCGAAATCCATACTGGTAGACTGAACGACCTGGCCTGCGAATCTTTGAACTTTGGACTGATTATCTGGATTTTGAAATTTTCACCGTTTTGGACCTTCTCAGTGGCGGATCGAGGGGGGCCCAGGTGGCCCGGCTCCCCCCCTTAGGCCCGACGATAAAAAAAATTTAAACTATATTTTCATTGTTTCTATGCAATTTCTAGGTGTAAGTATGTTTTAAAGGCGTTAGGGGGTCAGGGGGGGGGGGTACAAGAGGGAACTCGAACAGTCCGACTACCTGTAATTTTTCAAATTTTTTTAAAATATGGGCCCCACTTGGGGCCCATATAACGGAAGGGGGGGCCCGAAAAATGTTGACCGTTTCACTAGCTCTCAATTTTCACTTTAGCCACTGTATAAGAGGAAAAAGGGTGTAAATAAAAATGTGAACTCTCTCCCGGAACAGTGGTGCAAACCGCCTTGGCTGGGATCGAGGGGCTTAAACCCCCATCTTCCTCCAAAATTAGGTCACTTTTGCAAATGGTCCAGATCCGCTGAGTTTATTCAGAGCCTCAGAGGTGAAAAAATTAACCTACTTTTTTCCTAAACAAATGTAGGATTTTAAGTAATTTAAATTTTCCTCTCACTTTAGTACGGGTTTGAGGGGGGGAGGGTAAGATACGGGGATATACTCACTCTATGAGCCGAGCGCAGTATGCTGAGAAAATTTTGAGCCCCCCTTCCACACAGCATTTTTTCTGGTTGCGTCACGTCCAGATGAAAATGTGTACACTGTCCAAAAAATTTTTTCGGGCCACCCTCCTTAAAAAATTCCTGAATCCGCCCCTGGACCTTCTTTTTGCTTGCCGGCTCGATTTTGTTTCAATGGTGCTCGATGTTGTCGTTGATGACAGTAGCACTCTAATTGTTGTTGTTATTATTATTATTATTATTATTATTATTATTATTATTATTATTATTATTATTATTATTTAATATTTACCCCGGTGTAAAGAACCTGGGGTTTGATAAAAAACGATTCAAGCAATACGTGCTGAATCGCCGCCCGGCTACTCGAGGTCATCAAACGGCTTAAAAGAATTATTGAAGCCGACTGCATTAAATCTTTGCAAAGTCATGAAAAGCCTTTGCCAAAGAAAAGAAGTCTCTCGCTTATCGCCGGTTTGCTCTGAAATAAGTCTGCCTATGCCATTAATAAAGTCAGCTCCTTCGGGATTCATCGGGCCCATGGTTTCAATGGCCACCGGAACAACTTCATATCCTAAGGACAGATCACGGTATTTATCCAACTTCCTAGAGGCGGCATGAACAGCAGCACCACCGGCTGTGACTGAAGTCGTATTGAGGTAGGAGTTTGCCATAGTGTCAATGACCGTGACGTCCCATACGGCACATTTACCGTTGCACCAGGGCACTAAAGTCATGCCGTCCGGACGCTTGCCGTCTGATCTGGACAACCCACTTGGTGCTCGGTATTTATTATTATTATTATTATTATTATTATTATTATTATTATTATTATCATTATTATTATTATTACTATTATTATTACTATTATTATTATTATTATTATTATTATTATTATTATTATTATTATTATTATTATTATTATTATTATTATTATTATTATTATTATTACTAATCCGTTGACCAGGAGAGATAGACCGATATAGGCCTATATATATTGACCAGCCCGAAGAATAGTACTGAAGAACATAGAGAAATAGAAAATAAAAATATATAGCAATTTGTTTATACTTATATATATATATATATATATATATATATATATATATATATATATATATATATATATATATAAGTATAGTAGAGGTGGAAATGTAAATTTAATTGAATAGATATTTAATTGATTAGTAGAGGTCGAAATTTAAATTTCCACCTCTACTAATGTGAGACGTCCCTAGCTTACCTTCACGCTCTAAGCTATCTAATCGTTCTTTCCAGCATGCTGCACCGCAGATCTGGAATTCTCTTCCATCCAAACTTCGGAAATCTTCATTTGAATCACATCAGCCTTTGCTTTCCTATGAGCAGTTCCATAAGCAGTTGAAGACCTATCTTTTCCATTTCTCTTTTCCATCCAGTGTCCATGAGCATCGACCTGCTCCTAAACCACCTTTTCTTTAACTCCCTTTACTTTGGACTAAATTTCTGGATTTTGGAATTCGCACCGTTTTTGGACCTTCTTTTTTGCTCGCCGGCTTGATTTTGTCTCAATAGTGCTCGATGTTGTCATTTTAGCACTCTAATTGTTATTACTAATAATCAGTGCACGTCTAGTTCTCAGAATAATTCTTCCACACCCCTAGAAGCGCTCAGTCCAGCAAGTCCTAATGCCAATCTTCGGGACTCATCAGCGATAGTTGGGGACTCTATAGCCAGTGGCTCAAGTAGGATGAGGGAAAGCTTCCGTGTGAAGAATGAGTTGAATTCCAGCAGAACTGTGTTCATTGGAAATGGCTCTTCCACTTCCGTCAGAAATGGAAAGGGAAACGAAGACTTTAATTGACACTTTGTCAAAAAATTCTGTTTTATCGGAATTCCGTGTGCAAGGCAACTAGAATACACTTAAAATTACTATAATAATTTCTAACACACTCTTTCTAAAAAAATGGTACCAATAATACCATTAGCCCGTGCATTGTAAAATCTAATAGTCCTTATTTGGACTCAGATACGACTCCCACAGTTTACTTTAGCTTGAGACATAGGTCTATATAATAACAATAATAGAAGTGGCTAGGCTTACGTATAATTAGCCTATATTTACCAATTTATAACAATGAAATTTAGCTATAATTAAATATACTAGTCACGAAGTCTTGAAGACTTACAACCTGCAGTCTACTACACAAATTATATTCCAATTTCGGGATAGAATTAGAATTAATTTTAATCGATTTTTAAGGAAAAGATTTATCTACATTTTCTATTCGATAGACAAGTGTTAAGTACTAACCATGTGCAACTTTTAATCAGTTAAACTCATAGAATAAAGAATTATACTATTATAATTATATATAATAATATACTTTAATTAATAATTTTATTAAAATAAGTAATAAATTATAAACTAATAGGAGCAAATTAAACTGAAATCGAAAGGATCGCTGGCTGGTCACATCAAAGAATTTTCTGATATTGTCGCTCACTTGACCTGAATAGTTTGTGTAAATAAGGAACATGAATGTTTAACTTGTATTTTATTACCTCATAAATTTATTCCTAACATTTCGACTTTCTTTAGGCGAAAATTTGCTAATCGATAGATTGCTCGCTTAGCGATTGTTACTATGTTAACTAGAGATACTACATTATGTCATCGTTATTAAAGCAATTTGAAAAATGATCGTCTAGAGTTAAAATGTACATTTTTAAAGATATTGAATCTATTTTAAATTGCGAATCTGTTTTAACTTAAAATTTAGCTTATAGGAGTAATTCATTATAATTTCTTATATTGCAGAAGCGTGTAAATGTTTCTGCTTTCACGCAAGGAAATTTAAATGTCTGAATTTAATAGTGAATAGTAAGCTAAGTATTAGTTTTTTAAACGTCACACCCACTGAAATTGTGAAATCTATTAGTAAAGAAATCGATATAGTATTAAAATGGCCAAAAATCTACACCGACTATTTTGCGGAGATAAGCTTTTTTAAAAATAGTTACGATAAATAAAATGTGATAGCAATTTGCTGATTCTCAAACGTACTAGGCTTTACTAGCTAATTCTAGTGATTCTAATGTCACACTGCAGATATAAAGCCAGAAAGGATTGTATATAGAACTTTAGCATCACTTTGACAAGTTTGAAATTTTATTCAAGTCGACTGATAATTGTGTGAAACCCTTTACGTGCTGTATGAATGTTAGCTGTAAAGATTTAAAATCAATTTCTATAGATTAAACTTGTTGACCTACTCAGTATACGTACTAATTTGTTTTATGGACATTTTTGTAGAAATGCATTACTTAGTAATCTAGTTTAAAAGTATTTCAATTTCAAATCTAAGTTAATTCAGTACAAGTTTATATGAAGGAATAATTCTAATTTAGTGGTAGAATTTCAATGCCACACCTGTAGATAAATATGGATTACAGTGCATTGATAAAGAAGAAGTTACAGAATCAAGATAAATGCATCTGCATATCCTTTTGTGTACTATTTATTTCTACTAGCTTCTGGCATGGTCTGTCTATGCAAGAAAACTAATAAGTCTTAACAGATGCCTAGTATTTATTTGTAAACATTTAAGTAATTTATATTTTGATTGATTACTAGTTTTAATACATTTGGTTTTAAATGTTTGTGTCAAAATTTTTCTGTTTAATTTTTTGGTGGATCATTTGTATAATTGTGTTTGCACTTTTATCTGTATGTTGCTATATAAATGGCAAACAAAAGATCAATATAAATTTATATTTTAATTAAAAAATAGAATTTGTATGATAAAATAATATTGTAAACTCGTAGTAGAGGTGTGTAAATCATGTGAATCCAATATCATTATGTACATATGTTCGCAGATCAATATGTGTGGGGTTCAAATCCTGGGCTCGCCAGTCACTGACATCGCTTTCGAGTGAGGAAACTGACGTTAACCGTAGCTTTTTATGTCGTATATATAAAAAAGTTTTCCGTTTGAAAAGTTTTACAGATGGTTTTTGCAGGGTGAATTGTTTCTTGTTGTTCACTGGCTTGACATCGTTGTCTTAGATGTTGTCATGATTGACGGTACGAAGCTTGACTTGTGCTGTTTGTTTTGATGTTGTTGTAAACAGGCTTTTTCTATAAATAAATCAGTGTAATTCTGTGAATGAAAGATGCTGTTGAGCGATCTTTTATCTAAGGAAATAGATTTTATTAGTTAAGTTTCAGAAACTATTATTTCATTTGTTCTTAAAACTTGTTTCTGCCAACTTACTGAATAATTTCATTTACTGATTGATGAATAAAATCATATTTTGTCTACCAGCTTAAACTTACACCATTTGAAAGTCTTTGAAAGACTTTGATATTGTAGAGGTGACGAAGGGGACATTAAAATTATATTGTTGTTTATAATTGTACTGTATAATTGAGCATAATTTGCCTTAACTGCATCTTTTTGTCTCGTTTACTCTGTAGTAGCCATGTGGCTGCACAATCAGAAGAGAATTCCGGCTGTGCTGGCCATTGTGGAAAATCTTGAGGATCATGGGTAATATACAATACAATACAATACAATGCAATGCAATGCAATGCAATACTATTCTAAGATGTATTCGAAGATGTATATATATATATCCAGTTTCTCTTGCAAAGGCAATGTCAGGGACATCTCTGTGTGAATAAGCAGCTGCACGTGCTCAATTCTGCACCATCAGAAACACATCCAAATGCATGTATAGATCAAAAAGAAAGCAAAATTTGTAGTAGTGAATCATCAGTTATTTTTTACTAAAATTTTGACTTATTCTGTCACTTAGATGCTTTAAATGGCATTAAATCCTAGTGCTATCATAATTAATTTAATTATTATCGCCACTGGCTGGAGCCTGAGGCGATGTTGGTAAGATATTTGACAACAAAATCATTGAAAGAATCACAGTGGCAAGAAGAGTAGAGAGCAGACAAAACAAGAGTTGGTAGCATATGATTTTCACTAAGAATGTAAGCATGTTGATGCAGATAACAGAAACGGAAATGATCAGAGCGACAATGGACAGAAACCTATACAGGAACATGAGCGATGTGCTCCTTCAAACACACACGACACTTGACGAAGATACCAGAAATGTGACTTATCTCACTGAAGGTGATGGCATTCAGTGAGATAAGATATGTGGTTCTAGTATAGTATTACTTAGCTTGGCTAGGCTCAACTGTTTGACTGCAAAATTTGCCCGGTTTGTGTGAGTGACTTTAGGTAGACTTTAGCAAAACCTCCTATCTATCATTGATAGGTTCTAAGCATGTGTAGTGTATATATTTTGTAGGCTGTTTATATTTACATTGGGAAATGCAACATCATTGGCTGCAGATGTGAAAGATCTATTGTTCAACTCAGCCAATCCTATCGACGACACATTCAAGTATGGTATAGGTGTGTAACTGAGTTTAATTGTAATTTTTGATATTTCATTTAATTGCCATTTTCTAATTTTCTTAAGAATATTGAGATCTAGGTGTGGTATATATACGTATATATATTGTACTAAATCTCTTAATCTCCAGCTGAAGGTAAGAAATGTATTTTGAAAGTTATTCGTTACCTATATAATACTGAAGCAATCAAAATCATTTCCTAATATGAAATTAGTAAAATTTATCACATTAAAACTGATAATATCTTGTCTAATATTTATTGAATTCATGTAATAATAAATCATATAAAATTATTCAGGGGCAGGCCGAGATTAAGCATGTTAGATGATTTAAAGACCCTCTCATATATATGTGGAAATGAAGAGGAAAACGTAAGACAGAAAAGAGTGGAGGCGTTATATACCATGGACCTGCCAGTAGGCAGTGCATTGAGAGAGATAAAAGTAGGCGCTGAAACAAATATTGCCAGTGAAAGTGTTAATATATATGTATTTATCTTTTGCAGTTTCATCACAGCCCAGTGGAATATCTGGTTCGTACCTTATCAGTATTATAGCTCTGTTAACTTTAAAAAATATGCGATTTGGCAAGCCTTCTTATTTATTTTGACATCATCTTTGGATGAGGAAATGGACGTTAAGCCTTTATTATTATTATTACTTCAGATATATAATAACAACATTGCTCTTAGACAGATAAAAAGGCGAACGGTCTAGCATACTTTTTATTTGCTCTTTTATTTATTTATTTATTTCAAACCACTGCACTTTAAAAAAGTAACATAACAATATCAAATAAACTATTCATTCCTTTGAAGTAATATCAGCACTGGCTTTAGTAGATTTTTGGGTTAGCGGTGCACAAATTTTCAAACAACATTCTCGGTCGCTAGAGCTGTATTTTTTAACTGTTTTTAGGTATTGCCCTTTTATGACAGTTTCATGGGCTGCCAACTCCTCTCTTTGATAATGCAATTTGAAAGATATACACAAATTGTTTAAAACTGCGTGTAAAATAAAAATTTGTGATTCTTAAATCAGTTAATTTGGATCATTGTGTAACAGACATAGAAATTAGACAGATTTATTTTTCTTCTCTGCTTTCATCATCCCCTATTGTGACTGAAACTGACTATCCCTCCTCCATCTGTAATCATCTTTAATTAGCCAGCATCGTCCGCTGGATTGCTTCTCAATAGTTTATACCTCCAAATTTGTGAACTACAGTAGGTATATTTTGTTCTTCAAAGGTAGCAATATGGGTCTATTGAAGTATATTTTGGCTGTGGAGCTATTAGAGCTCTATGTTTCTGGCTACGAGGAACTATTGGGCTATATCTAGGCGACATGGAGAGTTGATATAATATATAATATATAATGTATTTTAGGTTTGCCAGAGCGACCACCTTATTTTATTTATTTATTGCTTTATTTCAGGCCCATATATGAATCTTACACATACAACAATGCAACTAGAACCAGAAAAGCAAATAGACTGTGCAACAGTGTGCATAAATGTATTGTTCTGTATATTGTTTCCTATTGTCCCTTATATTGTTCTGTATGGAAACGTGTCGTGCATGATTCGACAACCATTGGTACCCACACCGCAGGTTACGAGATTAGAAGCTGACTAAGCACCTGCTTCGGATCAAAGAAGAAAGAGAAATGGACTAATTACTCTTTTTAAATTTAAAATTCACGTAGTTACACACATGACCTACCCTCATGTGCTACATAGTTTCCTTTCTTAGTTTCTGTTTTTGTAGTTTTCGTTATTTCCTCCATTCTCCTCCATGGTTATTAGTAATCGTTGCCTTTTGTTGGCGCATCAATTGCAGCCGGCGCGGATTTAAGAATAACCTTCCAATACCCTCGGGATTTTTTTTTTTCATAGCTCTCAACACACGGTCTTCCAAGGTGGTCGCCCACAAAGTACTAACTGGCGCGATGGAGCTTAACTTCGTTCAACTGACGCGCAGCTTAACCGAGTGTGCTAATCCCGCCTCCCTACTTTAAACGTGCAATATTAGAAATGATGGCATCACTGACAATCATTTCACTCTGGCACGTATTTAATCTCCAGCTTAGTTTAGCGAATCATTCAGTGCATGAGGAGCCCTTCAATTTTTAGATAAGAAAACAGCTGCGTGAAAATATGATAAATTAATCTCTATGCTTTACGGCAAAACAGTTAACAGTTACGGTTACGGTAACTAAGTTTAACACTTATGGTCAAACAAGCAATATACAATAAAATGCACACAGTAAAATTAGACAGCTCTGATTTCTTGTTTAAGTTGATATTTGTATCGCAGGTGGAGCTGTTGTGATGAGAGTGGAGACTAATGGCTCTAAACTGCCTCTAATGTTCGAGATTTCCTATGGGGATCTACTTAAAGCTTTCCTTTCAGAGCTCAAGCGGACTGTGCAGTGTAAGTCAATCAATCAATCAAATGTTATGTATAATATGATTTACTTAACAATTTATGAGTTTAGTGTATACTAGGTATTTATCCCTACCCTAGCTAAACTAGGATTTAAAGGAAGAAGATGATGAGTGTGTACTGTTTCCTTATTACCATTTTAACATTTTTACAGAATGGTAAATATAATTTTCTACTGGTATTTATGACAGTATCTTCGCAGGCCAGTGGTTTTGGTCTGCCATCAACATTCGACTGGTTGGAAAAATATCGTACTACTGGAAGAAAACCTGGATCTAGTGCAGGATTTTCTCCTGAGTCCACCGCCAGCAGTCTGGCGCTCATCTCCGATCATTTTGGTTCCGATCCCTTTCTTATTGGCAGCCAGACGAGTGGCAAAGAGTCTGCTCTTGAAAAATCTAGCTCTGTAAAGATTTCTGGTTGGTTCATAGACTGTTGTACTCTCTCTCTCTCTTAGTACATTGCCTACTGGCAGGTCCATGGTATATATTGCCTCCACTCTTTTCTGTCTTCTGATTTCCTCTTCATGTCCACATATGAGTGGGTCTTTAAATCATCTAATGTACGTAATCTCGGCCTGACTCTGACTCTGTTTCCTTCCATTCTGCCTTCTATGACCTCTATACTAGATTGGTGTAATGTCTAGTGTTATATAGTTGGTTGTAGAAGAGAGCATAGACAGAATGTAATGTGTGTTTATTGATTTGAGAGTTACTGGCTAACCTATAAGTAGTGGTGATAAGCTTACTTCATGTTTTAGTTGCATTAAATGGTTGGGAGTCTATGCTGTCAAGAAGCATTCTCAAGTTTATATGTGAAGGATTCGTTTCATGAAAATAAAACTTTGAGGCTTTGCCTAAACACAATGAAATCATTCTGCCTTCTGCTATTGTCAGAGGCAGAGTCTCAATTACGGAGCGATGAAAACCTTTTAAAGCAATTTTTTACAACTTTGTTAGATAGGATGTAAATGTTTCTACTAATCTAGGCTCAATGATAAACTTTGATGATTGATTGATTGGTTGATATATTTTTGTGAAGATTGGCCATTCAGTCAGATCATACAACTCAGTTCAGATGGGAAATGTCCTGTAGTCAGTTAGTAATTCTCTTCTTTAATCATTTTAATCTCGATTTCTACTTTTTGTGTAACTCTAATTGAGGTTTTTATATTTTATGTAACTTTAATTTGTACTGGCAACGTTTCTTCTAGATATGGGTGATAGGTAAGTGGAGGCAAAAGTGGGGTAAGTAGTTGGACACTATCACTACGTACATTTAAAAAAAATTTATAATCTGCTGAAGTGCACAAATATGCAAAACTGGATTCCAAGTTGTAGAAATTTGCCTTTTTAGCTTGTCTTAGAAAAGCTTTAAGTCTTCTTCTATCTTCCGCAGTTGTAAAACCCCATAAAAATTGGGATGAATTGAGAAGCCTATTTAATGTAGATGCTTGAAATATTACAAGCATTTACAGTATGCTTGTAGTATTTCAAGTACTATAAATGAGTACTTGCTTGTAGTATTTCAAGTACTATAAATGAGTACTTGCTTGTAGTATTTCAAGTACTATAAATGAGTACTTTTTGAATGAGTTCGTTGTTGTTTTTGCTTGTAGAGGACAACACACTGCAGCATAGTTCTTCGGAGCAGAACCTGAAGGAAAGCGGAGTAAGTCCAATGCTCGGCGGAACACAAAATCTTCACTTCGTGTCAGATCTCGACCGTGCTTCTTCTAAATCCGTGCGCAGGTCAGCTATGATTATACTTAGCGAAGCTCCTACTTCTGCCTTTGATGTATCATGTTGTAGATATTTCATATTGTTGCTAAAAACTATGTCTATTGATTATTAAAAACTATTGTTGCTATGGTTACTAAAAATTAATATAAAAATTGTTAACAATTGTAAATAACTGTAAATATATGCAGGTCAGTGAGACAGGGATGATGAAATAGAGCTTAACCATTTCTGTGTTTCTAAAGCACACTTTTGAAACACTGGTTTGGTATAAAGTGTTTTTTTCTATGACTGCAGGAGTTTTGATAAGAACTTGAACAAGCTTGCAAATAGAGATTCCTCGCTAGTGACTGATGCCATGAGGAAATCCCGCAGGAAATCCCCGGCACGTGGCAGCAACGGATCGCTGAGTGGGGTAGGGGTTAACACTAGGGGGGGCGGTGCCGGGCTGGGAGCGAGAGAGGTCCATGCTGACATGCTGATGAAACAACGGGAGCAGGATTACGTAAAGCTAGTGGAATTTAGGTTAGATATACGTCTATCTAGTGGAATATAGCTTAGATATACGTCGATCTAGTGGAATATAGGTTAGATATACGTCCATCTAGTGGAATATGAGTTAGATATACGTCTATCTAGTGGAATATGGGTTAGATATACATCTATCTAGTGGAATATAGGTTAGATACACGTCTATCTAGTGGAATATAGGTTAGATACACGTCTATCTAGTGGAATATAGGTTAGATATACGTCTATCTAGTGGAATATAGGTTAGATATACGTCTATCTAGTGGAATATAGGTTAGATACACGTCTGTCTAGTTGAAGAGGGAGGAATGAGAAGATCTATTCTTGTCCCGCCACTATTTAGATGGGATTTCAAGTGACGATGATGATGATGACGTTGATGATGATGATGACGATTTACGATGACTATGACGATGATTAACGATGACGAGGACGATGACGATGATGATGATAATGATGAATAGTTATTATATAATGAAAGTTAGCAGCTATCTATGTGTAACGTGATGGTGTTATTAGAGTGTTCTGCGGCACGTACAATGTGAATGGGCAGGCAGCCCAAGTGTCTCTCAGCCAGTGGCTGACACCAGATGGAGCTGACGGCATTCCTCCAGATATCTATGCTGTCGGGTAGGCGTGGCTTATTCTAATTCTGTTCTGTAGGCGTGGCTTATTCTAATTCTGTTCTGTAGGCGTGGCTTATTCTAATTCTCTTCTGTAGGCGTGGCTTATTCTCATTCCCTTCTGAAGGAGTGGCTTATTCTAATTCTCTTCTATAGGCGTGGCTTATTCTAATTCTCTTCTGAAGGCGTGGCTTATTCTAATTCTCTTCTGAAGGCGTGGCTTATTCTAATTCTATTCTGTATTTCTACTTTTGCATACCTGACGTCGTCCTTGGGTTAGGAAATGGATGTTAAATCTTTTTGTATTGTATTCTAATCTGATTTTTCATCTAAATTGAAATATGGAGCAGAGTGTAGGATCTCCTTGTTGATGACTCTTAGATGTGTACAAAGAGATCTGATAGTATCGTAGTATCATAGAGCTCCATGTTTTCATGGACGACAGTAACACTCTAATTCTGTTGTTGTTGTTGTTGATGTCTCAGTGATCTGTACTAAGAGATCTGATGTCCCTGTGATCTATAAATAGATCTCCGATATTTCAGTACAATATGTCCGTAAGACTCTAGTGGCATCACTTAGAATGTTTTACTAGGCAAATATGATGAATTGACTGGATTTCATTTTCATTCATTAGTTTATATTAGCTGATTGACGGAATGATTAATTGATTGATTAGGTGATTGACTATTGAATGATTGTTTTGTTAATCAACTGATTGGTTACACACAGGTTTCAAGAGCTTGATCTCAGCACCAATGCCTATATTTTCTCAGAGTCTGCAAAGGAAGAAGAGTGGCTAAAAAGAGTACAGGAGGGTTTACATCCTCGAGCCAAATATAGAAAGGTTAGTAAGCTATTCTCTGTATTCTCTCTCTCTCTCTCTCTCTCTCTCTCTCGCTCTTTCTCCTTCTCTCTAGCTCTTTCTCTAGTGTTCTGTCAGGTTGCAGGTCCAGACTGATGGATATTATGGTGGTGGTATAAAGCCCTTGGAGTATGGGCTAAAGATCTCATTGCTTAAACAGAATGATTGATTGATTGATTGATTAGGTGAAGCTGATAAGACTGGTAGGTATGATGCTGGTGGTATTTATAAGGGAAGCCGTTGACGTGCCGGTTGAAGATCTCGTGGCAGAGACAGTAGGAACAGGCTTGTTGGGCATGGTGGTGAGAGACTCTTATCTTTATATTAATGATAAAAATAATATTAATAATAAAGGTTTAACGTCCATTTCCTCAGACAAGGATGATGTCGGGGGCATCCCCTCATCACATGTCACTACAAATTATACTCTATTATCATCAACCAATCATCATCATTTGCATCATCAACAACATAGTCATCATCTTCACTTGAATCCAAGTTTAACTAGGATCAGGATTAGAAAATTTTATAGCAATTTCTGGAGCCTAGGCTCTCACCAACCTACTGCCTTTCTTATTGCATTGTCGTCTTTTACGGCACTTGCAGTCCTCGGTTTCGGTTGGTCTATTCTTCATCAACCCGGGTAAATTCCGTATAGTTACATACATGTCATACGCATATGCAGTAGAGTTTCATTTCTTATGGTTGCTGTTTTTGTAGTTTTCGTTATTTCCTCCTTTTCTCCTCCATGGTTATTAAGAAATAGAAAGAACAGTTGGAAAGGACACATTCCAAGGTGGGAAGGTCTATTGAAAGAGGTCATAGAAGGTAGAATGGAAGGAAATAGAGGCAGAGGCAGGCCGAGTTTAGGAATGTTAGATGATTTAAAGATCCACTCTTATGTGGACATGAAGAGGAGAAAGGAGAGAAGAATGGAGATGTTATATATTATGGACCTGCTTGTAGGCAGCTGAGAGGTAATTAGTAATCGTTGCCTTATGTTGGCACTTCAATAGCAGCCGGCGCAGATAAAAGAATAACTTCCAAAACTCTGGGGATTATTTACATACAAAGCTGTCGACACTCGGTCTTCCAAAGTGGTCGCCCACAAAGTACTAACCTCGCGCAACGTGGCTTTACTTCATTTAATTGACGCGCAGCTTAACCGAGTGCACTAAATCCCCTTCATAGATGCCATCTGTGAAATTTTGTGACTTATGTGTGATGCTATTTGAAGTTTTATGTCAGATAATGTGACTTTATGTGTGATGTTATTTGTATTTGATGTTATATGTGAGATAATGTGACATTATGTGTGAATCAGGGTAATAAAGGAGGAGTAGCAGTGAGATTTCGACTGTTTGATACTTCCCTGTGCTTTGTCAATTCACATCTAGCCGCTCATATGGAGGAGTATGAACGACGAAATCAGGTCAGTTAAACGAGATGTTACATAAATAGGTCAATATAAATTAGGTCAGTTAAATGAGATCACACTTAAAGAGGTCAATCTTAATTAGGTCAGTTAAAGGAGGTCATAAGTAGAAATGTCAGTCTAGAGCTGGTTAGTTAAATGAGATCATACGTAAAGGGGTCAATCTAAATAAGGTCATTTATTAATAGGTCAATCTAAATCAAGTCAGTTAAATGAAATATTAATTAAAGAGGTCAGTCGAAATCAGCTCAGAAAAATAAGATCACAGATAAAGAGGTCTATCTAAATCAAGTCAAGCTTAAATACCCTTGTAGATCAGCTCAATTGTGCTAAACAGTATATTAGGAATGTTACTGGGGCGCATGTCAAATACAGATACCATCATGATCTTCTGGTGCATTTGCTTACTAAAGAATTTATGCTATTCTCTGCGGCGTAATATCGATTATATTTGTTGTTATTATACATTGTTGTTGATTCTTGTTGGTATTTTCGTAAAATATAGAGATGCCGAGGCAGCACTATTAATCAATACATTTAACAGTAGCTTAAATATTGCCGTCATCCTGTACCGTAATTGACTGAAATTGATTGATTTTACAAATTGAGTTCACTGAAATTGATTGTGTTCAGGATTTTCGTGACATTACATCCCGCATGAGCTTTAAAATCTCGAGTGGATCGTCAGGGGCCGTGGATTCGTCTCAGTCTATATCAGATCACGAGTATGTACTGGATTTAATAAGTATTCAAGTCACGACATGTACTGGATATAGTACCAAGTACCTAGAGCACAAATATGTACTGGATTTAATACCAAGTACTTAAATCACAAGTATGTACTGGATTTAATACAAAGTACTTAGATCACATGTATGTACTGATTTAATACCAAGTACTTAAGTCACGAATATTTACTGGATTTAATAAGTACTTAGATCACGAGTGTGTATATTGGATTTAAGAAGGACTTAGATCATAAATATATTCTGGCTTTAAGAGGTACTTAGATAACAAATATGTACTGGATTTAATACCAAGTACTTAAATCACAAGTATGTACTGGATTTAATACAAAGTACTTAGATCACATGTATGTACTGATTTAATACCAAGTACTTAAGTCACGAATATTTACTGGATTTAATAAGTACTTAGATCACGAGTGTGTATATTGGATTTAAGAAGGACTTAGATCATAAATATATTCTGGCTTTAAGAGGTACTTAGATAACAAATATGTACTGGATTTAATACCAAGTACTTAAATCACAAGTATGTACTGGATTTAATACAAAGTACTTAGATCACATGTATGTACTGATTTAATACCAAGTACTTAAGTCACGAATATTTACTGGATTTAATATGTACTTAGATCACAAGTATGTACAAATTCTACTAATTCGATTCTCGAATATATTTAGTGGATTTAATAGGTATATGAGAGTATACTTTTACGCTTGATTGAGCATATGGTTCAGATAATGCATATCCATGTATACTGTGTATTTCATGTTACGTGTATTTCAGATTATGCGTATATAGAGGATAACTAAAACCGAGTAGTCGTATCTCTGTAATTAACGTAGAGGTGTTTATAATAGTCGTATATAATACTATAATTATATATAACTGTATAATATAGCATAGTATCTCATAGTATCAATATAGTATCTCTATAATTAACGTAGCTTCTCAGACCTTTAGTTGGCTTCTCATTTCAACGTTGGTGAAAATTTATTCACTTGTATACTTACAGTTACCATGTATAGCGTTTTGATTTGAGATCTGGTCTATAAATTTTGCAAACCTTGTGGTAAATCAATCTGTTCGCTGTTTGTGCAATGTAGTGCTTTGTTTGGGAGTTTGAATCATAGGATGGCAACCTATGATTTAAATGTTTGTTGATATGTTTCTACTGCCTAGTGTTTTGGTTGGGAGTTCTGACGCCAGAATAGCAGATAATAAATTTTAGATGCGTTTGTTGGTATATGTTTACAGCCTAATGTTTCATAGATTTGTTTCTTGGGTATATTTTTACAGCCTAATGTTTCATTGATTTGTTTGTTGGAATATTTTTACAGCCTAGTGTCTCATATATGTGTTTGTTGGTATATTTTTACAGCCTAATGTTTCATAGATTTGTTTGTTGGTATATTTTTATAGCCTAATGTTTCTTAGATTTGTTTGTTGGTATATTTTTTACAGCATAATGTTTCATAGATTTGTTTGTTGGTATATTTTTACAGCCTAATATTTCATAGATTTGTTTGTTGGTATATTTTTACAGCATAGTGTTTTGGCTGGGAGATCTGAACTATAGGATTGAGGGCATAAGTGCAGACGACTGTAAGCGTATGATAGCAAACGGTCAGTTTACAGAGCTCAAGAATTACGATCAGGTATAATCATTTCTTTGCCTAAACTATAATTGATTGTATTAAGTAAAATTCATAAAAAATAAGTAAATTTAAAAAAGTGAATTTATATGAGAGACATACATGTATGTTCATTTGTTCACATATCACACAGCACAGCAGTCAACATATTTCGAATAACATAAAGGTACGTAACTTAAGTAAAACGCAGAAATAAGACAAGCACTCTAATGCAGGCAAAACCTGGCCATCAATGAGGGAGGATAACACCCTATCTAGTTGACCACCTGGATACCAATCACCTTGCTAACAATTGTCCTACATGTTTATATGAGCACCGTTCTATATAAAAAGCCACAGTAGCGCTGGAGTAGTTAATTATATACGTGATTGAATAAAACAACTTTTAACTAGTTATGTAAGCTCTTATGAGATAGAGCTGACTGTCTAAGACTGGCAGGTAGATTGTTCCTAACTGTTGGCTCGAAGACAGCAACTATTTTTTGAGATTAAGAATTCTTTGATTAGCTTTCAAGAGCTGCTGATGATCATTACGTGCTTGTGTGGTGAGAGCCAGTGATCGTGGATTCTAATTTCTTCAAGTCTTCAGATTGTGTTTAAAGTGAATTGACGGTTAAACGAAACAAAAAGAAACTATGTCAAACACTTAGATACACTGAATTGGATGTTTTATTTATATCATTTCATATAGTTAGTCCATTACATATAAAGTACTAGAGTGTCTCCGTAACGTGCTGATAGACGTGTTTCTTACAACTTCTACATAGCAACAAGTGGATGAATTTTGACTTAACATCCTGAAACGGCATTTCATTCATTTATCCTGAACGTTTTTATTAATGCGTCTTTGCTTAAGTCACACTATTAAATAGCTAATTTTTCATTCAGTATTGAACTAAAATAGTATATTTTTATTGTTTAATTTATTTTATAATTCTCACGATGTGTCCGGGCCACTGTGGAATAGAGCGACTAAAGCACTAAGATCTAAACCAACGTCAGAAAGGGCATTCGGTTGGTGAGCGCGTAGGCTCCAGAAATTGCTACAAAATTTTCTAAAATGAATGGAAGAGATTTTGATGTGGTATGGGACAAAGAAGAGTGGAGAAAGTCCATTCGTGTCCCAACCCTAGTTAAACTGGGATTAGAGGGAAGAAGATGATGATGATGGTGATGTTGTAGGTCGTACTAATGTGGCTGTTAATAATGTGGTGGTCTGCTAGATAGAGCACCTAGTGCCCTCTTTGATGGCCATAGGATTCATTGAATAAGATGTCAGTTTTTGACTTGAGATTTAAATGTCTAATGCATTTATTTATTTGTTCATTGATATGATGTTTGCGTGATATGTCTGTGTACTGTGATTTTATCTTATATTTTTTACTTTGGTTCTAATTAATTTCATTTCTGTTATTTTGTTGTGACTTGTTGAACAGTTGGCTCGTCTGATGGCACTCAGTCACGTGTTCTTTGGCTTCGTGGAGGGGCCCATCACATTCCCTCCCACCTATAAATACGACCCAGGCACCGACAACTTCGATACCAGGTACCAACTAGTAGTGCTATTGCTTTTAATTACATTATCTACCTGTGTTGTGTCCAGGTTGTTGCTTTTACTGTGGTTATCTATCCGTGTTGTGCCCGTGATATTGTTTTACTGTGGTTAGCTACCCGTGTTGTGCCTGTGATATTGTTTTACTGTGGTTATCTACCCGTGTTGTGTCCGTGATATTGCTTTACTGTGGTTATCTCCCCGTGTTGTGACCAGGTTGTTGAAGTATAGACCAACTGTAGACTGCGCTTTTTATAAAAGGCGACTAAAGCACTAAGATCCAACCAACGTCAGAAAGGGTATTCGATTGGTGAGCGCCTAGGCTCCAGAAATTACAAAAACAATCTTAACTAATGGAGTATAGTTCTATTCGTTTCCTGACTTTAGTTTAGCTGGGATTCAAGGGAAGTTTATGATAATGATGATGTTGTTACTGTTGTTATAGGTCTTATAGTACCTTTATTTAATTATTTAGTGTTTGAAGGGTATAGCATATATCTATGCTGAAAGTTAACTTTTATTTTTTTGACCCATTCATATGAGCTTTCTCGTGTTAATAATTGTAGCGATTGAACGTAATTATTATTGTTTGTTTAAAGTAATATTTGGGAGCTAAAATTGGACCTCTTTCTGGATAAAATTGTGATAATTTTTGTTGCATCTGAATGGGAATATTTTAAATAAATTAGAAAACAGTATACATGATTGTAACTTTGTTGGTTACTGTCTAAATTACTTCAATTGTCAAAGAATTGGGTTTTCATTGTATTGTCTGCTTACATTATAATTAGGTTGTTTCTGATGTGTTAATTCAACTTTATACTGTATATTGACGTCCCTGACATTGCCTTATGGCGAAAACCGGACGTTAAATTATAATTTAACGTCCAATCAATTAATCAATCCATAATATTTATTATTGATTGATTTATTGATTGATATTGTTACTATCTCAGTGAAAAATGCCGCGCCCCCGCCTGGTGTGACAGGATTTTGACCCGTGGTAGCCGTGTAAAACTGCTGCAGTACCGCAGTCACCCGCAGCTGAGGCTTAGCGACCATAAACCTGTGAGTGCCGTCTATGTTGTGGGGGTAAGTCTGATGATCAGCTATACGTGTTCTTTTTATTTAGCGTATGCGTTAATCCAGATAGGTGCTTCACTTGTAAGGCAACTTAGCGTAGACAGTCCACCCGGTAGGCAGGTTAGAAGGCACTCCTCAACGATATGTTTCATGTTTTGAGATTGGCCGCAGTCTCAAAGCGGTGAATCACAAATACCCCAGCAAAACTCACTTTCGCTGCATCTACCATGACCCGTACGGAAACGATTCAAATGGCACCAACTTCCTTTGCAGAGATTCGTTCCTGGTAGCGCTTGAGACGGATCCTGAACCAGATGGTGGTTCTATACGTGTGTATGTTAATAGTTTTAAATACGTGTCAGTAGTTGTAATATACGTATATAAGTAGAGTAGTTGTCATAGTTGTAATGATGTGTCAGTAGTTGTAATATAAGTAATAATAATAATAATAATATAATAAAGGTTTAACTTCCGTTTCCTCATACAAGGATGATGTCAGGGACGTCCCCCCATCACATGTCACTACAAATCGATTCACCCCAAACGATCTGAAAAAGCACGTGCTGAAGAGAAATAAAAGATCCTAAACAGTGCCGGTCTGGTGATAAAAAAAACAGTCAGGCAAGATGAAATAAAATCTATGGTGGGAAGAGATGTGTTTTCAACTTACAACGGAAAGTGGAAGTAGTAGAACATGAGCGAAGATCAGGAGGCAGAGAGTTCCAAACAGTAGGAGCGGAGAAAGAAAATGAACGTCTACCTAACGAAGTGAGAATATTAGGAATTTTGAGCAGTTTGGTATCAGAAGAACGAAGCTTACGAGAAGGTTGATATTGGATTAGGAGATCAGAAAGGTAAGAAGGTTTACCAAAAAGGAGTGTTTTGAAAGTTAAAAGAGCAATTTTGTACTTAATTCTTTTAACTACAGGAAGCCAATGAAGGGTATTAAGCAAGGAACTTGAGGTGGCCTGAAGCCTCGAGAATCGACAGACAACACGTGCTAGAGTATTTTGAACGCGTTGCAAACGCATGAGAGAAGAAGAAGGTAAACCATATAGCAATGAATTGCAGTAGTCAAGTTTAAAATGAACTATTGAGTTGGCAAGAATTATGGATGAATTTTTATCAAGAGATGACCGTATCTGTCTGATTTGACGAATCTGGAAGAAAGATGAACGACAGACAGATGAGATATGGGATTTAAAATCAAGATTTTCATCAAACATGACACCAAGGTTTTTAGCCTTGGGAGTAGGAGTGAGAGCAAGATTTTGAAAATAGATGGAGGAATTGGCAATTTTGGTTCTTTGCTGGGGAGTGCCGATTAAAAGATATTCGGTTTTAGAGGGGTTGACAGAGAGACGATTACTGCAAAACCATGAATACACTTTGTCAAGAACAGATGAAAGGTGTTGTAATTTCAAGTCAGAATCTGAGCTAGAAAATGAGATGTACAGTTGAGTATCATCAGCATAGAAATATTGAAGCATTGTCTAAAACATAACTGAGTGGGGTAGTGTAGAGGGAAAAAAGTAAAGGTCCAAGTACAGATCCTTGGGGCACACCACGAGGAAGAGGTAGTTCAGGGGAGCGTTCATTGTCTATAATAACAGATTGAGTGCGACCAGAAAAGTAGGAGGAGATTAGAGAGAAAGCGGAATCAGAGATACCAAAGCACGTTTTAAGTCTACTGGTAAGAATGTTATGATCGATGGTGTCGAAGGCAGCCGAAAAATCAAGTAGTACAAGTAGTACAAGGGCTGATACCTTTTGAGAGTTTAAGGCTAAACAAAGGTCATTATGAATGCTGAGTAAGGCAGTTTCAGTGGAGTGAAGCTTTCGATATGCAGATTGGAAACAAGACAGAGAAGGAAAAGTTTCGAGATGGCTGCATAAGCGAGTGTAGATTATTTTTTCCAAGATTTTGGAAATGAAATTTAAGTTGGAAATAGCTAGACGATAGCTAGAAAAATCTTCTTTAGGAAGTGATTGCTTTTTAAGCAGAAGAGAAACAACAGCATTTTTAAAAGTAGATGGAAAAATTCCTTCAGAAAGTGAAAGATTAACCAGATGGGTAATTGGAGGTATGAGGGCATCAATGCAAGATTTAAGTAGTTTGGTTGGAATGGCATCTAGCGAGCAAGATGATTCGGTAGAGCAGAGTATTAAATGACGGATTTCTTCAAGAGAAGCAGGTTTAAAATTTAACAGCAGAGGAGGATTTGTCATAGACGGATATGAAATAGTCTCAGGACAGGGAGGTATAGAAGAACAGAGTCTGGTAATTTTGTCATCAAAGAAATTAAGAAAATTGCTGGCAAGAGTTGACGGAGAATTGGAATTTGGAAGAGACTTAGGGATAGTGCGACCAAGCAGTGAATCAAGGGTTCCCCAAAGAGTTTTGGGGCAGTTTTGATTCTGCAAGATCAATTTCTTAAAGTAAGAACTCTTGGCGGAGGAGGTCATATGATCAACTAACTTACGTTGTTTAACGTAGTTAGCCTTGATCGTGTGGTTTTGCTTTTCAGGAGGATTTTTCTTATCTCTCCTATATTCTGATTCTAGTTTGGAACGTAAGGATTTTTGTAAGAGAATTTCATCAGAAATAAAGGGTTTCCTCAGGTTGGAGCGACAAGAAATAGTTAAGAGAGGAGCGTGCTTGTCTAATAAAGACGAAAGCACAGAGTGAAATTGTTGTGTAAAATTAGCAACAGTTGAAGTTGGACTGGAATATAATGAAGAAGCCATAATATCTGCAGAAAATGAAGAAATATTGATGGAGGAGAGTTTACGATAGCTTTTAATATTTCTAGAAGAAAAGGAGTTAATGACCACAGGCTGTTTGCAGAAAATTGCACTGTGATCAGACAATGACAGTTCTGAGACTCCGAAGTCATTCAACTTAGTCATGTCACGGGTAATTAACAGATCAAGGATGTGACCAGAGGTATGGGTAGGAGCAGAAATATGCTGCTTGAGGCCAAAAGAGTCGAGACTAGTAGAAAGAGCTGAAGAATAGTGATCGATATGTGAGTCAATATGTATATTGAAATCACCCATAATGATAAGATCAGACGGTAAAGAGGCAACATCCTCAAGAAGTGATGAGAAGTCAGAAAGGAAGTCAGACTTGGACAAGCAAGGAGGTCTATATACAGTTAGAAAGAGATATGATTTAGAGGCACAAAAAGGTGTATAAGTAGAGTAGTTGTCATAGTAAGTTCTAAGTAGAATATATTATAATAAGTGTATAAGTAGAGTAATTGTCATAGTTGTAATGATGTATCAGTAGTTGTAATATAAGTATATTAGTAGAGTAGTTGTTAGAATGTCTTAATAGCGTAGGGGTAACGTTATAAAGTTTTAAGTGACAAATCCTGAGGTGAATTGAACCCTCGTGGATTCGAATCCCAGCCGCACTGATCTGAGAGTAAAATCTCGGACATTCACTGGAATAGTTATACGGATAATGGTCTAAATTGCCTAATGGTTTAAACATGTGGTATTAAAAGTGATAGATATCAACATAGTTGATCATTTCATTATAATGCGTGTTTGCTTTTTTGTTATTGCATGTATATACCAGTAAAGTAATGAATTGTAGTTAATTAAATAATAGGTAATTAAAGCAGTTAATTGTAGTATTTTAGTCGACTAGTTGTCATAGTATATCAGTAGAGTATTTAACTATCGTAATTTCAGTAAAGTAGTTAACTGTAGTATATCAGTAGATTAGCTGTAATATATAGTGTATCAATGTAGTGGTTTTAGTGGGATATCAAAATAGAAGTTGCCTATTAGAAAGTGTCTTAATTTTGATTGATGTTTATAGATTGAATTATTGACTTATTTATTTATTGTTTAATAACCTGAAAAGTTGCTGAATGAATGTGTTAATAGATTGACTAATAAGTTAGTTAACTCTAGACAAGTTATTAAATGTAATTATTATTAACTATTATTTAATTATTATTAACTAGACAAATCATTTAAATGCAAGAAGATATTCTAGTCAGAAAGAGAAAATATAAATTGATTGGTAAGTTGATAGATTTCCTGATTGATTTATAGGTTAATTGATTGGCTTATTGATCGATTGATTAATTTTCTGACTGATAAAATGGTGTTGGATTTATTTGATTGATGGATAGATTGTTTATTGATTTATAGATTGATTAGCTGACTGATTGATTCATTCATTCATTCATTCAGTCATTGTTTATTAATTGACTGATTGACTGATTGATTAACTGATTGATTCATTGATTGTTTATTGATTGATCGATTGATTGACTGATTGATTAATTGATTGATTGTAGGTAAAACAAATAGACTCTGAGGAAGAGCGTAAAGTACGTGAGAAAGTGATGAAAGAACTTGATCAAAGAGAGAACGATTTCTTACCACAAGTATCACTAGACGTGACTGAGGTATCTCTTGATGATATCTTTATCTACAGTGTATCACTAAACTGAGATATCTGTCATATCTTCTCTCTTTATCTCCAGTGCTCAACCAGAGTTGCAATTCAGCATTGATACTTGTATGTCTGCTTAAAGACGTCTTTGTCTTTTTCTGTTCTCTTCAGTGTTAACGGTGGATACCTGTATTTCTGCATTTATGATCTTTTCAGATCATTCAAGATCTCTCCAGATAATTTCATCGACGAGCGACTTGATTCAACTTCGAATGTCTTTCCTTTGAAAAATCATAATGTAGCTTTTTACGTGGAAAATTATCTCTTTTTGATTATTTCTAACTGCTCTCCTCGGCTTTTTTTTATTCTTCGCCTCTTGCGGTAGGCTTGTTATATATTTGGCTCAAGTTACAATGACTTGTAAGCCATTAAGTTTAGCAATTTCTAATTTAAGAAGTCTAAAAATGATAAAACAGGTTGAATATAAAACAAAAACTGGCTGACTGATTGATTGAAGGAATGATTGATTGACTGGTTGGTCGATTGGTTATTTGGTTGACTGATTTGTTGATTGCTTGGATAGTTGGTTGTTTGTATTTATTTGATTGATTTATTGGTTGATTTTTTGAGTGATATCTTGATATACTATAAGATTTATTGAGTTTTTGATTGATTGCTTGATTGAAGATTTGATTGATTGATTGCTTGGTTGAAGGTACGATTGATTGATTGATTGATTGAAGGTATGTTTCAAGGAAGTACGATACATAGAACTGCATCGACAACAGATTGAAATAACAAACACCGGCCAGGTAACACTATCGTTGTGTTGAGTAATTTATTACTTGTACATTTTTTATAAAGTTAATACATTGGCTGTATAATTTAGACCATCAATATTAAGTTTTTATTTATGATAAACTGTTAATAATAACGAAAACTATTTTAGGTAGTTTATACTAAAACAGTTAGATAACTAAATAGTTATCTATTGCAAAATTAACAACAATGGAATTAATGTTGATGTGATGATATAGACGATGCTGTTACCTTGTAACGTAGTGTTTACCTATCTAGTGTTTAATGGAATATTCGACGTTGCCATTTTTCGCAATATTTCTATGTTAGTTGAAATATAACTCTTTTATGACTAAGCTGCATAAATATAGTTTTTTTTCTCCTTCCCGCGGCGGTTTTAAATTTCTTTTCTGTATACAGGCGCATTTGGGGTCTGTTTCTCTACTGCAAGAAAACACGACTCCAGGTCTTTCTGTAGTTATTGGTAGGCAGTGTCTAAACGGTTACTTCATCCTCTTTTTTATTTTCTTGCTTTTAGATCTTCTTATAGTCTTATTTGAAGTGTTATGTTTTTGTGTGTGTAGGTAACAGTAAAGTTTGAGTTCAAGAAGAAGCCGAATGACCCTGACTCTACTTTCTGCAAGCCTTGGCTGACCGTTGAACCCCCCAAGGGTGTCATCAGACCTGGTAAATTACTTACAATATGAGTAATAGTAGTTTGTGATAGTTAACTTACTCGATTGATTGATTGACTGCTTGATTGATTGATTGATTGATTGAATGATTAATTACTATTTGATTGATAGATTGATTCATCCATTCATTCATTTGTTCATGCATTCATTCACTGACTAACTGACTGACTGATTGATTGATTGATTGGTTGATTGATTGATTTATTGATTTATTTATTTATTGACTCATCCATTCATTCCATTCATTCATTCATTCATTCATTCATTGACGGACTGACTTATTCACTGACTGATTGATTTATAAATCGATCGATCGATCACCTGATTGATCAACAGTTTTATTGACGAACTAAATGATTGATTGACTGACTAATTAATTGATTGACTGACTAATTAATTGATTGACTGACTAATTGATTGATTGACTGTTTGATTGTCTGACTAATTGATTGATTGACTGACTAATTGATTGATTGACTGATTATATATAAAGAGGAGAAGGCGGTGCTTAGTGTGGAGGTGTATGTGACGAAGGAGACAGCCTCCAAGCTGAACACTGGTGACGACAAGCTTGAGGACATCCTTGTCCTTCACCTGGAGGGTGGAAAAGACTTCTTTGTATCCTTTACAAATAGCTAAAACCTTATAGTCGCTTTTTGTTAAGTGAATATTTAAAAAATTTAATTATTAGGAGAAATAAATTGTAAACTAAATTATTTATAATTAGGTGTAATAATTGTGATTAATTCTCTATCTAAATTATATTTTAATGTTATGTAGAATGTCTACAATTATATTAAAGGTTCTTTCAACGTCTAAAGTTAAGGAACGATAATGATGATGATAATGAGGAAGATTATGATATTAAATAAACCGTCAACCTAAGCATAAATTCTCGTGTATGAATGTCCTCAATTTTCTTCTTTATATATAAGATCTAAAGTTTAAAATCCTACTCGCAACCATATGTTCAGATCTGCCCTTGTTAGAGTAAAGTCAAGAGTGCGGTAGTGAGTTCAGATGCGATTCTCAGTGGTTGCTGTCTCTTACAAACACATGCTGGTTTTGACTGGTTCTGATATGATAACTGCTGCTTACATCTGTCGATTTTCCGAAACCATCGTGTAATACTTTTCCTCCATGCACTAAATAACCTTCACTAATAACCT
Organism: Enchytraeus crypticus; assembly: GCA_905160935.1. NCBI lineage: Eukaryota > Metazoa > Annelida > Clitellata > Enchytraeida > Enchytraeidae > Enchytraeus > Enchytraeus crypticus. The sequence continues at coordinate 353,505 of CAJHZI010000303.1, read as the reverse complement.
TGACCTCTATGCACTCACTGACCCCTGTGTACCGACATTGACCTCTATGCACTCGCTAACCGCTGTGTACCGACCATGACCTCTATGCACTTACTGACCGCTGTGTATCGACCATGACCTCTATGCACTCACTGACCACTGTGTATCGACATTGACCTCTATGCACTTACTGACCACTGTGTATCGACCATGATCTCTAAGCACTCATTGACCGCTGTGCACCGACCTTGACCTCTCTGCACTCACTGACCGCTGTGTATCGACCATGACCTCTGTGCACTCACTGACCGCTGTGTATCGACCTTGATTTCTACGCACTCGCTGACAGCTGAGTACCGACCTTGACCTTTATGCACGCACTGACCGCTGTGTACCGACCTTGACCTCTATGCATTCATTGACCGCTGTGTATCGACCTTGACCTCTCTATACAGATATCTATCGCAGGTAACTACCTGCCGAGCTGTTTCGGCTCATCGATAGAGGCTCTCGTCAGAGCGCACGGCTCTGTCAGGAGTTCTGCTACAACCGCCGAGCTCATACAACTCGTTAGTAGAGCTTCTTGTGCTAATCATCATCGTCATCATCATCATCAGCATCATCATCATCATCATCATCATCATCATCATCATCTTGTGAGGAGTTCTGCTGCCACTGCCGAGCTCATACAACTCATTAGTAGAGCTTCTTATACAAACCATCATCATCATCGTCATCATCATCGTCATCATATCATCTTCATCGTCGTCATCATCATCGTCGTCGTCATCATCATCGTCGTCATCGTCGTCATCATCATCTACGTCATCATATTTTCTTGAATCCCAGTTTGTCGAGGGCCGAGATAATTATATAACATACTATTTATAGTAGGATAATTGTACTGAGGATGTGCTTCATTTCAAAACTTGTAGAACTGATAAACACTGTACAGCTTATATGATTATAGTTATTTTTGTGCCTAGCCTTTCTGTTCTGGTTGGTGTGACAAAATAACCGGGACAATAGTAAACTTAGTTGATGAAGCAGATGAATAAGAGAGCACGTAAAAACCCACGCTGGTAGAGTGGATTTTATTTATATACTGTAGACCGTTGCGCAACGTAATTTAATTTGAATTTTTGCATTATTCAATGACCAATTTCATCTGGCTTTCACTCTTTGACCGGCCTATATAAAACTGACCAGTTTGTCTTATTTGATGAGTCTTGACGTTTGACAGTGCTTGATATAAAAGCTGGTAAAGCTAATGTTAACGTCAGTTTCTTCACTCGAAAGCGATATCAGTGAGGGGCGAGCTCAGGATTTGAACTCCGCACATACTGATCTGCGGTCGAGTATCTTACCGACTTCGTCACTGGCTCCAGCCAGTGGCTCCAGCCAGTGGCGAAGTCGGTAAGATATTGTCATAAGCTCTAAAAGAACTACTCTATTTGCTCTTATTCTATAACAGAACTACGCTACTTGCTCTTTTCTCTAACAGAACTACGCTACTTGTTCTTTTTCTCTCTAACAGAACTCTACTTACTCTTTTTCTCTAACAGAACTCTACTTACTCTTTTTCTCTAACAGAACTCTACTTGCTCTTTTTCTCTAACAGAACTCTACTTACTCATTTTCTCTAACAGAACTCTACTTTTTCTCTAACATAACTCTACTTGCTCTTTTTATATTTTTTGTAGGAGCAGAGTGGAGGGGGGCCGGCCCCCCCAGGCAGGTCCCTGAGCAACACGAGAAGTGCGTGGGCTGACACCACGGCGGCAGAATTTGGCATTGTTCTGGACGGGGGGGTGGACCCCCTGCCAATACCTAAAGAATTGTGGCGGCTCATGGATCATCTATATAGATATGGGCTAGAGGAGGTAGGAGCTTGATGTTAAGACTTACTAATTACTTGTTGTTTAATATCCTAGCAGCTTTCCTGTACAAAGTCAATACTTTCTTAAAGCCATCTGTAGGAAATGTGCTGAGGAGCAGTAAAAGCTGGTAAAGCTAAGGTTAACGTCAGTTTCCTAACTCGAAAGCGATGTCAGTGACGGGCGAGCCCAGGATGTGAACCCCGCACATACTAATCTGCGGTAGAGTGTCCTACCGATTTTGCTACTAGCTCCAGCAAGGAGCAAGTAAGGTTCTAAACGAAAGCCGGTCCGGTGATCAAAAGTGGTCAGGGTAGATCGATTATGTCTACCGAATACTAGTGAGACATTATGGAATTCTGAAATAATCCACACTCTAATGTAGGCCAGAGCTTGGGAATAATGACTTCTGAGGTATTTTCTCGGAGCCATTCTCATTTCATGCTTGGTCACCTGTGACGATATATGTAGTTAAAGGTTGATATATTCTTCAGCGACCTGGTGTTAACTTGGAAATTATTAGATCAAGTCATGTAATTCTTGATCGAATTCTAATATATTTTGTTGTAATGATTAATGCATTTTGTGCGTTTAATATTGTTTTTGTAACCAGGTTGAGTTATTTCAACAACCAATACCTCATAGTGAAATATCATAGAACAAGGATTTACTGTTGGTTTTGTTGTTTGTAACCAGGTTGAGTTATTTCAACAACCAATACCTCATAGTGAAATATCATAGAACAAGGATTTACTGTTGGTTTTGTTGTTTGTAACCAGGTTGAGTTATTTCAACAACCAATACCTCATAGTGAAATATCATAGAACAAGGATTTACTGTTGGTTTTGTTGTTTGTAACCAGGTTGAGTTATTTCAACAGCCAGGACATCACAGCGAGATAACACAAATCAGGGATTGTCTGGACACCGGAGAACCAGTGCTTATACGTATCCTTAGATATCAGTTAAACAGCTGACGATTATTCATTACATCAATGAATCAGCCAGGCAATCAATCAGTCAATTAATCAATCAGGCAATCAATCAGTCAATTAATCAATCAGGCAATCAATCAGTCAATTAATCAATCAGGCAATCAATCAGTCAATTAATCAATAAGGCATTCAATCAGTCAGGCAGTCAATCAATCAGTCAATCAATCAATCAGCCAGTCAATCAATCAGTCAACTAATTAATCAGTCAGACAATCAAGCAATCAATTAATCAATCAGGCATTCAACCAATCAAATAATCAATCAATCAGGCAATATCAAGATGAATTTAACGCCCAGTTACAACCGGAAGACTATGTGAGGAACTTTTGTTACTATCAGTTAGACATTTTACAACACTGAATTCTCTGAAATTTATTTATTGTATTGACTAATATATTATGCTTATAAAACTCTCAAATGCTATTTAAATTATTAATTAATTTTATTTTTATTTTATTTTATTAATTTAAATAATTTTTGTACGATCGCTGAAATCGTTTAATTAGTTACTTTGAACGATGGCTGGAAATCATTTAATTATTTTTAGTTATTAATTTTGAGTTGATTGATTGAGTGTATGCTTGCATAGAATTTTTGTCAGCGCTGTTTTTGTGTTTTGTGTTTGCTTGTATAATTTTATTATAGTTTGTTTCTTGTCTTGCTACCTAAGTGGTGAAATAAAGCTATGTATTGTGCTACTGTGCTGAACCGGTGGTGTGTTGTTAAGTTGTTCGACAGCGGATCAGTAAGTGCAGGGTTCAAGTCCAGAACTTACCGGCACTGACTGCTATCGTGCAGGAAACTGGTGATAAACCTGACTTTGGCTTTTTACTAGTTCTTTATTTTTATTTTTATTTTTTTATTTTATTTTTTTCTATCGTCTCTTTACGGTTTTCTCTCTCATTAGATTACTGATTTCGATCTCTTGTTTTCTTTCTAATTTAATTCATGCAATTGCTGCTACAACTTTGTATTTCATGGAATATGTATTTAATATAAATATGTATTTAATATGCCGGCATCAACTGCGCACGATGAAACTGAGAGCAAACCTCTGCTGCCTAACAATCAATTGACGAATCATTTATCGTTTACTTATTTAGATTCATCATCATCATCATCTTCTCTTAGAACCAGTTTAGCTAGGATCGGAATACGAATAGACTTGATCCATTCGTTTAAGTTTTTGTAGCAATTTGTGGAGCCTAGGCGCTCACCAACCGAATGCCCTTTCTAACGTTGGTTTGGATCTATTGAATTTAAATCTAGTGGATTTAAATTCAGCTTTCAAATTAAAATTTTACTGTATCGTATAATTCTTAACTAAACTTTTCATCCACTAAACACCTCTATAATCATTCCTCTCGTCGCTATAACAGCGGGTTCGGTGCACTCGGTGGCTGAGAGTTTTATCTCTTTTCTAGAAGCGCTAGCCGAGCCTGTCATTCCATTCAACGCCTATCAACGCTGTGTGGCCAACACAAACAACTTTGAAGCCTGCAAGCAGGTCTGTGCGACGCTAATATCGTTCTACAATCTTCATCATTGTCTGTACGACGCTAATATCATTCTAGGCTGGAGCCAGTGGCGAAGTCGGTAAGACAGTCGACCTCGGATCAGTATGTGAGGGTTCAAATCCTGGGCTCGCCAGTCACTGACATCCCTTTCGAGTGAGGAAACTGATGTTAACCTTAGCTTGAGCTTTTCTACAATCATCATCATCGTCATCCCTTGAATCTCAGTTTAACTATGGTCGGATACGAATAGATGTTTTTCCATTCAATTTAGAAAAGCATCTAATTCGTTTTAGTGTCGTTCTAGAGTAAACAAGTAAAAAGAACGTCTTCTTTATTTAGTTGGTGCAATTTCTGATAGTTTATATAATATTTAGTGGTTTGCTATGTTCGAAACATGATCTTACATTTATGTATTACTAGAATATTTTGTCATAGATTGTTGACATTTGGTGTGAAAAGATAAAGTTGCATTTCTTAATTTTTGCTATTCTTTTGTAATTCGTTACGTGTGAGAATTTATATTTTTTAACTGATATGCTAATTGCAGGGTTGGGTTTTTGCCATGGCAAAAAGGGTTTTTGCTAAGACACTGGCAAAAACCGGTAAAAACCATGTCAAAAACTGGCAAAAACCGGCAAAAACTGGCAAAAACCGTCTAAAACACCAAGACTGGAATAGAAATATTTTATGATTGTAAATGAATTATATCGTTTACAACATAGACCTTATAAGTTAAATTTGATGTGAGATATGTTAACAAACAATTTAATATCAATTTGCCACTCGCATTAAAATGTAAAAAAACTAATTCTTTAGAACTTGCTTCACAGTATTTGAAATTCTAGGTTACCGTAACTTAACTAGCTTGTTAACACAAAATTACTGCTAATGATATTAACTATAGAACAGCTTAGGCTCTTGACAGAATTTTTTATTTGCAGTTCTTTGATTTCAATCAGTTATTTTTATTATATTTTTATTAGCCTCTATTAAATAATTGCTCGATGTGGTTGAAAACTCTCTGCATTCAAAAGTGAAAACCATTCATGACATGTATCTGCTAAACTCGCTTTGTAGCTTTGTAATCTATCTAGAGCTGCAGCAACTGGTCGAAGCCTGGATATCAAGTCCTTAGTTTGTCAGTAAAGGTTGAAATATTTGACTAGGTGACAAATTCTTGCTTCAATTTCTTGTTCATGCTCTTCTGCAATACTGATATAAGCTTGTCGATTGTGAAGAAATGTATCAATACATGTCAGCTGACTATTCCATCTGGTGTCACCAGGTAGCTGAGGCTTCACCGAAAGTGGATACTCTTTCAGCCATACACCAGGGGCATGATAGTTCTTGAAATATTTTTGCACTTCAATGATCTGCTTCAATATAGCAGCCGGTGTGAGTGCCTGTTCAAGCACATTCAGTGTATGTGCAGCACAGCCATACACAATTAATCCCTGATCTTCCTCCTTTAAAAGTCGTCTCATTTTAACCATATTCTTAGCATAATCTGTGACCACATTTTTTACTTTACATCCAATTTTAGCCTTTACTTTAGCTAGTTAAATATTTTTTAATGTCATGACTGACCACTGTGTGCTACTTTTTGTAATCTAGTTTTTAAAGTTTATAACTTTATGCCTCAGGGATTTGCTTTTGTTATAGGGTGTTACACTACTTGTTTTTCAACATGTGCTGGCAGAAACTTGATAACTCTGTGTGTGACCAATTAATGGGACTGAAATATAATGTAGTTGTTACTAGTTTTTATGTTTTAGACAAGAAAGACTTTTGCCAGGAGGGTTTTTGGCTTTGACGGTTTTTGCCATGGCAAAAACTGGTTTTTGCCGCTTAGACGGTTTTTGCCATGGCAAAAACTGGTTTTTGCCGCTTAGACGGCTTTTGCCAGTTTTTGCCATGGCAAAAACTGGTTTTTGCCGGGACAGTTTTTTCCACTTAGTGGCAAAATCTTGCCAACCCTGGCTAATTGTGGTTGGTATTTCTTTTATTACAAACTCAATGAAGACACTCTACAGTGTATTGGATTCTGAATATTATCGTTCCCTCTCTCGATACTAATTCTAACTTTGAAAATAAAAATTGCGTGGTAGAACGAGTGCATTTATATTGTGCATAGAATGTACTAATCCTCACAATGGTTTTTTGATTGAAAGATGTGACTTTGAGTGATTGATTGATTAATTGATTGGTTTGTTGATTGATTGATTGATTGACTAATTGATCTGTTGGTTGGTTGATGGATTGATTGACTGACTTATTGATTGATTAACTGATTTATTGATGGATTAATTGATTGATCGATTGATTGATTGATCGCAGGCTCTTACGTTGATTCCAGTCAGTCATCGTAACGTGTTTAAGTATGTCTGTGCTTTCCTCAGAAAACTTCTCGTCCATTCTGCACGTAACAAGCTTGACCTTAAGTTCCTCGGTAATTATGCACTGATTGAATGCTTTGTTTGTTAATTAGCTAATTGACGTGATTGATTGACTGCTTTGTATTTCCTTGTGGAGACCAGCTTAGCCTTAAATTTCTCATTTGCCATTTGTATTCTCATCATTTATCATTTGTATTCTCATGTTTTTTACTGCAGCTGACAGTTCCGCTATGAACTTCTCTCTCTCTCTCTCTCTCTCTCTCTCTCTCTCTCTCTCTCTCTCCTTGTCAGACTACTGTTTAACGGCAGGTCCCTACCTCGAGACAATGAGATTAATTCTGTATTTAATGTCATTTTTTGGAGATACCAGGACAAATCAGCGATGCAATAACCGGCTTATTCTCGTGGAGTCGCTTTAAGTTCTTCGTTGTCTTTGATTTGTAATTGTCATTGGTCGAGCTTTCAGTAGGCTCTGCGGTGCCCTCACCTGACTCTCTTGATCCTGATGAACCTTATGTTATTATTAGCTACTGTATCTAGAGAAGGCTCAATGGTCTGTCGATAACATCTATAAAGTAGCTGTAGGCTGTGGTTAAAGGTAGGGTGGGACGCAGGGAAATTGCTTTCTCTTAGCTCTCATTTTTAATTGGTTTGATATTTCATTTTGAAGCGACTGTTTCGTCACAGTTTTCATTAGTTTCTCTCAGTTCTCTATGCGGTCGTTGAGCCCCATTAGTCACAGAAATACTGAAAATGAAAATAAATTAGAGAAAAGTAAGAGAAAAAATAAGTGAAAAAAGGAATAAGAGAAATCACTGAGTCGTCTTAGATACTTTGATTCTGCTCTAATTTTTATTTGATTTAGACACCAATTTGCGCTAGTCATCAAAGCTTCTTTGGAAACCGAAAAATTAGACTTTCGAAGATTTACATAACGATTTTATCCTGAACGTATTAGAGGTCAACAGTCGCCTTGTTCTATTGCGCAGTACAGTTAACCCTTCAAAAATAAGTTTTCATTAGTGTAATCGGATTTTCGGCATTTACGAGGTGAGGGCAGATAGAGCCGAAGACCGATTGTGAGGAAGGGTTGCTGAAAACGTTTATGACTGGAAGTAGAGAGATCTACCTCTATCTCTCTCTCTCTCTTTTTCTTTCTCACTCACTCTCTCTCTCTGTCTATACTCTGTTTGTTTCTATATCTATCTGCATGTATCTATGTTCATATATCTATCCACATGTAGAGAGAGTGAGAAAGATATAGAATGACAGAGAGAGAGAGAGACAGACATTGAGAGAGACAGACAGACGGAGAGAGAGAAAAAAGATAGAGTAAGAGACACACAGAGACGTAGAGAGAGAGAGAAAGAGAGCGAGGTGTTAGAGCTATGGGAGCAATGAATGTAGCGGAGCATGTAAATGGCAGGTTAAGTTAAACGGGATGGTCGCTAGTCGTCGCTGTGCGCTTGTTTCGCTTATAAATGAAGCAATTTAGTTATTGAATATATGAGAGGCCGCGTCCAGTGGTGGTCACTGATCGTGCTGTAGGGAGGTACGTTAGGGTGGGCCTTGATATGAGGGGGGTGAAGTGTGATAGATTTTGATAGCTAGGACATGAAAAGGAAAGCGGAAGACAGAGAAGAGTGTATGCGTAATATACCATGGACCTGCCAGTAGACAGTGCACTAAGAGAGAGAGAGAGAGAGAGAGAGAGAGAGATTTCTCAGTTACCCATATAGTTAATTTTCTGATATTTCTGGAGGAAAGTCTCGAGAGCTTGTTGTACTACTCCTTGAGAGCATGTTACCCACTCCTACGTACTTCCCTAAGCGCTAGGGAGGTACGTAGGAGTGGGGCGTGTTATTGGGGGTGGGGGGTGTTAATGAGGGGACGGGGCTTGATATGAGAGGGGCGGGATGTTATAAGGGCGGTGTGGAGTGTGATAGATTTTGATATGATTTGATTTAATTTACGTCTGGCAAAAATTACATCATAGACAAAAATACTGACTAATCATTGAAGCATTCTGCCAAATGAAATCAAATCAAATGAATGAATATAATGAAACGTTCTATTTAACTGACGAATATACCGTTGACGAGATTTGACACTATATTCTTACTTATATTCTTACTTATATTCTTACTTATATTCTTACTTATATTCTTACTTATGTTCTTACTTATATTCTTACTTATGTTCTTACTTATATTCTTACTTATGTTCTTACTTATATTCTTACTTATGTTCTTGCTTATATTCTTACTTATATTCTTACTTATATTCTTACAAATATTCTTATTTATATTCTTACTTATATTCTTACTTATATTCTTACAAATATTCTTACTTATATTCTTACAAATATTCTTACTTATATTCTTACTTATATTCTTGCTTATATTCTTACTTATATTCTTACTTATATTCTTACTTATATTCTTACAAATATTCTTATTTATATTCTTACTCATATTCTTACTTATATTCTTACAAATATTCTTACTTATATTCTTACTTATATTCTTACTTATATTCTTACAAATATTCTTACTTATATTCTTACTTATATTCTTACAAATATTCTTACTTATATTCTTACTTATATTCTTACTTATGTTCTTACTTATATTCTTACTTATGTTCTTACCAATGTTCTTATCTATGTTCTTACCTATGTTCTTACTTATGTTCTTACTTATGTTCTTACCTATGTTCTTACTTATGTTCTTACTTATGTTCTTACTTATGTTCTTACTTATGTTCTTACTTATGTTCTTACTTATGTTCTTACCTATGTTCGTACCTATGTTTTTACTTATGTTCTTACCTATGTTCTTACCTATGTTCTTACTTATGTTCTTACTTATGTTCTTACTTATGTTCTTACTTATGTTCTTACACATATTCTTACACATATTCTTACACATATTCTTACACATATTCTTACACATATTCTTACACATATTCTTACACATATTCTTACACATATTCTTACTGATACGGCTGGTATATGATCGACTGCTTTAGCTCGATGTTGTCATGAGGAAGCGGATGTAATGCAATAGATTGCGATGTGCTATAGTACAATACTCTTTGTTGTTCTCCCCAGGTTTCTAACTGCTGGTTGCTGATAGTGGGGAAGGTTTGGAGGGAGGGGTGATGTAATTGTATTTCCTGTGTGATTGGAGCAAGTTTAGTTTAGAAACGTGATGAGAGCTAACTGTAAGTTACTCTCGTTGCTGCCTTCACTAAAATGTCTCTGCTGCCTGCCTTTACTGACGCTCTATACTGACTGATACCTCTATACTGACTGCTGCCTCTCTATACTGACTGTTACCTCTCTATACTGACTGCTGCCTCTCTATACTGACTGCTGCCTCTCTATACAGACTCTGCCTCTCTATACTGACTGCTGCCTCTCTATGCTGAATGCTACCTCTCTATACTGACTGCTGCCTCTCTTTACTGACTGCTGCCTCTCTATATAGACTGCTGCCTCTATACTGACTGCTGCCTCTCTATACTGACTGTTACCTCTCTATACTGACTGCTGCCTCTCTATACTGACTGCTGCCTCTCTATACTGACTGCTGCCTCTCTTTACTGACTGCTGCCTCTCTATATAGACTGCTGCCTCTATACTGACTGCTGCCTCTCTATACTGACTGTTACCTCTCTATACTGACTGCTGCCTCTCTATACTGACTGCTGCCTCTCTATACTGACTGCTACCTCTCTATACTGCCTCTCTATACTGCTGCTGCCTCTTTATATTGACTGCTGCCTCTCTACACTAACTGCAGTCTCTATAATAAGCTGCTGCCTCTCTATACTTACTGCTGCCTCTCTATACTGACTGCTGCCTCTCTATACTGACTGCTGCCTCTGCGTTGAAGCTCCTGCTTTTTGATACTGACTGCTGTTTATACTGTCGTTGCTGCCTGTGTTACTGCTGCCTCTGTACTGAATATTCTGCTTGCTCTAATAACAACAAGAAATAATAATAACAACAATTAATAATAACAACAACTATTAGAGTGCTACAGTCATCAATGATAACATCGAGCACTATTGAGACAAAATCAAGTCGGCAAGCATAAAGAAGGTCCAAAAACGGTGCAAATTCCAAAATCCAGATAATCAGTCCAAAGTAACGGGAATTAAAGAAAGGAGGTTTAGGCGCAGGTCGCATAAATCTTTCGTTTCGTTAATTCCCCTTAATTGTTCGCTACATCTCTAATCGCACATTTAACTTGGATTAATCTTACATTAAGCCTTTAAACATTTGCTACATGATTAGCTTGTTGATTTATTGGAATGCATGCGAATATGTCGATAGCAGACATCAATATGTCGCTTGTCAGAGGACTCAGAGATCTAGAGAGAGAGGGAGAGAGAAGAGAAAGAGGGAGAGAGAGAGTAAAATAGAGAAAGAGAGTGTGTGTGAAATAAAGAGGCAGAGAGAGGAAGAGAGAGAAGGAAAGAGAGAGAGAGAGAGAGAGAGTGAAAGAGAAAGAAAGAGGGGGAGGAAGGGAGATAGAGAGTGAAATATATATATATATATAGAGAGAGAGAGGGAGAGGGGAGAGAGTAAAATAGAGAGAGAGAGAACGAGAGAAAGAGAAACTGAGAGAGACAGTGGGAGTGGTGGCTAGAATGAAGTTACGGTTTAGGAGAGAGAGGGGGAGAGAGAGAACGAGAGATAGAGAGGCAGAGAGGAATAGGATGAAGACAGTGACTGCTTGACACAGTGACCCTGTTCTCATAAGTTGCCTGTGCGATGCTGTTGAAGTTTACATTCCAGACGACGACCTTTAATCTCTTTACCACTGACCTCAGCAGCAGCTGCTTTAGAGCGCACTGCTGCTGTAACTGCTGCATCATAGCTTTATCAGGCTGCTTTGTTTTGTAGCATCAGCCGTAGCTTGCTGCTGCTCTTTTGTTTTCTAACATCACCTGCATCATGCAGCAGCTGTTGTTGTGTTGAATAAGCTGTAGCATGTAGCAGCTGTTGTTGTGTAGAATTAGTTGTAGCATGCAGCAGATGCTGTTGTGTAGAATTAGTTGTAGCATGCAGCAGCTGCTGTTGTTGAGTAGAATTAGTTGTAGCTTGCAACTTATTAAACTTTATATTAAAGGAGAATTAATTCCATACTTCTGTATTTCTAGCGTATTAATGTTAGACACAATCGCAGAATCATACAGTGAAAGATTTTTTGTAATTAAGCCTCTTATTGGTGTTTGATTCACACAACACTTCGCAACATGTTACTGCATTAATCTCGTGTATGATTCATGCAACACTTGACAACCTGTTGTTGCATTAATCTCGTGTGTGATTCAAGCAACACTTGACAACCTGTTGTTGCATTAATCTCGTGTATGATTCAAGCAACACTTGACAACCTGTTGTTTCATTAATCACGCTGCACTTGAACCCATCTATCCGCTAACGTCGTCTGTGTATCGCTAATCCTGGCAAATGACTGATCCTGGGGGAGTCATTGGACTGTTCAGAGAAATCTGATCCGTTAACTTGTTTCCACTAGCCATTCCAAGACCTTCCAGTATTTTCCATGAATTTCCATGCCCTTACAGGCATTTCCAGGCCCTTACAGTCATTTCCAGGCCCTTACAGGCATTTCCAGGCCCTTACAGGCATTTCCAGGCCCTTACAGTCATTTCCAGGCCCTTACAGGCATTTCCAGGCCCTTACAGGCATTTCCAGGCCCTTACAGGTATTTCCAGGCCCTTACAGGCATTTCCAGGCCCTTCAGTAACAGAGATAATGGAGATGCCGTAGAAACAAAGTTAAAATGAAAGCAACTCTGATAAAGTCATAAAGAAAAAAATTAATTGTGTGATGAATTGTTTAGTATATTGATTGAGTGATTGATTGGTTAAGTGGATGGTTGGTTGGTTGGTGTATTGTTTGGTTCGTTGATTGATTGATTGATTTTTTCATTGACTGATTGATTAATATGTTGTTATTTATTGGTTCATTGATTGGTTGGTTCGTTGGTTGATTGATTGATTGACATCACGCAGCCACCCTGTTTGGCAGTGTGCTGATGAGAACACCTCCGGACAATAGGGAGTTGATTGATTGATTGATTGATTAATTGATTGATTGATTGACGTCACGCAGCCACCCTGTTTGGCAGTGTGCTGATGAGAGCACCTTCGGACAGTAAGGAGTTGATTGATTGATTGATTGATTGATTGACAGCCACACTATTCGGCAGTGTGTTGATGAGAACGCCTCCAGACACTAAAGAATCATCTCGACGTATGGAGGAGAACAGAAGATGTGCCGCCTTCGTCTTCAACTTCCTCATCCACGAATACGACGAATAGTCTGACGACAACAACAACAGCAGCAACAAGAGCAGCAACAACAGTAGCAGCAGCAACAACAGTAGCGGCAACAACAACAGTGGTGGCGGAGTAATTCGAGTATGCTGACAGGAGCAACAGCAACAAAGCAGCAACTAAATTTTGAAACTGATGCCTGAAGTGCAACAGGGCTAACTACAATGATGGTTCAGTTAGCAACGGATGTTCTGTAGCAGTGCTATTATCTAAACAAGTTTCTCGAAGTTTAATGAAGTTCTGCTTTATCTCGTTTTGTGCTCAATTTTACTGAAAATTCGTAAATTTATCAAATTTGTTTATCAAAACTTAGATTAACTTTTAATTGTTGGATGATTGTATGTCAAAGCTATTTCAAGTTTGACGTTTGTTTAATCGGTCGTCGGCTCCTGGTATGAGACTTATATTTCTGTAAAAGATAATATAAAGTTTTGACGGCCATTTCCTCATCCTATGAAGATGTCAGCTGTTAGTAGATGGATTCAGAACTAGGCTGTATGTCATTATTTGTCAATATTTTTTATTATTCTCTTATATGAAGAGTGTAGAACCGCGGGAAGGGAATATCAGTCTCTATAATGGGACCATATCTTGTTGTGTAGGTCAGTTATTCATCATCATCATCTTCCCTTAAATCCAAGTTTAATCCGGGTCGGGATACGAATAGACTTTCTCCAGTCCTCCCTGTCCCACACCATATCATCAGTCAATCCCCGATTTATCATGTTCTTCATAATAATATAATATAATAATTGTGTAGGTCAGTTATTATTAGTATTTTAATATTATTTTAATGTATGTATTTTAACCGCTCACCACTCAGGAGTACAGTGAATGCAGTGTAAAAGTTAATTATTATTTAATTAACTTATTTTTAATTTACCCTCCAAATACTGAAGGACCCATGGCTATGAACTATATTATTAGGATTAGTAGTATTAGTATAGTCCCACTGTGGTAGTATTAGTACCCGTGTTATGTCAGGGTTGCTGAAGAATAGACCAGCCGTGGACTGCGAGTGTCATGAAATGCGACAAAGCACTAAGATCTAAACCAACCTCAGAAAGGATGTTTGTGAGCGCCTTGGCTCTAGAAATTGCCACGAAATTTTCTAAAACGAAAGAAAAACCCCGACGCCAATTAAACTGGAATTCAGTGGATGTTAATGATGATGATGATGATGATGATGATGATGATGATGATGATGATGATGACGACGATGATGATGATGACGACGATGATGATGACGATGACGATGACGATGATTATGAGTAGTAGTATTAGTATAAGTAATGGTATGAATATTATTAATATTATTGTTATTATTATTATTATTATTATTATTATTATTATTATTAAGTCATGCAGCTGTGTAGTAATTAAACTGCAGTAACTCATTTGATTATTCGTGCAATCAACAGTATATAGAGACACTTGGCTCTGGTGTTTTTTTTTCGAAATTAGGCCAACAACTCCGCACAAGAAAATAAACTATTTGAAAATAGTTTATCCTGTAGTTGTGCATTTGTGAATCAGTGTAACTCTTCAGAATACTGTATGAATAATATCAGTTGTGTTGCCAGGAACAATTCTACTTAGCTACTTGAATGTCAAATTTATCAACATTAGTCGCGTACTCGTCGTATATTCTTCTATTTCTTTCGGTTCCTTTTTTCTGCTGACACTAATATTAACTTCTCATGAATTTAACAAATTTAATGCTGTAATAATATTATACTATTTACTTATATGGTACACTTTGAAGAATAGTTTATTTGTAGAATAAATGTTTGGAAGAATAGTTTATTTGTAGAATAATGTTTGGAAGAATTGTTTTTACCAAATGAACGTTGTGTACAGGGAGCTAAACAAAACCGTATATCAGCTCTGAGTATAGTTCTTAGTACAGAGAATTGAGAAGTTACCTCTAAAGTTTGCTTTCAAGATGAATTTATGAATTTCTTCCATTACCAAGCTACTGTTCTCTGTGATTATCGTATTTTATAAATCATTCCGCCGTCAAAAATATGCCGTTGTGTAGGAAAGAGGAGATCGAAAGCTTATGTAATCTTAAACTCTTGCAGCGTTCAAGTGTTGTCATAATTCAGCACGTGTTGTGTTTCAGATCGTTTGGGGTGAATCGATTTGTAGTGACATGTGATGGGGGGACGACCCTGACATCATCCTTTTATGAGGAAACGGACGTTAAACCTTTATTATTATTATTATTATTATTATTATTAATAGAAAGCTCCCTGAATGATGTGTGCTCGCTCTCTCACTAATTCACTGCCAGATGACAGGTTTATGACACATATTCCTTCTCAAAGTCAAAAGTGTATTCATTAAGAAGGCATCCAGTTTAGTCTGAACGGATCTTGTGGGAGCTGAACCATTCCTTGAATTTTTCAGTTAATACGTTAGAAATAACTAGATATGTTTAAAGATTTAAAAGCCAAAGCTAAGTTTAACGTCAGTTTCCCGCTCGATAGCATGGCAGTGACGGGGAGAGCACTGGATTTGAATCCAGCACGTACTGATCCGCTGTCGAACAACATGCCAACAAGCCACCGGCTCAATTAAGTCTAAACGGAGTCTACGTGAGACTTTGTAATACAAGATTGAGAGAGCGATGTTTACGAGTTATCTCTCCTGCAGAACTAACTTCTGCTACTTCTACCACTTCCTGATCTCGCTGAGACTTTCTTTGTGGACGTCTCGATGTGTCTTACAGATCTCACATCTCTACTGTGGAATTAAAACACATCTCTGGCAGCTGGCTAATTGAATAATAAGTATTGGGATTTCTGCCGAAACTTCAAGATATTCCGTGTCTGACTGATGCTATAGCTGCCTTAAATTCATGTTGCCTAACACTCGTGCTGCCCCTAGCTGCCTGCGTCTCTCGCTGCCTGACTGATTGCCTCCCTCGCTGTCTGCCTGCCTCTCTCGCTGCCTGACTCTGCCTCTCTCGCTACCTGACTGCCTGCCTCTCTCGCTTCCTGACTGCCTGCCTCTCTCGCTGCCTGGCTGCTTGCCTCTCTCGCTGCCTGGCTGCTTGCCTCTCTCGCTGCCTGACTGCCTACCTCTCGCTGCCAGACTGCGTGGCTCTCTCGCTGCTTGACTGCCTGCCTCTCTCGCTGCCTGACTGCCTGCCTCTCTCGCTGCCTGATGCTCTGACTGCCTATAATCAGCGCTGCTTGACACTGAATTCCTGATTCCCTAGATGTCTAATGACATTGCTGCCTTAATATTTGACTGCCTGCTGCTCTCGCTGCCTGACTGCTTTGGCTACCTGTTTGCCTGGCTCCTGTTTGTCTGTCGGTACCCATGAGAAGACTTCTAGCACCGCGGTGAACCTCTTGGACTAACAACAACAACAGTCTGTTCTGCTGTAACTCTGTCAGATAATTCTGATAAGTAATGAGTTGATTTAGGGTTTGGTTGTGAACATTGTCTAATAGCTCTATGTTAGAATTGATTCACACTTTCACTTAATGTGGATTATTTGTACACACATTCGTATAAAGTATTGTTATAATTTTCTCTGTAATAATTTTAAACTATGTATGCTAAATTAAATTATTGTTTTCACTTTTGTCATAAGCTTATAGCTTTGCTTGTCTTTGACACGTTGCTATTTAGCGCTTTATGTTTGCAGTTAGGTCATATTTCGTATGCAATCAGAGTTAGTTTGCTCTTCATTTTTAGTACATTTGTTAATAATTTTATTTTCTAGGATGTGTTTAGGTTTATCATATTTTGCCTCTCCGTCAACAAATACACAAGGAAATGTAGTAGCGGTCATTTAGCAGTGAACCCCTCCGCTTCCGCTCTTCTTTATTTCATATTCAGGCAATGGTGATACACCAGACCAATGCTTGCAAAGCAGAAGACGATAGAGACCTCACACTTTCTACTTCAAGCCTAGAATACATGTAGGTCCAACTATCTGTTTGACGTCCCTGACATCATCCTTGTATGAGGAAACAGACGTTAAGCCTTTACTATTATTATTCTATGATAGTTGATTAAATTCTAGCTTTTCAAATTTCTGTTACGTTGGTTTGTTTTGCAATTGCTCGCTCTTGCCTATGTATGTCTATGGTTACTTGGGTGTATGTGTATGTATGTGTGCGTGTGTGTGCGTCGTTGTGGGAGTGTGTGTGTAAGTTTGCAGTGGTTAGAGTGAGAATTGAGAGCAAGGGGAACCGTCAACATTTCTCAGACCCTATTTTATTTACAGATCTTCTAGTATCTTATGTGAGCCATTAGCAGTGGAACGCAGCTCAGAAAAATGAGGGCTAGAGAACCAAGTAAATCTGCGTCCCCCCCCCCCCCACTTTAACCACTGGTAGTGTGTAGATGTACAACAATATATTTGTGTAGTATATTTATGTAGAGGTTTAGATTTCTGAAATAATACACATGTAGCCTCAGAATTGAAATATACTGTGTATATTAATTTTAAGGACAAAGTAAATCATTTCTATCGAAAATATGTATGTAAATTAGTTTGTAAATGAGTAAATTACAGATCTATAAAATATATCGACTTACCTGCTTGAGTTGTTTAGCCTAGAATGTGTTTGTGGATGCATAAATTCTCACTGTACCGTGTATTGTACTGTTAATTATGGAGAGGGAATATGGTTTAACGGTTAGAGTGTTCGCCTCGGATACAAGTGGCCTGGGTTCAAAGCCCAGTTCAGTCAAGTACTAATGGATGTCCTCATGGGCCCATGGAAGGTTAATCTTGTATCGGAGCTTGCTGCCGATTGGCGCTATCAATAGCAAAGATGATTAACCGTGGAAAGGATTAATAATAACCTGCTAGGAACCTGTAAAGCGGTCTCGAATAGCGGACACCGGCCATGACACCGCTATAGAAATTGTTGCAGGTTATTATTTGTTATTATTATTATTATTATTATTATTTTTATTTTTTATTTTACCCCGGTGTAAAGAACCTGGGGTTTGATAAAAACGATTCAAGCAATACGTGCTGAATCGCCGCCCGGCTACTCGAGGTCATCAATCGGCTTAAAAGAATTGTTGAAGCAGACTGCATTAAATCTTTGCAAAGTCATGGAAAGCCTTTGCCAAAGAAAAGATGTCTCTCGCTTATCGCCGGTTTGCTCTGCAATAAGTCTGCCTATGCCATTAATAAAGTCAACTCCTTCGGGATTCATCGGGACCATGGTTTCAATGGCCACCGGAACAACTTCATATCCTAAGGACAGATCACGGTAATTATCCAACTTCCTAGAGGCGGCATGAACAGAAGCTCCACCGGCTGTGACTGAAGTCGTATTCAGGTAGGAGTTTGCCATAGTGTCAATGACCGTGACGTCCCAAACGGCACATTTACCGTTGCAACCAGGGCACTAAAGTCATGCCGTCCGGACGCTTGCCGTCTGATCTGGACAACCCACTTGGTTCCTTAGAGGAAGGGATGCCTGCTCTTGAAAGTGCTCGCCATATTAAGTCATTTAAATTGTGATGGCGAGACATTCTACCTGAGCTTCGTTTGCAGGAGAGGCCGTGGAGACCTAAAGCGTCGACTTCATGACCGCAGGGGCACATGTGAGGCTCGCAAGTTTTCGCCCCTAAACGGAAACTAACAGCTACTCGAATCGCCTCATTGTCTAAAAATAGCCCACAAGAAGCAACAGGGAGAGCGTGAAGCCAGTCGCTGCTTCTTTTAGTTGATACAGCTAGGAGTCGTGCTCTGTCTACTGCATTGGACTGGGATTCTAACAGACTGTTATAAATCCGATCCACTATAGGACGGTCCCATGATTTCTGGCTACTGACTGAGGTAGAAGGTGGAGCACTGGAGGTGAGGCTTTTGGACCAAACTGACAACGCAACGTCAATGGAACTATCGGCAGAAAGGGAGCACTTATGAAGGATGGCGTCTTGCAACTGCCTCGTTCCCATCGCTGATGCCAAAAAGGCTGAAGGCGCGATATGGGAAACAAGACGAATTCCAAGACCACCCATGCTCACCGGTAGACTGGCTTGCTGCCACTGCAAAACAGACAAATCTGCGTTGATAACGGCGCACAAGCATTGCCTAAGAGCCTCGTCGTAGTCTAAAGCCGCGGATTAGAGAAGCTCGGACTAGAGCGCAGAACGTGCATAAGTTTAGGTGCACTTAAAGAAAAGCGAAGGATTGTTAAAGCATCATGAGCGGCTAGCGACTTCAGGCGTGATGCTGTACGTTTGAGGTCTTCAAGGCGACTGGATAAAGCGGTGGTAGTAGCTTCTTCTCCAGAGAGTGGCGCGCCGAGTAGAGAACTATGGGATAGGCACATTGGCACAAATGATGACAAAACTGAGTTGCCCGGAGATTTGCAAACTGATGAAATGACTTCGCACTTGGTACGATTCAACTGAAGCCCACATTCTTGGCCTCTGTCGATGATAGTCTGTACATCATTTGCAATCGGCGACTCGCAACCACCTAGAGTAATGTCATCTAGGTATCCCACCGTGAGATCGCTAGAGAGAGAAGTAAGGAGAGGGTGAATAGTCAGGCAAAACAGCATGGGCCCTAAGGGATCCCCTTGTGGGACTCCTTCCTGTGACTCAATGCACCAGTCTCCGAACTTCAACCACGAAGGGCTTGAGTAAGCTAGATGGCAGAAACTATACAGCTCTGGTATCCTGTGCTGTATTTCGCTGAGCATTCGTGATCTACTCAAGCAATTAAAAGCATTACAGAAGTCTAGCTTTACCACGAAGTGATCAGCTGGCATTGACTCAGCGAAACTGCGAGTAGCGTGAACAGCTGCCTCACAGCCACCTGGAATACCAGCTCCAAGTTGAATTGGGCTCAAGTATTCGCTGAGAGCAGATACTGCATAGCGATTTGCGCATTTAGCGGCTAAACGACGCCAAGTGTAACCCACTGCAATGGGGCGAATGCCGCCAGATTTCTTATTGAGTGCGAAGAGTTTACCACCAAACAGCACCGGTTGGACCTCAGGGGGGCAAGCACCTCTAAGAAGGAGATTCACGAAAGAAGTCAAAGCGGTCAAAAATTATTATTATTATTATT
Organism: Enchytraeus crypticus; assembly: GCA_905160935.1. NCBI lineage: Eukaryota > Metazoa > Annelida > Clitellata > Enchytraeida > Enchytraeidae > Enchytraeus > Enchytraeus crypticus. The sequence goes on along the minus strand of CAJHZI010000303.1, from coordinate 333,301 downwards.
ATTATTAAGTGAATCAACTTCTGTAAATGTACTGTCTAGGCCATTCCTGATGGCATCATAAAATGTAGAAACTGACGCTCAACAGACAGCGAATCATTTGTGCTTAGTTCAGAATTCTTTTCGACATTCAATTTTACAATCTGTCAACTTGCACGTCATTAAATCATTTCGTAAATATGTACGTCTGTCATTGCTACGCTGATGAAAAATATTTTTACTTGTGCCCAACTTGCATAGTTTTGATAATATGGATCTACTTATTCAATCTTATTTGGAATCCTGCCAGTAAACAGACGTGCCATCCACCCTGTGCGCTACAAAATATTGGGCCCTGAGCACAAATTTCATACACTAAGTCAGGTTTTCACTCATTTATGAGCAAGTCGAACAAACGTATTCTGATGACATTGATATATACTGATGATGGGGTACGTCCCTGATATCATCCTCGTATGAGGAAACGGACGTTAAACCTTTTCTATTATTATTATTATTACTGCGTAATAATGCTTCACTTTTCACATCGAAGATAATGACTTTGTTTTTATAGCGGTTTCTATGGTGGCTTTAGATTTTTCATTTTCTTAGTTTTTAACGATTATTCTTGAAACATGCACATGCAACTTAGTTTTTTCTTCAGTCAGACGCGGGGCAGGCCTGTTACTGATATATTAGTTATATATTATTTGTGATATATTAGTTAGTTAGAGGCGACAGGTAACGTTATGAAAATTTAATTGACAGATCCTGTGGTGAATTGAACTCTCGAGAGTTCGATTCCCGGCCGCGCTGATCTGAGAGTAAAATCTCGGACGTTCACTGGATTGGTTATACGGAGAATGGACTAAATTACCTAACGGTTTCAACCTGCGGTACTAAAACTGATGGATATCTGCATAGTTGATCATTTCACTATAATGCGTGTTTATTAATTATTATTAGATTGTATTTCTGCTCGTCGCTAGTGGTGCCTCTTGGAGCCAATCAACTCTAAGACCTCGTACAACTGTTCACCTCTTCGTTCAGTTGTCAACCCGTGTGTCTTAATCCACTTTAACCAAGCTTGTATATCTACTGTGTTGTGTATATCAATAAATTAGCTATTTGTCATATTTATTAGCACGAAAGATATATACATTCAATGCTATGATCTAATCAACTGTATATAAATATAACACAATTAAGTATGAACTATATAAACTGTAATAATATTTATCTTAAATATATGCTATTAAATATAATATCCATATTACTATATTAAATACTTATGCCTTTAGGCTCTCCAGTGCTTTTTTTCATAATTATGCGAAGTGAGTAAGTTGTGAGGATGTTGCAGCGACAATTGGATGACTTGTTCATTTGCTTATATAGAAATACTATTACGAGTAATAATACATAAATGTTACGTGTAATGTGTAACTGTGTTATTAAAAAGTTGGTATGTATGTCGTCTCTGTCAAAATGCGACACGTCTAATTTAGCTAATAGAGAACGGTGTATATATTACTTATGTCATGTATTTTGAATTATTCATAGGTGATTGCTTATGGAATAAATTGGTATAAGTTGTTTTTAGCTTCGACCTTTTTCAATTTTTACTGTCGATGCAAATAACAGTAAATCCAAATATGCGTACTTAGTAAACAAGCAAATAGTCACCAAGAAGAGGGTTACCACAGACGATCCTAAGCTTTGTGAGGTAATACAGTCAGTATCAGCTGGTATTGAACGAGTAACAAGATTCAGTTGTGAGTTGTGATCTACTTTTGATATTCGTTTGATACCTGGACATCGCCACTTTGACCGTGGATCAGAATGTGCGGAGTTCAAATCCTGGGCTCGCCCGTCACTGACATCGCTTTCGAGTGAGGAAACTGACGTTAACACTAGCTTTTCCAAGTTAGCCTTTTTTAACTTCAAACTTTTTTATTTGCTTATGTCGACACAAACAATATAAAGAAACTTAATAATAAAATATGATTTTTCCACCTTTGAGGATTAAGTTTATACTCACCACCAATGCTTTTTAACATTTTAGCGTGTAATTCTTTCGACTGTACAATTATATTTGCGTTCAGAAGTGCCTAAGACATCGAAGCAAACACAGTGAGATATCGATAAAGCTTCTTATTGAAAGTCAGATAAAGCAGCCGGAGGCAAGAAAGTTAAGGGTTATCCTGTTTGCTAGAAATGTCAGTACTTTCACGCTCTTTTGGGGGTCATCCATATACTACGATTGACAAGAACGTGAAAGATCCACAGAGATAGCCTACTTTAACGACCCACAGTAATGACCCACAATAATGACCCACAGTGATGACCCACAATAATGACCCACAGTGATGACCCACAATAATGACCCACAATAATTACCCACAGTAATGACCCACAGTGATGACCCACAATAATGACCCACAGTGATGACCAACAGTAATGACCCATTGTAATGACCCATTGTAATGACTCACAGTAATGACCCATTTTAATGACCCACTGATGACCCATAGTGATGACCCACAGTGATGACCCATTGTAACGACATATAGTGGCTACACACTAGAACAATTTAACATTGAATAAGACTAGGGTTGTCGAAAATATACTACATAATATGTGAACGACCTCACAGTTACTGAAACCAAAATATTCTTCCATGAATATTTTTACAAATTCGGATTAAATTAATCCATTCTTTTCTCTATGCACCGTATATCGTCGAATTCCTGTTGTGTCGATGGCGATATAAAGTTGTAACTTACTTAACTTTGAGCAATAGTAAAATAGCATAACTAGAAATTGGACTAGAGTGATGAGACGATGATGATGAGATGAGATGTAGGCACTTAATTCCAGTAACAAGACTATTTCCAGTCGTCCCATACAGTCCGCGTGATGAACGGGGTGTAATCTTTAGCTCTTATAATGTAAGACTTTAAAAAATATTGAAATAAACTAAGATTTTAGTTTGGTTACAACCACTGAACTACTTTAAATTTTACAAAGTTGGTATTACAGTAAAACTTAATTATTTTAATTTTTGTTTTCCGTTTACATCTTCAATGTTTAGTTTTGCTCTTTAGTTGATCTTAAGCTAATAGGGCTTTATAGTGCTCGATGATGTCACGAGCCATACCGTGAATGTTGTTATTAATGTTTTTCTCGAAACTTATGTTTTTATTTATTTATTTATTCGTGAATAAATCCACAGACAAAGCATAGAGAAAGAAATTACAAGTATGTGCAAAACATACACAACAAGCAACCAATGCAGATGCAAACAAGTATCTGAGAGTGAAACAATGTTAAACTATCAGTGAAGCATTCAAGAGTGAATGTTCCACACTGCTAACAAATTTTCTACGAACAGCTTCCTTAATGGATAAAACTGACCAACCAATGTCACAGGAGTTATTAACACAGAGACAATTGCAGTAAGGTCTATTTGCAAAATTTTATTTGCAAAATTTTATTTGCAACATTTTTATTTCAAAATTATATTTTTATGTTTTTTCTTCTCTATTTTTCTCATTATTTCTCCTTTTCGTCATACGTGATCTCTTAATTTTCTTCTTCGTCTTTTACCTTTCTCTTCTTTTTATTCCTATACTTCTACTTAGAGAATATTGTGTAACCCAGAGAACTTTGATTACTAACAGGCCATATAATAGGCCTGTTTTATAAATGGCAATACTGTACTAATTTCTTAGTAGTACCTTTTGGTTAGACTTCGTTGCTAAATTAAGCTTTCTATTAGCTATAAGACACACGGTTTAAAATCTTTAAATATCATAATAAGGGATCATGTCACTTTGATAAATGTTGTCACAATTTATTTTAAAAAGCTGGTAAAGCTAAGGTTAACGTCAGTTTTCTCACTCGAAAGCGATGTCAGTGACGGGCAAGCCCAGGATTTGAACCCCCACGTACTGATCCGCAGTCGAATATCTTACCGCCGTTGCAACTGGCTCCAGTCAGTGACAGTAACAGAGTAACCGAGCAAATAGAAAAAGAAGCGTATGGAGGGGTAAGGGTTGACGTCAAAAATATATGGTGAGTTAGAGACAAAGTGGAAGATAATTGCATTAGGATCTTCTTGGACGAATCCAATTCATCATCATTTCTCTTCAGTTCCACTCAGTGCTTTTCTCTTACCTTGATTTCTCCTTATTTTCTCTTCTGTCTTTTTCATATGCCTGCTGTAGCAAATGTACTGTGTTAATTGCATATACAACTGTATAAATGTTCTAATACTTGTCTTATTCACTCTTCCCTTTCTCTATTTTTATTCCCCCCCCCCCTCTCTCTCTCTCTCTCTACCTTCTATCTATCTACCTTCCTATCTATCTACCTTCCTATCTATCTACCTTCCTATCTATCTATCTATCTATCTATCTATCTATCTATCTATCTATCTATCTATCTATCTATCTATCTATCTATCTATCTATCTATCTATCTATCTATCTATCTATCTATCTATCTATCTATCTATCTATCTATCTATCTATCTATCTATCTATCTATCTATCTATCTATCTATCTATCTATCTATCTATCTATCTATCTATCTATCTATCTATCTATCTATCTATCTATCTATCTATCTATCTATCTATCTATCTATCTATCTATCTATCTATCTATCTATCTATCTATCTATCTATCTATCTATCTATCTATCTCTCACTCGCTATCTCTATCTATCTTTCTTCTATCTTTATCCCGTCTATCTCTCTCTCTCTCTCTCTCCTTTCTCTGCCTCAGTTTGGTTCTCTTTCATTCATCCATTAATTCACTAATTCTAAGCGGCATTTAGACGGTTAAACCCCGAATTTGATGCAAAATTATATTCCTTATGTACATGGATTATAATCCCCCACATGCGATCTCAATTCATTTAAAACCATTTCGCCGTTTCTCATCTTTTTTCTTTATAGTATTTGTAAAGAAAATATCAATAAGATTATTGGCATAATATTAGCATATAATTAGCATATAATTAGCATGTTTTTTCTTATCAAATTTTTATGACTGCTATTGTGTATTGTAAGCTTTCAGTCAGTTTTGTTTCGTTCTTCAAAAATATCATGCTCCATCAGCCTCCATGTCTTATCATCACGTCTCAGTGAATCCATAGTGGCTGCTTTAAATATGAGAGACTGGGTGTTTCTCTCTCTCACTCTCTCTCTCTCTCTCTCTCTCTGTCTCTCTCTGTCTCTTTCTCTGTTTCTTTTCAGCCTAAAAAGTAATCTTATGACATATTATTGCAGCATATTACGCTTCAAATAGACTATCTTACTATAGAGCTAGACTTAACGACAAGCCTGCTAGCTGAGTTTGCTTCAAAACTGAGGCTGGCGCTAAAGACAATAACTTTAGTACAACTGATTACTTCGATCCAGTCCCGTCTAAATCTATTCCAGCTTTATTATATATATATATATATATATATATATATATATAGGCCTATCTATTTATTTATTTGAGATATTCTCTGCTTTTCAGAAGGCCTGTAAGATTATTTTACGACTCTACTAGTCGATAGAATTAATTTCTACATTTGCCAAATTTGTTTTTTGCTAAAATATAGGCTACTTATGGCATTTTTTATTTTATTAGTCTGCGAACGAGTGTAATTGCTAGATTCGGGAATTCTGAAGGAGCTGAATTCTAGAATAGTAAAGGGGGGTGAGAGGTGGAGAGAGGGGAGAGGGGGTAAGAGGTCGGGAGTGGTGTGAAATCATTCTCATCGTGTAACCACAGCAGCGTATGGCGCTCATTCGACAAGCTTTCCACACTCTTCGGACACGTGTATATAATCCCACTCCATGCTGAGACTTCTGTCAGTAATAGTATTAGAGGCCCCTAGAAAGTTAAGTGTATGTCGATCGTTAGGATCATGTGCTTAATAAGGCAAACAGTTTACTTTAATTGATTTAAACTGATTGATTGATTTAGTGTAATTAATCTAAACTGATTGATTGATTTAGTGTAATTGATCTAAACTGATTGATTGATTTAGTGTAATTGATCTAAACTGATCGATTGATTTAGTGTAATTGATCTAAACTGATTGATTGATTTAGTGTAATTGATCTAAACTGATTGATTGATTTAGTGTAATTGATCTAAACTCATTGATTGATTTAGTGTAATTGATATAAACTCTTGTATTAATATCTCTACAAGAGATTACCAAATAAGACACGTTTGACTCTTTACTAAAAATTGAATTGTAGCTTGATTGATTGATTAACACGATTCACATTCCTGGATGTAATGCCGTGTTTACAACAGTTCGAATTAAGTTTATACAAATATTCTACGTGATTAAGCTTCGACGCTTTGTAATCTCTCTCATATTTATTTACAGTTCTATTATATAGGCCTACTGTTATTTTCAGTTTCGTATCACAGCAAACATTCAGTTATCTCTGCGGACCTCAACGAACACATTCTACGATTGTGAACGCATCGTACACTTTATGAACTGCTGCAGTAACGGTATTCTCGACTAAAATCTTGAGAAAATTGTATAAATCAAGAACTTCGGCAACGTGTAAAATACAAAGTGTCAACTAATAGCAGATCAACATTGATTGGGTTAAATGATCTGCTATTTCTCATCAGTGCCCTATTTCTCTCATCATATATCTCCGAGGCAAGTACTGTTCACTAAATTTATATCTTTAAGCCTTGTTGCAGCGTATCCTGAAAGGCCCTTACCTTGGAAGTGGTTTCTATCAGATATTTGCTGTCACAACAGGCAAAAGAAGTTCTGGCTGGAGCCAGTGGCGAAGTCGGTACTCGACCGCGGATCGGTATGTGCTGGGTTCAAATCCTGGGCTCGCCCGTCACTGGCATCGCTTTCCAGTGAGGAAACTGACGTTAACCTTAGCTTTACAAGTGGCCAAGTTGCCAGCAAGCCTGTCTCATGAGCAAACGATCACTGGTCGGAATTCTGTCCATGATAGGGTGGCAACCATTGGCAAACATATAAATGTTAAACGTAGCGTTGCTGCCATAAGTCACCGACTTTGATGAGAATTTCGTTTCTAAATAAATTTCCTAAATAAATTTTCTTCAGGATAAAATTTGTTTATTCTGTAACTTCTAAAAAATGCTAAAGCTGGTAAAGCTAAAGTTAACGTCAGTTTCCTCACTCGAAAGCGATGTCAGTGATGGGCGAGCCAAGGATTTGAACCTCGCACATACTGAACGCGGTCGAGTATTTACCGACTTTGGTAAGAATATGTATATATATTATATATCTGTATTATTTATTCATGTTTATATATAGGTCTCCGCATAGCTTCTGATGTTTTAAATAAGCAACACGAGCTAGCACCAATTTTGTTACAATTAATTCATTATCATGTGTCAATTGTTATTTATTACAATGAATCTTATCTATACTGTTATAACATTGGTATGTTATAATATTATCGAGATGGGAATATCAATTCTCAATTGGTCATCATTAATTAATTGGTCATCATTATTGTCAGTTAACGAAATTCTCTTCAGTAAGACTAGATATGGAAAGTCAAAGCTTTCTCAGAGTCTAAATTCTGTGACAAGATTTTAATGGAATCCGGAGTTTTTATATTAACCGTAGCAGCCGGTGTATATAACGATGACTTCATAGTCTCTAAAGTTTCCTTCCTGTTCCCCTCCCGCTTCGTCAAATCCGCCTTATCCTATCTCCACATCATATTCCAAGCCTGTCGCCATTGAGTCCCACTAGTCCGATAAATTCTCATAACAACCAAAGAATTTCTCAACTGGAACCCTTGAGTTGTAATAGCCCAGTTGATCTGCTGCCATACTTGAAGTCTTAACTTATAAGAGGTGGGCTATTGCTCGGTGTAGATTGTGGCTGTCTCGGTGGCTCGGTGTGTAATCGCGTTAGATAACGGCGTGAAGTTTTAAATGGCTTTTCCTGATGCCCTGTGATCAATTCCCGATAGAGCTTATCAGAGAGTAAAATCTCGGGCATTCACCTTTCAGGGTACACCGGTACACCTGAAGTCTCAAACAGAAGCTCTTCGGGCTTCTGATCTTGAAGTTAATCCCAGAAGTTTTTGTGTGTTTCTGTGTGGATTGCTATGTTTAAATGAAGATCCAGAACAAATCCTGTCTGTTTTTATTTTCAACCACTTGTAACCGCCACACATTTAATCGGTAATCTGAAGGATATATAAAATCATAAAAATTGGGTTAAGCCTCTTTCCTATTTAAGACTCCATTTTCACGACTGCTATTATCAATAGATAGATAAATCAATACTGCAAATATACAGATATTTCTCCCATATAACAAACTTGCAAAAAGAGCTTATTATATATCTGCTTTCCTTGGCCAACTAGAATTCGCCACTTGTAGAGCGTGTCGTGCTTGTAGTCAAAATACCCAGTAACTTTTAATATGTCAATTCATTTATTGTACGATAGGTTACTATTGGTTGGAGCTAGTGGCGATGTCGGTAAGATATTTGGCCGCGGATCAGTATGTGCGCGGTTCAAATCCTAGGCTCGCCCGCCACTGACATCGCTTTCTTGTGAGAAAACTGACGTTAACATTACCTTTACCAGCTTTATTTATTTGGTAGCTAAATTTGTTATAGTTTAACCGGGTTTGCAAACTACGCAATCCCGGTAAAATATCATCCTTGATTTTTTTCCGTACATTAACACTGAAGGGCGTTGGCCAATCGTCTAAACTCGTTCAAATTAACTGACCAATAGCGAGTTGTCCTGAAAGCATAAATCTGTCGTATAATGAAGGAAATGTTTATTCTTCAATATCAATGGAATGATAGTTTTTTGTTACATCGCAGTTTCACGCCGCCAAATTGACTTTATCGTAATATTGCCGTCTGCATTGACAATTCAAGAATTAGTTTCTAATTTCAGCCTCACATTGGCCGAAGAGCCAAAGAGGTTAATATTTCTTGGATATATTTGTCTATTATTTCCTTACATCATCATCATCATCTTCTTGCCAAGAATACCAATACTAGGGTCGGAGTTTAGAAACATTTTAGCAATTTCCGGAGCCTAAGAGCTCACCAATCGAATGCCCTCTCTGACTTTGTTTTGCTTCTTGCTTGGGATATTTAATAAATAATTCCTCTCTCTTTCTCTTTCTTTCTCTTTCTCTTTCTTTCTCTTTCTCTCTCTCTCTCTCTCTCTCTCTCTCTCTCTCTCTCTCTCTCTCTCTCTCTCTCTCTAATGTTCTGTCATGAGTAAGGTCCAAGGTACATACTGTAAGTACTTCTAATCACAGTCTGTTGTCAAGATCCTTAAAGAGCACTCCGTAGATTAACAAGTTCTTCCCTTCACAAAAGGCAATGTCTTATCCACACTTCATTGTAGCCTATAGCTTGGAAATATTAACTTCTGACATAGTTTCCTATTGCTTTCCCAGGTTCTTACTTAGTCGCCACTTACGACACTTGCAGTTTAAGGTGGTTTTATGTCCTAATAGCGTAGGGGTAACGTCATAAACTTTTAAATGACAGAGCCTGATGTGAATGAACTCTCGTGAGTTCGAATCCCAGCCGCGCTGATCTGAGAGTAAAATATTAGACATTCCCTGGACTGGTTATACGGAAAATGGTCTAAGTTGCGTAACGGTTTAAACATGTGGTGTTAAAAGCAATATAGATATCGACATAGTTGATCATTTCACTATAATGCGTGTTTACTTTATTCTTCATTGGCCCGGACACAACACGGAAAACTAAATTATAACTGGACTGTAAATATATTTAAAGAGTACAGGCCTGAAAAACTAAAACCTTCCGTATAGATAGCGTGTTCGTCACCCCCCTTCCCCTCCCCTTCGTGACTGGTCCCGGATCATTGAATCCTGGTCCGAATCTTAAGAGTCTTAGGACTCAAGTCCAGTGATCTAAGCTTTACAGCCGGTCAGGGAGTATTGTGGTCCTATACGGATTTATCCATCCTGCATCAGTAGTGGTTAAAGTAATTTTGGGACGTGGAGAGACTGATTTCTCAAGGAAGGAAGGCGATTTTCAGCGCAACTCAAACAAGATCTATCCATATGGATCTAACTTTATTTTTGAAATATTTTAAATTGACTTAGATTTCTTTTGCTAGACCTCAATTAAAAAATAATAATTCGATAGGATAGTGGTTCTAATTTGCTTTAGCGACTCAAATAAAAAAACTATTGTAACGTATGCATTACATATGAAAATGTTAAACAGAGACTTAATCATGATTGATTATATAGAGAATCTGAGCGAGAATGCGACGATGATGATAATAACTTTCTTGCTCATCTGAACGAAAACTACAGGTAATACTCAATTAATCAATAAGAATTTGATGTCCGGCTCCTCGCCATAAGGCAGTGTCAGGGATGTCTCTTGCAGACTCTACACAAACAGGCGCCGAAACACCACACGATGACGACTGAGTACACAGTAATACTCGACTCGAATTAATACTATTTATCTTTATTAAAATTACAAACTTTTCTTATCGAGATCAGCACAATTAATCGTCAATCATGCATCCACATAGAGATGCTTTTTAAAACGTCTTGTGAAGGACAGAGTGTATTATTTAATAAGATATCAAGGCTTTTTATATTTCTTTGTTTATTTATTTATTTATTCATCACACCATATACAATTCTGAAAAACGTGTTTGCATGCACACAAAAAGTTCAACCATACATGTATGTGTGTTCGGCCGTAAATGCCGTGACGGCACTAACATATACCGGTTGTTCAATTAATAAAAGCAAAACATAACAGAAGCGACTAAAAATATTACATAAAGTGAAGGATATCTCATACAATATGAACGTTTAAAAATATAATTATTACAAAATATATTAGTAGAATTATTTTTAATCTCGCTAAGCAAACTTTTCTAAAGATTTTCAATCTCCTCCGTCACCTCCACCTCTTCCTCCTCGATTAAAATCAATTTGTGTTTCCACCCAAACATTACAATATAGGGTTTGAGCCGGGGACACGGGAGATATGCTAGATTGGTTAAAAACACGAGCACCAGATATCAGACACTGTGGATCAGCGGCATGAAAGAAAACCTTCCAGAAAATAAAAATTAGTATCATCGTAGGTTCGACGATTTAATCTCATGATGTTTGTCTGCGTTAAAGAGAGCTCAGGCTTCTGTTTGTCTATAAATCTGCTTGCAGATCAGAGTAGTTGTCCGTCTGACTGTCTGTCTGTTCCTCTGTCTCTGACTGTCTGTCTATCTTTATCGCCGCTGCTTGTCGGTCTCTTAATCTTACTCTCTTGATTAACTTCTATTACAAAAGATGAGAAAAGAAACATGAAAATTTATGGATAAAAACTGCATGTCAGTGGCATCGCTTGCCGAGGGATTGAGTTAATCCGCCACACTTCCGGTGTGTCAGGTCCGGGGAGTCCACAGTGTAAACCTATAAACAAATTTAGTCTTACGTCCTGGTCCGACATCCTGACGATTGTTTTAAAACATACTAATGGACATGAGAACAATTAGATAGAAAGGTACCGGCTGTGGGGCCGCATGCTGTGTATACACGTTGTGTGGGATGTAGATAAGAGGGAAGTTTCTTTTGCAAAGTATCGTTTATTTGTTAGTCACAGCACAGATTATACAAACCAATCAATCAATAAGAATTTAACGTCCGGTTCGTCGCCATAAGGCAGTGTCAGGGACGTCTCTTTCAGACTCTACACAAACAGGCGCCAAATATGGCAGAAATAGATGGGTTTTTAGTTTGCCATGGAAACTACTAAAACAATTACAAGATCGAAGATCAAATAATAGGAACGTGCATGTAGTTAGATAAGGAAATAACAATACAAAAGAGGATACCATAAAAGAGCCATGACTCTGTTCGGTAATACCATAATTAGTAGCTATGGCAGAGTCTACTTGAGTCTGAAATACAAACAATTCTATTACATTACCAATTACAGTAAAACCTACCTTTGGTAGCCATACAATTAAGTTAGTCCACATCGCACTTCAAAGTATCGATATGGCAATACCCAGCTTATTGTGTTCGTGTTTATTTTAATTTCATATTAAAAGAAATATTGAGGTTATAGGTCTAGTCTGGATCTAAATTGGTAAATATAGCTACTCTACAGTCCTAGACTTTAGAGAACGCTAGATAATAGAGAACGACAAACAATAGAAAACGCTAGACAATAGAGAACGTTAGACTGTAGAAAACGATAGACTATAGAGAACTATAGACAATAGAGAACTCTAGACTATATAGAACGCTAGACAATAGAGAACTCTAGACTATTGAGAACGTTAGACTACAGAGGAGGAATGCTAAGCTATACGGAACGCTAAGCTGAAAAAAATCTATAGACTATAAAGCACGCTAGGCTGTAAAAAGCAATATATACTCAGAACGCTAAGTACTCTGAATGTAAGGTACTCAGAACAGACCTCTTAGTACTCTGAATGCAAGGTACTCAGAACAGAACGCTAAGTACTCTACATGCAAGGTACTTAGAACAGAACGCTAATTACTCTGAATGCAAGGTGCTCAGAACAGAACGCTAATTTACTTAGAACGCTGAACTGCACAGAACGCTAAAAAAAACTGAGAACGCCAGGCTAGAGAGAGAACTCTAATTGAACGGAACCTGTGGGCCAGCCATCAATCGTTCTCGACAACGTGGCATGTAGGGATTTGAGCACGCGGCGTGACGGAGACCTGGGGACATAGAACCCATTCTACACACAAAAATGGGCTTACGGAGGCAACTCCCCTCCCCACTACACAATAAAATTCTTAGTATAATAATTCAGGTGAAAAGATAAACTACAGAAAAATCAATGTATGTTAATTACGAATGACAATCTTCTTATAAACCGAATTACAACGTTTAAAGCTCTAATTCATTACAACATGAAGAAGCCGCCACGCCAGAGCAGTATATACACTGTATTAGAGTATGAGTATGTATTTACAAGGTGTTTTTATCAGTTACTTCAAGTGAGTTATTATCAAGTGACGTTGTTAAATTTGTAGCTTAGATGTTATTTATTAATAACACGAGATTTTAGTATAATTTATTTTGTTTTAGTGTTTATTTAAACGCTTATTTTTAAAGTATATTTCTTCCCTATGTTTCAGTCTCTATTTCTCTACAGTGCCCTGCCAAATAACAGGTTCAAGACATATTCCTATAGCAGTCTGTAGTTCTTGTAGAGAACTGCCTTGATCAACTCTAACGATTAAAAGCAATATATAGTATTCAACTGACCTAACAGCAATAAATAGTATTCATCTACCTGAGGAAGTCAACGGGAACCATCTCAGAAGCCATACTTTTCCCAAGCTATAGGCTACATAAGGTATGGATATGGCATAGAGTTTGTGAAGGGATTAACTTGTTGTCCTAAGGAGTGCTCTTATGGAGCGAGAAAGCAGACTTTAAGTATGAATATGTACCTTGAACCTGCCATTTGGCATTTCACTGAGAGAGAGAGAGAGAGAGGAGAGAGAGAGAGATAGTATTCAATCATAACTGTATCAGTTATCAGGAAAATATAGCTTCAGATATGGCTTACGAATGCCTTCTTCGACTCGGCTCTTGCTTTGATGCTTTCTTACATGATCAGCTTACGGTTGATCTATTCTCCTATTCGATTGTTCTTAATATCTGTGTTTTACCAAAAACCACAAAGAGGGAGATCTAGATCTGAGCACTACGAGTGCATCGTTCAAAGTAAATGTAAAGACATACTTGTATTGGCTAAATCTCAATGGCTTGTCAAATCACTTCGCATTGCTGCCTGTCATAAAATTAATTAAGATTAAAATTTAAAATTCAATAAAATTAATTTAAATATGAATAACTCTTCCTCTAAGCTTAAAAACGAAAACCTAAAAAGTAATTAATGACCTTCTTCTTCTTCAGTGCACTGCCAATTGGCAGGTTCAAGGTACATATTCATACTCAAAGTCTGTTTTCTCGCTCTATAAGAGCACTCCTTAGATCAAGAAGTTAATCCCTTCACAAAGTCTATACCATATCCATACCTTATGTAGCCTATAGCTTGGGAAAATATGACTTCTGAGGTGGTTTCTCGTTGCCTTCCTCAGTTAGGTGGATTAATTACCATTTAATCCTGGGGGAAAATATTTCATTTGAGGTTGGTCCCCTCTTGCCATCCTCAGCTCTTGCCTTAGTCGCCTCTTACATTAAATATTAATTATCTTATTATTTTATAATTATAATAATAGTTCTAATTTAATTAATACAATAATAGTCCTACTCTTGATAAAAAATAATATAATCCCTTCCCTTCTTCTTCACTATACCATTAATTTAAATGTTAATTAAAAGCTAAATATAAAAGTTAATTTTAAACCTTTAAAATATAACAAATGGCCACTGCCAAATGCAAAATAAATGCTAGGCTGATTAAATCTCCTCCCCATATAAAACTGATACCACCTCCTGTGGATTCTCCTAACCTCCCTACTCTTGTCGAATAAATGAAATGGTCGACAAGCAACAGACCGTAGGTCCAAATGTTGAATTTATCAATATGTTACCGCCCCGAGAAATTGCATAAGAAATCAGAGCTGTGCGTATTGTACGAATAAGATTGGAATAAGTGAATTTATGAATTATTCCCGCTTGCATTCAGATAAATTGCCTTAGATTGATATTAGAATATTAAGCCAAGGATTTGATATTGTTATATACGCTGCTCAGTTTAAATTAATTGCAGTTTAAATGTGCAATACAATGTAGAATAGTAAATAGATGTTAGATTAATTTAATATATGCAAGCATTTTATTCTCTATTTGCACCTTAGATATTTTAATTTTGCTGGCATGTATTTCTCACTCAGATCGTTACTCGGTCAGACTGCTGCTTTAGTTGGTCGTCCCGTTGACCAACTACGACGATGATCTGGTTTCTTATTCTCGAAGAGAAGCCCTTTGGGATTCTGACCCTGACGTTAAATCCACAAAATACTTCATAGTACTTTCCAATTTCGTCACTCTGTAATTTGTCAATATCAATTTAAAATTTGACTTGTGAAATAATGAAACATGACCTCTTATATTATTATACAATTATTATCAGATCGGTATTTGAATAAATGTCACGATGCTCACCGGAAGTTGTTTGTATCCCTTTATCTTTGGACTGATATCCTAGATATTGGAATTTGCACCGTTTTTAGACGTTCATTTTGCTCACCGGCTTGGATTTATCTCGATAGTAGTGCTCGATGTTGTCAAAGTGCTGATGTCGCCCGTCACTGACAGCGCTTTTGAGTGAGGAAACTGCCGTTAACCTTAACGTTAACCTTAGTTTTACCAGCTTTATGATGGTAGCACATTAATTGTTGCTATGTTAGGCCTATATATCGTTACATAATTAGATCTATTGTAGATCAACCATCTGTTTTTATATGACTGTATAAACTATGGTCTAACATGCTATTCAGATCAGGGACCGTGAAATTGGTAAGGCGGGTTTAAAGGGGAGCCCCCGCCTTTAATCGATTGGTCTCCGGGGGCCCTGGGTTTACCACCCACCCTCCCTCTCACCCCGGGTGGTGCTTCAGCGTCCGAATGGAGAGAAAATTAATCAGGGTCGTGGAATATATATATATATATATCTCTCTCTAGTGTTCTGCCAAGTGGCAGATCCACTGTACATATTCATACGTAGCGTCTGTTTTTATATTCCATCAAGAGCACTCTGCAGAACAACAAGTTATTCACTTCACAAAGGGGTGATGACTTAGAGAGCCCTATCCATGCCTTATATAGCTTATGGCTTGGGAAAAATGCGGCCTTTAGCTGATGTGTTTTTGCGTTGCCTTCTTCAGCATACACGTGTCCTCTTCCGGGGAGCATATATGTAAATGTATTGACCGTAGTCTACTAAATATCAAATAAATGGGTATAAAACCATATATTATTCCATCACAGGTACAAATTACAGACCCGATTCCATCAAAGTTTAAATGGCAGAGTAGATAGCTTGCTTATCTGACAAGCTATAGATTCGAAACTCAGTATCCACGTGGGCCGAAACTAACGTTAAACTTTTCCTTCAATTTTCTCTTGACAGAGAGTGTTTAAGATACCATTTCTCTCTCCACACACGTTTGTAAATTGTATAATAAATTTATTGGTTTAACTATGTAGGTTACCTTAATACCAGCTAGATATCCCTGATATTGTCCTACGGGAAGGAACCGGACGTTAAATTCTTGTTGATTGATTGATTGATTGAATCTCTCAAAATTCAGCGATGGATGAGAAAACCGATCTTAAATATTTTTCAATGACTTTATATCTCTTTTTATCTCTTTTGTCTACGGGCTTCTGAAAAATTGACCAACCGTGGACTGCCGTTCCCAAAAGGCGACAAAGCACTAAGATCCAAATCAACGTCAGAATGGACACTAGGTCGGCGAGCGCATAGGCTCCAGAAATTGCTACAAAATTTTCAAAATTATTCGAAATGCCGCTCGAGTGAGGAAATTGACGTTAACATTAGCTTTACCAGCTTTTTATACACAGGATCTTTTATTATATAGATTATAATTATTGCTTTTATTTGCATTGTTACTTTATACTGTGTCCAGTGTTATTGTGTATACTCTTATTACATATATGTATGCTGTTATTATATAATTCAGCATCATTAGGGCCTGTACAGTGTACATGTAACTTAGATGTTTGCTGCAAGAGTAGATTTTGCTGATTCATTGTTGGAAGCGCTTCTGTGTAAACAAACAGCCGTTTTGGGAAACTAATGTAGATACGTTCGAGGGAATGATAGCATTGATAGATAATGACGTGATATAAATTATTAGTCAACTAAATAAATTAAATCTAACCTAAAGTTTGATTCGTGAAAATATAGCTTCCTAGGTTGTTACTGGCCGCATCTTCATAATGGCAGTAGACGCTTGTAGTTAACACTTGATGTGAAGCTGCCACTACTTGTTATATTATATTCCGTATAGTTATAGACATGATATACCGCATGTGCTACATAATTTATTAGTTTCTGTTTTTGTAGTTTTCGTTATTTCCTCATTTCCCCCCAATAGTTAATAGTTATCGTTGCCTCTTTTGGCGCTCAAATAGCAGCCGGTGCGGATTTAAGAATAACCTCCATCACCCCGGAATTATATATATTCAAAGCTATCGACACGCGGTCTTCCAAAGTGGTCGTCCACAAAATACTAACCTCGCGCAACGTAGATTTACTTCGTTTAATTGACGCGCAGCTTAACTGAGTGCGCTAAATCCCCTCCCATCACTGTTCAAACTTGTTTATACCAAACCATAACTGATTAAATGACGTATAAGTCTAATGGATAACTGTCGGTTTAAATTTCTCCTAAATTGTCAGTTTTTGTATTTGAATCCATGCAGCCTCATATAGGGATTCGGATTAATCCTGTGAGAGAAAATTGTAGCATCTGTTAAGTGACGGACATAACAGAACCGTTGTGTCCCAGTGGTCCTAGATGAATAACTGAGCATATTAAATCTTTGTTTTCATCTAAATTATACACGTTCTATTTATTGCAAAGAAACCAACTTTATAGTCATTGTAGAAAAATATACGTAAATTACTAATAATATGACACGTACTACTTTAGTCAAGACGATAGCAAATAGGAGGTTTGGTGTTCAGATTCTAGTTAAAGAGTGACAACTCTTAACTAGAAATTACTGAGTTCCTTGTTTTTAAACTCCTATAATTATTATATTTAATTATAGAAGTTATTCTTAATAATTATATGTTATTCTTTCACAAAACCTTATATAACATAATATCATTTTTCATCATCATCAGTTCCTTGCGTTCTGTACAGAGCATAGGGCGGCAACATTCCTCCATTCGTTTCTATCATAAGCAATTCTTACACCTTCTTCCCATGAAGTTCAAATTTCTCTAATCTATGTTGAACGTGTTGAACTAAGTACTCCTAGGTCTTCCTCTTTCCCCTTCTCCTTAGTGTGGCTTGTAATTAAATGCAATAATATCCTTTTTATCGTGAATAAATACGACTTCTGAGAAGGCTTCTTTTCCTCATCTCTTGGATATTTGAATCTCATTACATATACATGTACATGCTTATTGTACGTTTAGGCTATTCAGTTTGTTCTGTATCGTGGCGAGAACCGAACAAAGCCATTTATTTGGTCCACTACGAAACATCCTCCTTTTAAAGCTAATTAGTTTTAGTTGGAGATCTAAATTTGTGTTTTTTATTTGTAAATTCGTTCGCATCTGTTATTTTATACTCAGTTTTTCCTTGCCCTATTTGCGCTGAGCTAATATTACCCCGGGGTCCCTCTACTTCCCGTCTCCATCCAGTAAACATAAAAATCCAGACTGTGTGGGATTCGGAAACAGCATGAAGACCCTGAGCGGAAAATTATGATAAGAATCAACTTCAATCAAGCTTGATCTTAGCTGCGATCAAATATTTAGAAGAGATACCAATTCGATGGAACTGAGTTTCTGAAAAACGTTCGTTTGTCAATAAAACTATAATTTCTGCGATGCTTTTTCAGTTTTTTTTCGGTTCTGGCTTATTGATGACTACTAGGAAAACGGATCAATTTTATTTTAGTTACTCTGGTGTTTCACGCATCCAAGACTTAAAATATTTAATTAATTGATCACACTTTTCAAACTAAAAAATTAGATTAAAATCAGATATTCCCTTTTTGTATTTGAAGCATTAAAATTCTGTCTCGGTATGTTAGCAATTTCAATTCAATCAGTTTATTAAAAAAGTTAATACACATAAAAATTATGAACTGATTGATATTTTCCATTGGAAAATATTTACCAATTAAATAACTATAGCTAATTAATTAGATAATTGATATTTAATAGGCCTATTTATTAACTGCTTGGCTGTTTGCTTCTTTGATAAAATGCACAAATACTTAAATCAGTAATTTATGAAGCCAATAAAATAATTGATTTAGGAGCCATTAGCAGAATAGCGGTTGTAACAGTCAAAGCAAGAGCTGCAACAGCAGCTGTCATCGCAACAGCTGCAGCAGTCACAGCAGCAGCTGCAGCAGTCGTAGCAGCTGCTGCAGCAGTCCTAACAACAGTTGAAGCTGTCACAGCAGCTGCTGCAGCAGTCGTAGCAACAGCTGCAGCAGTCACAAAGTAGCTGCAGCAGTCCTATCAACAGCTACAGCACTCCTAGCAACAGCTACAGCAGTCATATCAGCAGCTCCAGCAGTCTGCAGCTGCAGCAGCAGCAGTAGCTGTGGGAGTGTTATATGATAGAGGAGCGGGCGTAGGAGAGACGATGTCATCGCTGACGGGAGCGCTGATTCCTATCAGACTTCAACCTCTCTATTTCTCGATACTCCCAGCTTTCCTAACTGCCCTCAAACCAACGGCCACCACCGGTATGTCAATTTCTTTCTCTTTTTACAAGCGCTCTAATTCCTTAATTTATTTCAATATATTTTTATGTCTTTTAATATTTATATTTGATCTTATATTATTTAAATGATTCTATATTTTATTTATAATGATTTATATCTATATTTTGTGAAATTTTCTATATTTGTATTAATATTTTGTTATTTTGTATTTTATTTTTATTTTTGAGGTGAGATTTAGATAATCATGTCAGTCCGTGACATTGCCTTTGTTTTTCTAAGAGGGATTGACACTGATATTAAAGTGATGATTTTTTTTGCATATATGACACATGATATAGTATAATATACTATATCATGTGTCATATATGCAAACAAAATCGCCACTTAATTTGTGTGCCATTTCCCTTTGGAAAATCAAGGCAATGTCATGTGTAGACATGTTAATCTGTCGTATATTATACGTTGTCATACGTTGCATATTATACAACGTATGCTGCAGTGTTCAGTATATGGCACACGATACAGCATATATATATATATATATATATATATATATATATATATATATATATATATATATATACAGGGTGAGTAAAAAAAAGTGATAACACCTGCAGAAAGTTTGAATATCTCAGGCTATTGTTAATATTTTCAAATTAATCTTCTACCAAATACTAAAGGACTAATTTCTGATGGGATGGCCAATTTTCATCAATTTTGGTACATAGATTGGCCAATTATGAAAGTTTCAGCAGAGCAACCCCCCATTTTTGAACGTACTGTAAATAAAAATTTCATTTTATTTTATTTTTATTTTAGCTCTGAAAAGGGTCGTTGTGGTGGTTCAGAAAGAACCAGTTGTATCTGCTAGCATTACTGCCTATTCGATATGCTTTCCTCCAGTTGCTTTTCAGGAACAGCAGCTTTCGGAACGCTAGGACAGCCTTGTTGATTCCAGTTGGGGGCAGTCTCTCTCAAATTGATGGTAGGTAGCACTTCCTGCAGTTCTGCCTTGTTTTTAGGCTTCGACTGGTGTTTCTGGTAGAGATGCAGCATGTTTTCCCAGACTTGGTAATCCAGAGGATTTTGATCGGGAGAGTTTGGAGGCCGTTCACGCTTCATGATAAAATGCGAATTTCTCTCGCTGATCCTTTCACGTGCATGGCGAGATGCATGAGTCGGAGCATGATCCTTCTGAAAGATGAAACCATTTGGTAGAAGAGCACAGCAATCATCAAACAGCTCGGAAAGTAAAGTATTGACGTAATACTGAGGGTTCACCTTTTCCTTCTCGCCAATGAAGTGCAATTTGCCCTTACCGTTGTAGCAAACGCCATTTTTAGGCAAAATGGGGGTTGCTCTGCTGAAACTTGTAGATCTAGCTAATCCATAGATTAAAATGGATAAAAATTGGCCACCCCATCACAAATTAGTCCTTTATTAATTTATAAAAGTTTGCTTTGAAAATATTAACAATTGCCTGAGATATTCAAACTTTTTGCAGGTGTTATCACTTTTTTTACTCACCCTGTATATATATATATATATATATATATATATATATATATATATATATATCTGACACATTATGCAGCATATTACACGGGATGAAGAACATAATTTAACATACACTTAACGCATTTAATTCGTGGCACGTTTTATCTTTTTTTGGCCTTTCCATCCCATTTCACTTCTCCGCATACATGTATGTATGTACTTATTTTGTGTTATTGCTTTCTACTTGGAGTGAAAATAAAATTAAATAACTAGGACATATAAGATGGATATTGCAATTTTCTACGCGGGGGGGGGGGGGCTAGCAATCAACTACATCCCGTTGTTTACGTCATTTATGTTACTCAATGGGTTATGATAATAGGCTATTAATAGTACCTGTTTAAAAATTTACTTTCTCTCTTTCTCTCTCTTCTTCTTCTTCTTCTCTCTTTACATATGGTACGGACGTCTTTCGCTCTCTTTCTTAATTTCTTGTATTTTTCCTTATTTTGATTATTTCGTTCTTTAATTTTCCTTTTTTTCTTTCCTATAACCTACGGCGTGAATTTCTCCACAAAAGTACAGTATACTGTCATTGTCTAAAATATTAATCATCCTCTTCTATCAATCACTCGTAGAAAGCATTTCATCAGTTATCTTTGCTATACTTTCTAGAAAGTCATCAGCACACATTTATGTATGTATGTATGTGCACGTATTTTAGAAGCTAAGTAAAAGCTAAGGTTAACATCAGTTTCCTTACTCGAAAGCGATATCAGTGACGGGTAAGCCCAGGACTTGAACCCCGCACATACTGATCCGCGGTCGAGTATCTTACCGACTTCGCCACTGGCTTCAGCCATTGTATTTTCATGTATTTGAAATGTTTTTGAATGTATTTGTATGTATTTGTGCTGCAGATCTTCAGGACACTGACGTGTGCATGGCCTATGAGAGTTCATATCACATTGAACATGGTCTGCTGCTTCGATTATAAAAAAAATTCCTCTATTTATAATTTACATGTATTATTAATATTTATGTTAATTTAATTAATGTTAATGTTAATTTATACTAATATTGCTAATGCTAATTTATGTAATTTGTTTCTAATTGCAGCCTACCGCTGGACGACTGATAAATTAGTATGTGTATAACTGTATATATACCTGAACTCGGAACTTGAATTAGTGAATGCAGTAAAAAGCTAAAGTCAAACTTAAACTCAGCTTCCAGTATCGAAATCACATCAGTGACGGTCCAAGCTCTGGAATTGAACCCAGAACCTACTGACCTACAGCTGAACATTTTATCAACATGCTATCAGAGATCACATGCTATAAATTTAAATCTACTAACTATAATAATGGACTCCACTTTTATCAGTTAACTGCTTATTTAAACCTTTTTTCTGGATGACTTGCATTTTTTCAAGTTAATATTGACAATGCAATATAGTTCAGCGAAGTACGGCGTTGTTCAAAATTTAACTATTCGTATTTTAGGCTGCAAATGTATTGTTGTGTTTTAGGATGCAGATGTATTGTTGTATCTTAGACTGCAGATGTATTGTTGTATTTTAGACTGCAGATGTATTGTGTACGAGAGCAATGAGCATTCTTCAGGCATTGTTCGCGCCCCTCGTATATTACGTCACAGTAATGACGTCATAATCCCTATGACGTCATCAGCACCAGGACTGGCAGCCTACTCGGCTGATATATCCTGTGTTCTGTACACGTTCATCGGTGACCTTGACGAGCTTGTTCAAGTGACCTTCAAACATTTTGACCTTCGAAGTCCATCAGCGGGCGACAGGTTAAAAAACTGATTGTGGATTTGATTTATTAATTAATTGATTGATTGATTTATAGTTTGATTGATTGATTTATTAGTTGGCTGACTGATTGACTAATTGACTGATTGATTAATAGCTTGATTGATTAATTTATTGATTGGCTGACTGATTGATTGATTGATTGACTGATTAATTGATTGATCGATATCTATGAGTAATATTAACTAATTTATGATTCATAAGAATCATAAATTAGTATTATATATTATATATATATATATTAAACAATATATAATATATAATATATATAATGATATATTTATATATCGATATATTATATATTATTTAATATATCGCTGGATTCAGCGACTTGGTGGGCGACATGACCACGCAAGAATCTAGTAGACTAAATAAGTCGACGTTTGATATAGCTATTGCGGCCCCTGTACTGTTGTTAGTTATTATAATTTGTTGATATAATTGATTAATCGATACTATTTATACATCTATGAGAATCACTGATTTAAATCTTCCTATTTATGAACGTTGAATTTTTAAAGATGTTTTTGTTCATGAATATGCAATTTTGTGACCAACTGATTTATTTATTTATTGCTTAACTGATTTATTGATTGATTGATTAACTGATTAATTGAATGGTCTAACTACTTATAGGTGCAATGACCATGTGTGTACATGTATATTTAAATCGTGAAGCTCATCACATATTACAGCTATTCGATCATTCGAGAGATATCACGTATATTACTAATTATTCAGAATTTAACAATTGACTCCGTCACTGCTTGATTGATTAATTACTTAAATGATTGAATAATTAATAAATTAAATATTTAATTGGTTCATTGATTGATTGTTTTTTATATTTATATATTGATGGATTGATTGATTGATTTATTGATTGATTGATATATTGATTAATTGATTGATTAGCTAGTTGGCTGATTGCTTGCTTGATTGATTGAATGACTGATAGATTGATTGGTTGTTGACTGATTCATTTTTTATTAATTAATTGATTAATTGATTGATTGATCTAACCACAAACAGATGCAGTGACTATGTGCGTCTATATCTGGATCTGGAGCGTCCAGAGGTTCCCTCATGGGACGCTTCCAGTCCTGCTGGTGACGACGGAAGTAGACACGAGCTGTGTGGAAGTCTGGATGGAAGACATCTGGAGTATTTCTCCTCCAAGCGTTGTCTCATACTCGAGTTCCATTCCAGCTCATTGCAAACAAATCACACTGGGTTCACCGCGGAGTATAGATTCATTGATAAAAGTAGGAGACCAAATGTGTCTAGATGTACGAGTATTTATTATTTGTAATTAATATGATTTATTAATTTATTATGAATACTAATTATTTTTAATAATTATTATATATTTATTTTCCCGTAGTTATTTATTTATTTGAAACCACTACACTTTATAAAATTGCACAACAGTAGACAGCAAATTGAGACAGTTAACTTTGGTTTGTGGCTTCCTAAGGAGCCCTAAGGCTATCGATCAGGACAACAACAGCTTAACGTAGATGTAGTGTCTACATAAAACTGTAAAGTAATGCAGTTCCATCCAAGTTACTGGATCTATTGATTGATTTATTGATTGACTTATATAGAGACTTATATAGAAGTGTGACTGTAATCGTTTTGCGTAGCTTTATTTCACCACTCAGATAGCAAGACAAGAAAAAATTACAATACAATCATACAAGCAAACACAAAAATAGCGCTTAAAAAATTCCACGCGAGCATACACTCAATCAATCAACTAAAAAATTAATTATAATCGAAATTTTTAATTATATTTAAAATTAATTAATTATTTAACTCATTTTAGATCAGTTTGAGATGAGAAGAGGCAACAAGAGGTGGGGCACGAACTGTTCCTATGATTTCTACAGTGATCGTCATCACAAGGACGGTAACATCTACAGTCCTCGCTATCCTCAGCACTACCCTCACAACACCCACTGCCTCTACGCCCTTCATGCCCTTGACGGAGAGAGGGTCAAGGTCACGATAACCAGTCTGAGACTTGCTTACGATGGTGCTAGTCCAGAAATGGAGAGTTCTGGTAAAATTAGAAAGAGCAGCGGTAGTATAAGAGCAGCAGGCAGCATGGGCAGCGTGGGCAGCAAGGGCAGCATGGGCAGCGTGGGCAGCACAGTCAATGGCCAGTGTCGGGATTGGATAATAATAAGAGACGGTTTGGAACAGGCTTCCCCGGTGGTTGGAAAGTTCTGTCATAACTTAGACTACACTCTTGAAATATTGCAATCATTGGACGATATCGTTAATAGAAACAGTACCGTAATGTCGACAAATAGTACGTATAACGTTCTACCGCAATTATCTAAAGAAATCTCACCTGATAACTACGAAAAACTCTACAACACGTCATCTTCCAACAACCGTGATACTGTGATAAATAATTCCAGTAATTTGCACCGGACTAAGTCACCCGTATCTAAGTCAGACTCTGATAAAACAGTGATTGAATTTGATCACTCGTATGTTGACATCCCTTTATCTGAATCTTTAAAGCGAACAGCTGTAAAGTTTGTTTCGACTGGGAGAGAAATGCTACTGGAATTTTCCAGTGATGAATTCGACAGTGAGCAGGGATTTTCTGCTAAGTTTGAGTTCCTACGGCAACCCAATACGACAAATTCCAACCCTATGCCTCCATCTGGTGAGCTGAAACAAGACGCAGTGAGTAGATCGAAAGCGACATCTCCCGACTATAGACTCTTAAGTAAGTATTGCACCAATTCTCACGTTGTGATTTCATTTTCATCTTACGATAAGAGCTGAGCCTGTAGCATAGCCGGTTAGATGCCTGCGAGATGCTGGTTTCGAATCCCTTTCTCACGCATAATGGGTGTCTGTTTCGGGACAGGAAATTGACGTTAATCTGGGCTTGAACCTCTTAAATTCTCTACAATATTCGTTTTATTGGTAAGATGAATCAATACAACTATTTCTAACATCTTAATTGTCAAGGACTAGCCCTCTATTAATTTATAGTGAGTACATTTTCTGCTTGCCCATTTTAGATGGTGATGTCATCGACTCTTCCCCGTGTGACGTCATACTACGCAGCAATGATACCCTCACAGGAATTATCTACACCCCTCTCTACCCTGAGCCCTACCCACCCCATCTCATCTGCAGATACATGCTAATAGGTCAAGGTCAGAACGACCGGGTCAAGTTAGAGTTCACGGAGTTTGACCTTAATTACCCGCACGGGGATCCTGCCTATCCGAGAAGGTATTTCTGTAAAATTTTTATAGCCTTTCAACAAGGACCTAAATTTTTACAAAACTGATATAATTTGCATTTTCGAACAATGCAACCTACCATCCATGTTTACTCAGCGGGCCGAGGGGCGGACCACTTGCCCGACCCCACCTGTATCCGCAATTGTTTAAGGGTGATTGATATTGGCTCCTATGCAACTGGCCAGACCTTTGAGACTTCATTGGTCAGATCTACCTACTAATTTATACGCATATTTGCTGGTTGGTTGATTTTGTAGCTGTGATGGTGCCACCGATTCTCTATTGGTTCAAACTATGTTTGACGGAGAGCTGCAGCCAATGGGATTTTATTGCGGACAGAAAGTTCCGCCCACTCTCATGAGCAGTGCCAATAGATTTGAACTTCTCTTCAGTTCAACCAATCGGCAGATTGCGCGGGATATTAATGGAGAACTTCTCCCTCAGCCTAAAGGATTTTCTGCTAAATATAGCTTCTTGTCTGGTTAGCAGATTATTCCAATAATACTTTTAATAATTTAAAATATAAGAGCCACTTTTGTAGCTATGTTGTTAATGGTTGAGCAAGTCAATGAGAAATCATCCCAGAAGCTTTATTTACCCAAGCTGCTATCACGGTTTGGTAAAGACTTAAGTTCTATGGTGGGTCCAGCTTGTCAACGGGGTGCTCTTGTGAAGTGTTAAGACAGGTTGCTAGTAAGAATATGTACTTTAGGCCTATCACTTAGCAGAAAACAAAGAAGATTGAGAGAGAGAGAAAGAGAGAGAGAGAGAGAGAGAGCTGTTAAAGTTTTGTTTGTTTCATGCATTTCATTAGTACTATACAATACACATAGTATACATGTACATGTGCATGTATTAGACATCTATAGACCGCCGAACTTTAAAAGTCAGTAATAGGAGAATGAAAATTGCATATTTGCACTGTCTGACAAAAAGCTAAGTATTAAGTTACAACCTAAAAACATATTCATACTCCTGTGGACAGTGCAACACAACGCTTGCCTCTAAAAGTCATCAACTTATGGAGGATGCCTCTGTCTCGAATCCGCTGTGTGTTGGCTAAAGCCAGTGGCGATGTCGGTCAGTTATTCGACTGCGGATCAGTATGTGCAGGGTTCCCTAGATCTTTAGTCCTTGTCCCTCTATCTACTGATCCAGAATCACTGGATATAGTCCTTCTCCCTTTTCCTACTGATCTACATTCGGATCCATAACTTCCGACTTGGATCAGTTCTGATTTCTTATTTGTTTATAGTTGGTTTATCATTAGACGTCGAATTTAATAAAATAACATCTTTAATATCTTATTTCTTGCTTAGATTTCGGGATAAACTCAGGAAAACAAAGAGCAGGCTCTGGTGAGGTTCAATGCTATATGACTATTCATTTATAGCTATCATTTATACGTGTAGCTATTTAGTATGTCTATTCATTTTAATTAATATTTGTTTGCTTAGAGACAAGCTACAGCAATTGTACATGTATGTATAGTTACATATGATATTACCGTATACATAAATAGGTATTTTCGATTGAACGAAGCTAGAGGTTAATGTTTCAAAGTCTTCTCATTGCGTTACATTTACTGAGTTTACTTATGCATTACAACTGAGTCTCGTGTTTGTCCGGGCTCTTGAACAATAGACAAACCTTAGATTGCAGGTGTCGTAAAAGGCGACAAAGCGCTAAGATCCAACTCAACTTCAGAATTTGGCTGGTTAGCGCCTAGGCTCCAGAAGTAGCTACACAATTTTCTAAAACGAATGGAAAACTTCTTCATCCCACAACGAGGGTTTAGAAGGTCTATCCGTATCCCGACCCTAGCTAAACTGGATTCAAGGGAAAAAGATGATGAAGGTGACGAATATAGATTGTATGTTTATGAGTATACAGTATCTGTTGTCATTCAACCGTACAGTCTATATTATTTCTATTCGTTCAGTACACAAATTTAAAATCTACAGAAATATTGTCAGCCTATAATAAAATGATTGTTCTTTTTACTTTGTATTCTCTTAGTTCAGTTTATATTTAGTTTACATATTTAATGTTTTATTAGATTATTTTTATTTACGTATATCCTTACTTTTACTAGCAATATTTCGCAGGTTGCGTTTTTCTATTTCATTCCGGAACCCTATCAAATCAATCCGCTAATTCTGATCAAGGATCGGATGTTACTGGATCTAATTCCGGATACTTCACTTCACCGAACTATCCTGGACTCTATCCCCGCTCCACACTCTGCCACTATCTCTTCTACGGGCTCAGTGAGGAGAAGATTAAAGTGACGTTCAGTGATATCGATATAGATGGGTCCCCACCGAGGTAGGAACTTCTAAAGGATTATTGATTCATCATAATCATCGTCCTCCTCCCTTGAATCTCAGTTTAACCAGGGTCGGGATACAAATAGACTGTCTCAAATCCTCTCTGTCCTACACCACACCACCAGTCAATCCCCTATTTGAGACTTCCATAAAATTATTGATTATTATCGATTAATTCATTTAATTACACAAATGACTTCACTAGATGAGTCCATTCATAATTAGACCAACAGATAGGGAAGAGAGTAAAGCATTTAGATTGAGTACAACGGCTGCTTAACGCTTCTGTCAATTAAAAAATAGTCTTCTTCTTCTAATGGTGTGTCATTCAGATTCTAGAATTGCTGTTGCATATTTTTCGGATGAATCCATAATCGTGATTAAACGTATAGATTACTAGTGCATAATAAATAGAATATTACAATTTATACATTTTAAATTTACCACTTGAAATAGGCCCACATGTATATCTCTTCTGTTTATTCCATTTTTCACACAGTTGTGATGAATCTACAGCCAGCGATTTTATAGAGTTCTCCAATTTCAACATCGAATTGCACGATCGTAAAATGGTTCGACTCTGTGGGCGCAGGGGGATCCCCCTGCAGACCTGGGGGCCCCTCGAAACCCACGGATATGATTTTGGCCCCGGGGATTCGGGGGTGGAGGAGGAAATCATTTCGGACGGGAAATTCTTCCGGGTCACTTTTCATTCTAACAACATTGGAGACGGGTACGGGTTTAGAGCGAGATATGAGTTTATACCAGCCAAGAACCCGAGCAGAGCCGAGAGACAACCGCAACAACATGACAGAGGTCTCTCTCTCTCTCTCTCTCTCTCTCTCTCTCTCTCTCGCTTACTATCGCTTTCTAATTACTCTTATACCTCTCTTTCTCTTCCTCTCTTCCTCTTTCGACCATTTTCTATCGCTCTGTATGTGTTTTTGACTCTTTCACTATCTCTTTCTCTCTTGCTCTCTTTCACTCTTTTTCTCTCTTTCTCTCGCTTACATAGGCTGCTTCGCGCTCATTGAAGAGCACAACATCGATTAACGAGTAAAAATCTTCAAAAGATCAATGCCGCTTTCCACACCTTAATGGAGCATACGGTTTGGGAATAATATTGCTCCTGGTGTGGTTTTTCGTTGCCTTCCTAAGTTATTGCTTAGTCACCTTTTAAGAAAGGTGCAGTTCTTATGAATAAGTTCGCATTGATTTAGTGACTGATTGTATTGCATCTAATCTTGATTCTAATAAAAAATATTTTTATCATTAATAATTGCAATAAACGAATCATAATTTTTAATGTCCCTGATTCAATACAATAAATCAATGAATCAATCAATAAATCAATAAATCAATAAATCAATCAATAAATCAATGAATCAATCAATAAATCCATAAGAATTTAACATCAGATTCCTCGCCAAAAGGGAATGTCAGGGACGTTACAGTACTCTATGTTGAAATCAATTGTAACGCAATAGCCTATTATGAAATTTGATTAGTAGCCATTTAACCTATATTAATCTAGAAATGTTCATAGTGCGCTTTATATGTAAGTTGCACTCTCTATATATACGTATCACTCAATATTATAAAGCCGTTAAAATACTCACCCAAATTTATGTTATTTATAAAACAGTCAAAGTGTTGCAATGACTATCTCTCTCATTCTCGTATAACATACGCACGTATTTACAGGTTCACAGCTTTCTGAAAGCAGAGCGTCTCATTCGGCGCACAGAAATTCATCAACCAATCATGTAGCTTCTTACATTCTAATAATTACAATTCTACAACCTTTGGTGCTTTTCACATCATCATCGTCGAGATTTCTGTCTAGCTGACGATCAATTTATCAATTTTAATAAACCTAACCGTCCGTTTTGTCCGTTTCATTGACATCGCTTTAACAATTATAACGTCATTTTATTCGTTTTAAAACTGAATATAACTGAAACGAGATTGTGAGCAAATTCCTTAAATTTTCGCCTCAGGAGAATTGGCGAATTCCTTTAGGTGAAAAATTGGCTGAATATTGGAGCAGTCTCTAAATGCAAACCGTTATCAACCGGTATGGAGGTTTTAGGGGGAGGGCTGGTATGAGAATGTCAGTATGTTATCAGGCAAGACGTAAAAATAAATTTAATAAAACTGGTGTAGGTATTTTACTGTAATAATTGTAAATTAGTAATCTTTAATGAGGTTAATTGTGATTAATTTTTTTGTCTATACTGCCATTATCTACTTCTTCCCTTGCATCCTAGTTTAGCTCGGGTCGGGATACGTATAGGCCTTCAATCCTCTCTGTTCCAATCCGTATCTTCAGTCAACTCCACATATTTTTCATATCTCTCCAATTTGCCGCATCCCACGTTAGTTGTGATCTACCTCTCTCTAGCTTAACATCCAGTTCTTCCCTCCAAACTCTCTTTAGTACATCCTCATCTGCCTTTCTCTCAGTATGCCCATACGATCTCAATCTCGACTGAGCCAATCTACCCCTAATTAAATCAACACAGTACTATCTACACTATCCCTCGTCACTATACACTCTATCCACATCTTTGGGTAGACTATAGCATGAGAATTTTTTTGCTTGTGATATGGTTTTCAAATTTCATTCTCCAGTCATGGATTAGTTGCCTCGACTGACACCTGCGGATTACGGTGGATTTATTCCTCAGTTGCTAGAGAACAAAAGACAGGGGAAACACAACACGAGTGTACATCTCATAACTTACAGTGTTTAATTTTTAAAACACTTTTAAACAGTGTTTAATACTGCCTGATATATCACGTGGCTTATATTTCATCATTTGGTAAAAAAGCTGGTAAAACTAAGGTTAACGTCAGTTTCCTCACTCGAAAGCGATGTCAGTGACGGGCTAGCCCAGGATTTGAACCTGAAACAATATATTCGTTGCTTATTGTAATGAAATTCATACAAGAGATCTACTGGAGAATTGATCCATTTAAATTCTTTGTCCCCTCATTTGAGCTTTTTCTTTCTCTTTTTACCCGCCTTCTGCGGCAAGTTTATACTATAAAACAAAGATTTTGCCGCTAAAAATCTAGAATATCCAACAGGATGGTAACTAGAGGGGCACAGGGAGACAGCTGTCCCCTAAATGAAAGGGCTGCCACCCCACCTGCCCCCAGTCCAAATCAATTTTTATGGAATATTGTATTTCAGATGCCTCAACAACTAAAATTTAAGTTGCCATCCCATCAGTAGTGGCTGCCAACACATGAAATAATGTTTGACTACGGCCATGTCTTTTGACTATGGCCTTTGACCGCCATTGATTGCTACGCCGCCATATTTTGCAATCTTAAATTTCTGTATGACGCACAATTCTAACTTTATACCCCGTATAATATGTAACTTTACAGGTTCTTCGGCTGGAGCCGGTGGCGATGTCGGTTAGATATGTATGTGCGGATCACTATGTGCAGGGTTCAAATCCTGGGCTCACCCGTCACTGATGTCGCTTTAGAGTGAGGAAACTGGCGTTAACCTTAGCTTTACCAGCTTTTTTAACTATGAATTGGATTTAAAATTAAATAAAGATTGTCTGTACAGAAAGACAGGCGTTCTCGAATGAGTTGCTTGGTTTGGTGAAAATTACTTGGTCTTTAAATGCTCACCTCTTTCTGTCATGTCATGGTTTTAAATTTTTAACGCCAACCATCATTCTGACCCTGCATTTGTTTACTTTACTACGAATAATAAAGTCAGACAAGGACGTCGATTGTGCTTCTAACCGAGCTTACATGTATTTCTTAGCTTTATTACAAAAGCACCGTGTTTTCGTAAAGTGAATAGGCAATGATTTACTCAGTAAGCGATACGCATTACGCCATTCACGGCTATGCGTGTAGATGCATTCAAACCATTTTTATGTCAATTTAAAAACTCAAACTCACTGTGATATTCAATCAATCAATCAATATGTTTAAACAGAGCAGCTCTATGCAGAGTGTGAGAGTAACTCTAAATCAGACATCTCGATGGGTTGGATTGGAGGTCCGGTGATCAAAAATCAGTATATGTACCCCCATGTAGAGCCGCAATCTTGACGGCGCATGGTTCACGTATATCTATATTATAATAGGGTAGAAATATCTCATTGTTTGCCTTTGAGTTCGGTTGAGTTGCATTTAAGGGGCCGCTTAGTTTGTGTTGGGTTTAGCCAATGATTTGAATGGTTTAATTGAGTTGGGCTCTTAAATGTGAAACCAGGATCATCTCAGCTACAAACGGACATGTGAAAAATCAAGTAGCTTATTTACAAATAATCACAATCTGTTTACTCTTCTCCCAATCTGCTAGCTATCTCTCCACATTTCAGTGTACTATCCATTTATATCATTTACTTTCACGGCATATTTCAAGACTTCACGCCAAATTTCATGACTTCATGACATACTTCTTGACATCATGACATATTTCATGACTTCATAGCATAATTCATGACTTCATAGCAAACTTCATGACTTTTTCATGACATATTTCATGACTTCATGACATATTTCATGACTTCATGATATATTTCATGACTTCAAGACATAGCATACTTCAAGACTTCATGACATATTTCAAGACTACATGGCTTTACTTCCATTTCTTAAAATAATTACTTAAATTTTGCGAAAAACTAAAGCTAAATCAAACTTAAAGTCAATTTCCTGATCCATATCATGTCAGTGACGAGAACAGCACTAGATTTGAATCCAGCACCTACTAATATGCTAGCGAACAACTTGACAACATGACACCGGGTTAGCTCTCTACTATCTGCACTATTCTAGCAAATACTTTTTACTGCACTACTTTTTTTTGATGAAGCAGCCTGAGATATTTACTTTAAAACGCCTAAAACTCGCTGCCTCAGATTTATGAGTTTTCTACACGGATGAGTTAAGAGCGTGAAAACCTGCTCTGTCATATGAACGCTGTTAGTTGAACAAGGAGTCACTAAAATGATTTTACACTAAGATATTAGGTAAATTTTTACGGTTTTTAAAACCTTGCTATTTAATTATTGCAACTTCTTTGTGAATTTTATGATATTACAAAAATTCTTACTCTCGTTTTCGTGCTTATGTTTTACGTATAAGTGTTAATGAAGCTAAGATATGAATTTATAAAGATATATATTATATGTCTTCTGTTTCGGTCCACTGCAGCAGACTAACAATGATATTTAAGTTTTTCAATAATAACTAAACATGTGTTCAATTAATCAATCAGTAAGAATTTTACGTCCAGTTCATCGCCATAAGGCAATGTCAGGGACGTCTCTTGCAGACTCTACTCAAACAGGCGCCAAAGCACCACACATTGACGACTGAGCACACAGAGACCACAAGAGAAAGCGATATCAAAACAGTGCAAGTCCAAGACCCAAGGCTAGAGGGTCCAAATTTAGACCTATGGCGGAAATATTGGTTTTTAGCTTGCCCAGGAAAGTACCAATGTAACTGTACAATTACAACTTTACAAGATCAAAGATCTCGTAATTGCAGTATTACTTTCCTGGGCAAGCTATTCAAATTGTGCTCCAACACGGTTACGCATGAGAAAATATTTAGCGAATTGTGACCTAAATGCTTTAAGCTATACGTGCCTAAAGTTTACCTGAATTTAAATTTAAAGTTGTTCACTATCATTCCAATTTAGAGTACGTAATCCTTCAAAAAATGCTTCCTATATAGCCTCCGGAATTCTTAATCCATTTAATTCACTAATTTTTATGATACCTTATTAAGAATTATTCCGTTCATGAATTGAAATTTAAATTGAAACATTTTCAAAGTTACTGAAATGTAGATACTAAAATTTGCATCAAGTGGGCTAGAGTTAATTAACTCTGTGGTCAATACCACATCTTCAAATCTTAAGCCATCGTGCTGTAAGGGTTCGTTGGAACGCCGAACCATTTCTGGCATAGGAAATCTAGCAGGTTCTTTATAAGCACAACGATGGTTTTGGTATTAAAAGTAAAAGCTGGTAAAGCTACTATTAACGTCAGTTTCCTCACTCGAAAGCGATGTCAGTGACGGGCGAGCCCAGGATTTGAACCCCGCACTTACTGATCCGCGGTCGAGTATCTTACCGACATCGCCATTGGCTCCAGCTAGTAGCGACGTCGATAAAAAAGCTTGGATAAGATTAAAAAAGATGTAAAAGCTTGTTAATCTTAACTATATGTATGGCTACACGGGTCTCCCTGCTTTGACTCTGACGGTGGTACACAGGATTTTGTTGATTTCTTCACGATATGTCTAATATTATAAGAATTTGCAAGCTGCTTGTTGCGTTTCAAACAAAAACTAAAGCCCAATTAGGCCTCTCTTTCAATGAACGAAATTTTAATTTACGGCTAATATCTTCATGGAGATATTTCAATATAAAACCAGAAAGAATGGGTTAAACATGACTCAGCAAAACTTAAACAGTGAACGGCCATTCACCTACTCCATGATCAATGTTGTCATGGACAACAATCCATTCATATCAACACAACAATCTACAACAATCTACAACATTCTATTCGTATTGTAGGTGCTGTCTATACAGTAATCCGTAAGATTTGTAATAAATTAATTACATGTACCTTATGTACAACATATCTACACGTATATACTGGGCAATACTGAGTTACAGTGGATCTGAAGACATTCTGCTCAGACGATAGGTGGTATCTGAGAAATAGTAAAGGTTCGAGAATGTAATGACTGTTTGTCGATAGATTTCTGGTGAGCGAGATATCAGACTGGGTATAAATAAAATATGACTTGACCCAATTATTTGCATGAACTCATTTTATAGCTGTCTACAGCAGGACACTTCAATCCCAAACTCTTGGAAGCGAGACACTTATTACCAATCTTTAACTGGTATCCATTCTTTGACCACTCTACTATTAGCCTTCATCATCTCGAAACCTCCAGAACAATCCACAGCCTGACCTTTCCGCACCTCTCCCTGGCTGACAGGTCGGACTCTCCAGAGCCCCTGACCGGTCTGGTATCGCTGGACCTGCAGGACCCGGGCTGAACGGGCGAGGTAGGCTTCGTCGTCGAAGTTGTGCCGGTTGGCGAGAAGAATATTGAGGGCCGCTTGGTCGAAGCGGTGACAGCCTGCGAACTTGTCTCTTGTGGTGATATCACAGCTGAAGTAAAATCAACAGATATCCTTTTAATTAATAAAATAATTAATATTTATTAATATGGATTGGCTGATGGATACTATGATGTAAGACAGAGAGGATTTGAGACAGTCTATTTGTACTCCGACCCTAGTTAAACTGGGATTCAAGGGAAGATGATGATGATGATGATGGAGTTATTAATTGCGACTAATTTTAAAGTATTATTTTAAACAATTTTAATTAGGAATAACAGAGACGTTATTAATACAACAAACAATTACATACTTATAAGAGTGCATCAGAAATAGATATTAGGAAAATAAGATATACATGTATATCAACTGAGAAAATGTGTTTAGGTCTACTCTAGCCAACGCAGTACCCACAAAAATACTTAAGTAATAAATTAACACTTTTAATTTAGAAATTAATTCTTATCTGGAAAATAGAAACACGATACCGAGATTTGGTATTCCAGTTCTTAACACAGTTAGCAACAGTAAGAAAATACCCAGCAATATTTGGCAGTTAATAAAAATATATCTTCGTATTATCCTGTTCATCAAATACAAAAATCGTCCAAACAATAATTTATTTTTTAACTGAGAAACACTAAAGGAAACATACTATCTACGTAGATCCGAGGAGATGCAGTTTTCTTGTAGCGCGCACAAAACCCACCAGCGAATCACAGACGAGTATACATCTCGCGTTCTGTAAACAAGCAAGCTACCGGCCTCGCGCTGCTCTGTATGCACGAGACCTGCATTCAGACGGGCTGAAGGCAGGTACTGCAGCATTTTGGGATCAGTGACGGCGAAATTTGAATGTCCCGTAGTGCCGAACGTTATCAAACCTCCAGCTGCAGACACCTCGTCGAAGAGACTCTGCGGGAAAGAACTGATTAATCGAATGGAAGAGTCCATCCAGAATACGCCAGGATACTCTCTTAGGACTTCCTGTAGCGTATAAAAATTATAGTGTTTAAATGTGTTGAAATGCTCAACGAGTTCAGCTTATAAAGCTATTCCAATTTGATTTTCTATAACATTACATATAATTATTTATTATGTTTTTCTATTACGATTAGGTGTATTACTGTTGGGACACATGTTGTTTCCGGATGCAGAAGGTTAGACCAGCCATGGACTGCACGTATCATAATAGGTTACAAATCAACTAATGTCCAAACTAAAGTCAGAAAGGGCTTTCGGTTGATGAGCGCCAAGGCTCCAGAAATTTCTACATAATTTTCTCATCCCGACCCTAGTTAAACTGGGATTCATGGGAAATTGATAATGATGATAAAAGATTCCATAGGAATCTATGGTTTAAAGTTGCTGTTGAAAACAATAAAGATTAAATATCGCAATATCGATGTCTATCGATACACTTACTACACTTATATACAAACTCACTTAATAAACTTACTTCATTTGTTTACTTCAGTCAATGTGTTCTTAGAAAGCTTAAAATTACATTTTTTTATTATGAAATTGAATTGACATAAATATACAGCATTGATTTAAATGTATTGAATCAATGTATTGTATCATCTCTTCAGTAAACTGCCAAGTGGCAGGTTCAAGGTATATGTTCAAACTCAAAGTCTGCTTTGTCGCTCTACAAGAGCACTCCTTAGGACAACAAGTTAATCCCTTCACAAAGTCTATGCCTTACCCATACCTTATGTAGCCTATAGCTTGGAAAAGTACGGCTTCTGAGGTTGTTTCTGCTGAGGTGGTTTCTTCTGAGGTGGAATTGACTTAGGCCTACATATGTATACATGTAAATATATTAAATTGACTTTTATATATTTAACTGACAATTCAGTGCACTGAATTAACTGTAATTATAATGTATTGGCGATAAGAAGTGAAACTGTACGTACATGTATGATGAGAGGTTTC
Source organism: Enchytraeus crypticus (assembly GCA_905160935.1). Classification (NCBI taxonomy): domain Eukaryota; kingdom Metazoa; phylum Annelida; class Clitellata; order Enchytraeida; family Enchytraeidae; genus Enchytraeus; species Enchytraeus crypticus. Next base: position 295,857 of record CAJHZI010000303.1, on the reverse strand, counting down.
CAGGAGTATAGGTCAAGGTCTCTGACGTGTCGAGGATATTTACTAACATTGAACTTGCGATATTCTACGTCACAGATTTGTGATATCTACGTCATAGACATAAGTTCAATTTAGAACAATACAATAGAGCACAAAAGTATGACGATTCGTCTTGCTGTCTGTTCATCAGCTGAGCATAAACAAACAAATCGTTGCTTCTATTTTAAGGCATATTTTAGTTAATATGCCTCGTTAATTAGTTTAAGTCCAACAATGGTCCTTCATTTAATTGAGGAATGTTGATTCAGAGGTATCATGGAGGAAAGTTGATTCAATGGTTTCATTGAGTAAAGCTGATTCAATGGCTTCATTTAGGACAGATGAATTAAAAGTTTAATGAACCAAACTGTTGGAGCAGCTATACATGCAGTTAGTAGTTATCACATCCTAATTTCTTTCAAAGTGAATCTTTGTTAAATAATATAATTGACAAAATCTTTCTAGATCAAAGTTAGGCAAACCAGAAAATTGTAGCAAAAGCTTTTTAAAAGTTCACATTAAGTGAGGAAAGATGCAATACAATAGAACTATGGGGTATAAAGATATTGCTTATGAAACGATCCTAAAAAAGGGCAGATATATATATATATATATATATATATATATATATATATATATATATATATATATGTATATATATATATATATATATATATATATAGAGAGAGAGAGAGAGAGAGAGAGAAAGAGAGAGAGAGAGAGAGAGAGTTAGAAACAGAGGGAGGGAGGAGGGAGGAAGAAAACAGATAGAGACCCTTATAAAAAATCAATAATATAGGTCTTCTGTATTCATCAGATATGACACAGATATTGCACTTTCGTTTACTGCGCACTTCGAATATTTTTGATGAATTAATATTTAGTACATTTAAAAGTAATTTACTACTATTCCTACTGCAGTAGATGCCATTAGAATCGCATCAAAGGTGATTCATTCAAATCAGACTTTACTAGTTCTTTAATCCAATTGTTTGGAGCAAATTACAAATATTTCTATTTTTCTTGTCTCTCTACCCAGCAATATTAAAAAAGTGAGTGAGGATACAAACGAAAATAAGTATTTGTAATTTATTTCAAATTTCAAATCATAGACGATAATCCGCGTCGGTTACCACCAGTTTGCTATCAAATGCAACGACTACTAATAACCATGAAGAAAAAGGAGGAAATAACGAAAACTACAAAAACAGCAATAAGAAAGAAAACCAAGTTGCACATGAGGTACGTCATGTGCGTAACCATATGAATAAAATGAACCTTATTCAGTAGAAGATCATCGTGTATTCCCAGATCATAGAAGATAATCCTTCTTCCTGGAAGATATTTCTGCACAGTTGAGATGGCGTCCAATGTCTCGTACCCGTATGCCAGGTTTGCTGCGGTGACCACTACAAAACTCTCCAGCATCTCTGACGTAAGCTTCACGTATGACGTCACTGGAATTCCCAATACGTCACGCAGGTACTTTTCATTGAAGAGAAAGCTGCGGCCAGACCTAATTTCATTGGCAGGCGCTGATTGGTTGCCGTATATAGGTCGATACCGCATTCTATTCCAGTCGTCGTCACAGCAGAACGCTGGTTCTATGGAATTTCTATATTTCTGGAAAATGTTAAGAACTCAAATATATTCATAATATTATTGCTTATTGCTGTATATGATATATTATATTTAACAATTATATTATAATAATAATAATAATAAAGGTTTAATGTCCGTTTCCTCGTCCAGGGATGTTTAGGAAATTCAGGGACATTTACGAAATTATTAGAATTATTATATACAGTAAATATAATATTACAACTTGTAACTATGCTCTCAGCCTAGAAATCAATTTCATTCTCATTTTAACCTGAAATTGGACTGGAGCTAGCTAGATCTATAAAGAAACGATATTGAACATTATTTCAAATTACTTTCTACAAGCATATGGACCGACTTCTATCCATTCTCTAAAATGTTTTAGCAACAGAACCCACTAGAACATAACAAAGAACATAGCTCTCACATTCTCGAATCGCTACTCTCAATATGGATCAGGACTAGTAGTTAATCGTACTCACCAGGAATCTGAAGGGATTGTGACGGGATTTAACGACTCTGGACCCTGTAGAACTTAGCCCGCTAAGAACTGTGAGTATTACAATGACTAGAAAAGACACAGCCGCCATCTTGAGAGTCCGCCGACTTCTACAGTAACGAGAGCATGAGCTCAGCAAGGTCAGGCAAATTAATCCACACTCCAATTCTGCTGTATATCAGTGCGATATTTATATAGATTTCCTTATATACGTACACAGTGATAATTCGTGCACAGTGATAAAACTCGTTAATATTAAATATTAACTGTATAATTCATTTTTTGTTCATATATCACAGTAATCCAAGAGTCACAATCTGAAATGAGTTTAAGATGACACAAATAACAAGCGCATTTGATAACTTCTTATTGAACCAATATTTACTTGGCATATTATTGCATAAATATAAACTGTAGCTTAAAGCTGCAATGAAGTCAATTATATCTTGTATTAAAAGCGGTTTAATTTGAATGAGCCAGAAAATATTGAAAAATATGATAAAATGTTAAACGTTAAATTAATCGTTACGAACATAAAACTCCATTTAATGTACGTAGAAATTAGATCTGAAAATTGCTATTAATTTGTAATTGGTTAATTTATGATAAATATGTAATTGAACTTTCACTTTATTTGTAATTTTTAATAATTACAAATATTTTTTACAGTTCGTTACCTCATCCAGAGATGATGTCAGGAACATCCCAAGCACACATCACAAGAGACCAATTCACCCAAACCGATTAGAAAAAGTATGTCGAAGAAATATAAATATAAATGTAATTATTAAAAATAATAAATAAAATGACAATTCAATTACACATTTATCATACATTAATCAATTACAAATTAATAGCATTTGTCAGAAATCACATTTCTATGTATACATGTAAACCAGTTTTCCTTAGGCTAAAGTTTGTAAAAATAATAAAACTGAAGATACATGTACATAGTCCCATGATAAATTCACATTAATGACAACCTACAACGATTTATCTTCTGCTATCAGTGTCATGGCCGATTACAGGTCCACGAGACTGCTTTTGCAGGTTACAGGTAGGGTACTATTAATCCTTTCCATGGTTCATTAAATTATTTTTCCATTGATAGCGCAAATTGACAGCAATCTTCCGTATATGATTAACCTTCAATTCGCCCCAAGGGGTATCTATCATTTGTTAACTGTGTTGAGCTTTGAACCCAACCACTCGCTAAAACGCTAACCGTTATGCCATATCTTACCGTTATGCAGCACTCACAATCTGGAACGCTTTGCCTGCTAATCTTTAAAAGCTATTATTATTATTATTATTATTATTATTATTATTATCTCCTCGCCATTAAGCAGCCATTAAGCCAACATTAAGCCGATGCTAAGACTACATTAAGCTGATAGTAAATAAGCATTTAATCCATATCAAGTGTGCTAATCCGATATAGACCTAACGTAGACTGATTTCAATTTCTCCTGGAAAGTCGTTCAATCTGTCAGAGAATTACGAAAATAATAGAAACAAAGTTAACATGGATATAGTCTATTTGACCATTTCAACAGGATCATTCAATAAGAACAATCTAGCATCAATAAATGTATTCAAATATTTAACAATTACTGTTAATCAAATATATAAATATGGTTACTAAAGTAGTTTCGCATTACTTTCATAAATTATTGCTTAGTAGCCTCATCCTATCCTCACAGACGAGAGTATGGGGAGAGGGCTGGGAGGGGCTAAGCCCCCTTAAATTCCCTGTTCAGCCACCCTCACAACTTTCAACCCTTTGTCCATATAAATATATTGGGTTTAGAATTAAGCCCCCCCCCCCCATTCAGCCTCTCTATTCGCTCCCACTATTTCATGATCCCAATCTCGTCCTGCCTATACTCGCACTAATAAGGACTCATTCCGCTGCGACCCGGGCAGACACTACTTCAAAGTTAACTGCACATTTATCTCTCTCTTAGTGCACTTCCTACTGGCAGGTCCATGTTACATAACGCCTCCACTCTTCTCTGTCTTCCGATTTCCTCTTCTTTTCCACATATGAGTGGGTCTTTAAATCATCTAACACACCTAATCTCGGCCTGTCCTAGCCTCTTTTTCCTTCTATTCTACCTTCTATGACCTCTTTTAATAGACTTTCCCCAAGAGACTTTGCACATTTATGCAAAATTATAAATAATTGTACGTGTATAAATGAATAATTATCTTAACCGCATAGATGATTGTATACAGTATACGACTATACGTGCATATATTATACATGTATAGTTAACACAGAGTTGTACAGCATATCACGCGTTAATAAGCTATTATTAATATGAAATAAAACTAAGTACAACAACATTACTTGTGACTTGTATTATGCGCTCTTCTCTACTGACAATTTGATCTGATAGCGTGAAATGCTCTGCATGGTAGCGTATAAAAACTCTGTAAATTCCTCACACCAATGGCAACTGTCTGTGAGTTTGTCACTCAACCTCATTCACGTGACACTTTCGACGTCGTGAAGTTCATATAAAAATTAAGTAGCAACTGCTTCTTTATTTGACTGTTTCTTCTCTGTTACTGCATTGCAACAAAGAACCATTTCTTCTAAGAAACAATTCAGTTACAACATAGTAAAAAAGAAGCATTTCTTTCTCATTTCTACAAAGTCATAAAGAACAATTTCTTGTTTATTATAGCATAGTAATAGTAATAAAGAACATGTTTTTCTGTTTATTATAACATAGTAATAAAGAACAGGTTCTTCCTCATTTCCATACAGTAATATACATGGCATTGTCTAAATAAAGCAGCAGCCCAGTGGTTTAGTCTTGGGGTAGCTTGGGTGAGTATAAGAGTAGAAACTCGTAATTCTCAAAGACAAGCTTTTACAGAAGATCCTTCAGCCTAGCTTACAGACATTTGAATGACGTTTCTTTTGAGGCACTTTTATCTCCATACAGTAAACTCTCATCTAGTTTTAGAACTCAATCCTGGAATTCTTAAAGGTTAAAAAATCAGACTGATCGGATTATCTGACAGCAATCATACCGACTTAACATAAAGTCTTTTTTCAAGGGCATGCACTGGTGAAATGGAATGCGCAATTATTGTTATGAAATACCGTATAATGCTGGTAGTGAGCTTATTAGAAAGACTGAAGAGTAAATTGGGTGTAACGGTTTCATTGTCTGCTACAGTGAAGGATTTCTCAGCTACGCCTGATTACAACTTAACACCCTCCCACACAGCTCTACAAAGCGTTTTCACTTTTCACACGTTTTCACTTAAAAGGCACAATGGAAATAACTACTATATTCATAAAAAAATTGGGCGAATAAACTATTCAGTTATTGATCCGGAGTTATTTGTCGATAAGATAATGTGTTCAAAGTTTGATATTAATTTGTATGTACATTTTCTTCGACATATGAGCTAGGAAAATTTTTTTTAAAAATCAGACAATTTGAGTGTTGCTCTATGCTAAATATTGTATAAAAGTTCCAATTTATGTGCCGTTAAATCTAAAGACTATGTTTCTGTTCCGTTATGAGACTAAGTTTAAATGCTCTGGAATTTAATTTGTATTTTAAATACATGTTGTAAATAGTAGACTTCTCAACCATAGTATTTCTCAACCATAGTACTTCTCAACCATAGTATTTCTCAACCATAGTATTTCTCAACCATAGTATTTCGAATACATTTTTAAATATCAATCGATAAAATAGCATTTTAGTCTTTATTTCACCAAAATATAGCGTGGTAAACGCAACCGGAAAACACGCAAGTACTTCTTATGGACACGACATAAAAACGTATTCAATGCGATAAATAAACATAATTAAACTATTCTTGACAGCTATTAAAGTACTTATTATTACTTATTATTACTTATTAAAGTACTTATTATTACTTATTAGTACTTATTAAAGTACTTATTATCTAAATGAATAGAGAAATGATAAGCAGCTTACTTTAAACTTCTAATATTTAATAAATTTTGAATTTCACTGTCTTCAGTTGCTGCTATCAAAACAATTTTAATACTCAACACATTGCAGTCGCCTATGACTAGCGACCTTTTTAATTTATAGAGATAAAATATATTAATGTAGGCAATGTATAAATAGAGTCCTACATTTGTAGCACGTTCAAAAATACGCTTAAAATCAATTTTAAAATGTATTATAAATAAATAAAATCACAAACCACAAAAGTCAATGAAAATATTTATCAAGTATGGTAAGGTTTAATTAAACCAAACCGCGTGGTGGCTCTAAACTAAACAGTACTTGCTAATTAATTAATATTCAGAAAAGTTGATCTTTAGGAGCTAATAATAATAATAATAACGGTTTAACGTCCGATTCCTAATACAAGGATGATGTCAGGGACGTCCGCCCATCACATGTCACTACAAATCGATTCACCCCAAACGATAGTATGAGTAAAATATTAGTAAAATATTAAAATATTAGAAAAGATCTAACTTGATTTAAATAATTAGCTCACTGTTTTCTTAACATGATCAGCATCTTCACTTGAATACCACCTTAGCTAGGATCGGGATAAAATTTCTTCTTCTTGACCACTATTTTAAACTATAAAACTATCTACATACTTTTGGCTGACTATGCTAATCATCACTACTGACTCACACTTCAGTGAAAGAACCTATTCTATTTATAGTCACGCGATTCTTTCACGATTTGCTTTCAATCAAATATAGCACCAAACCGATATCACCGATTCGATTGTGCGTCTCAAAATTAACTCTAGGCTACAGTTTAATAGGCACATTCTAACAATAGGCTAAATTCGTCTCGAAGTCTGCGGAAATCTATTAGCATCTAATTATTACCTATCTAATGACGTAGCCCGGCCTGAGTTAGGCGCTATTGTGCCTACATGATAATACTAGCCACCTCATTGTGCCTGTCAAATGCATTCACTCGAAAAGGTTGTTGGAGATTAGTTAATAGTGAGAAGAGGGGGCCAAGATAAATTTTTAATGATTGCTGCTTTATTTAAGGGAAGATGATGATGATGATGATGATGATGGTGATGATAATGACAATGATGATGATGATGATGATGATGATGATGATGATGATGATGATGATGATGATGATGATAATGATGATTATGATGATAATGATGATGATGATGATGATGATGCTACTTTAGACTCAATAGATTTCTAACATGATTTTATTTAACAGTCAAAGAATTTATATCAGTCAGCATGTATCTACACTCTTACAAACCTGTTAGTTATATTATAAGCAATTATAATATAATTACTATAATATTATATTCCCCGTGTTGTGCTCGGGTGTGGTTGAACCACTTCTGAATAGGGCAACCGCAAACAATCTGCTCGTGTACGTAACAGGTGACTAAGGCAGGAGCTGAGGATGGCAAGAGGGGATCCACCTCACCATGAAATATTTTCCCCAGGATTAAATGTTAATTAATAAATCTAACTGAGGAAGGCAACGGGGGCTATACGTTTCCCAAGTTATAAGCTGTATGGATAAGGCATATACTTTGCGTAGGGATTAATTTGTTGATCTAAGGAGTGCTCTTATGGAGGGAGAGAGCAGACTTTGAGTATGAATATGTACCTTGAATCTGCCACTTGGCAGTGCATTTAAGAGAGAGAGAGAGAGAGAGAGAGAGAGAGAGAGAGCGAGAGAGAGAGAGAATATTATATCAGGCTTAATTTGTCTCTTTGTTTGGCAGAGATTTCAAACAATTCGATCTAAATAATTTAAATTGATAACTATATTTAAAGGGATGTGAAAGATTGAGTTCCCTTAATCAGCTCTGGTTGAGCCTATTGTGTAGTCGCCTCATTATATTAATCATCAGCGCTGACAACTCTTTAGAACTCTGGAATGTTTACGTAATACGAGAACAGATTAATGATAAACTATGAGGCACAATGATCCGCACAGTATAACATGACAATAACAACAACAACACTAAACAATAAAAAAATTATTTATGACCACACCAGTGTATGATATATGAAGCAGGCTTAGAGGCGGCTAGAATAGGCTAAATAGGCAAAAATAGATAGGGCCGTGAAAAGATTTGTTGATATTTGACTAAACGTTAAATATTTACACAAATTGATCACTGGTTTGTAGGATTTACACGGGAATGGAATACCACAACAGTTGTAGAATACTAGCAGTTGATCAATAGGCTGCTAGATTAAAAGATAAAGCCAAATTGCTGGACAGTATATCATTGGCAGGGCGAGCCCAGATTTGAGTTCTGCACCAACTGATCCGCTGTCAAACTACTTACCAATGAGCCACCGACTCAGCTCAATGTCTCACCCCATCAACTCAGTCAATTCGCGGTCGAGTATCTTACCGACTTCGCCACTGGATTCAGCCCAGTTATATGTAATAACAAATAGAGTGCACTAAGTGCACATTTGCGTAAGAGAACATTAGTAGTTATAAGGTTAATCTTTGAAGCTCAAAATTGACCTTTGACCCCTAAGTGCATTATTAATCAAGCGCTGACCTAGTTAATCAGCCTACATACATGCTTTCCCGTACTAATTAGCCCGAAGTATTAGTGGATGTATGTGTCACGTGTGTGCACTTATGTATTACTAGTTAGCCCGAGTAGAGCGATTGATCTCGCTCAGTACTAATTAGCCCGATGTGAACACTTATGTGGGTATTACTAATTAGCCCCGAAGCGCTATTGTAGGTCAAACCAATTTTTGACAAAGTAAATTATTCGTTTTTATTAAGAGGAGCAGGGGGTTCTCACCAGATGATTCACTCTAAATATAATAAATAATTTATTTCATCCAGACTAATTATTAGAAAGTGGAGCATCTCGTTAATTACGTCATGTGAGTCATGACAATTATGGCGCCTCTTAAATTTAAAATTTTCTAATGTATTTACTCCATCTTATATTTTCATCATTAAAAGTAAAAAAGCTATGAAATTCGCAAAACAGCGTATCGCAAAGATGTCAATTTCGTCGATTGTAGGCTTCCTCATCGCGTCGGCAGCGCGTCGTCGGCAACGTCGAGCGGCGGTTTCGGGCAGCTACGTCAGGGCAGCGAGGGAATTCGGAGGCGTTCGCATACGAGATAAAATAAAATTTTAATTACGCAAAGGATGAATTTAATTAATAGCACGGTCTACTTCATTGCAAAGTAAATAACCGCTTGTGAATACTCTTTTGACTTGTGAAATTTTGCACACTCTGATACCTTATAGTTGTTTTAGAAGCTCATCTCTAACATACATGTACATGCAATCTTTTTATACAGAAAGTACAATTTTGTAATATTTATCTGCGGCCGATTTATGCAGTTTTATCCTTGCTTTATCTCTGTAACACTGTATACTATGTAACTGCCAAAAGTTTAATAATTTACGTTGAATAATGACATACAGTCGAGCTGTAGGTTTGTCAACTCGAGTCGTGACAATTTGAGGTCGAGCGCGTTTGACCTCACTAATTACTTCATTTGACTAGAAAAGTTCAGATTTCTCACTACTAATTGAGATATGTATTATCCTCACTAACTACATCATATGATTAGATCACTTAACCTAATTTTTAAACTATTCTGACATAAACTTGTTGTTATCAAATATGCTATAAAAACACCAAAGTGATCACATCATCATCATTTTCCCAGCTATCTTGAAGAAATAGAGTAACGAAAGTAATCTGCAGTATTGACAATGTCTTCTCATCATGATTCTGATAATAACTACCAGGAAGATTTGGACAGTGACATATCAGATGAAGATTTGCTCGCTGGAGTTCAACAGATTGAAAGGGTTAGTGTAAATGTATCATAAAGTATGATTTAAACTAAATATTATATGTTTAAATGAAAAGTATATATATATATATATATATATATATATATATATATATATATATATATATATATATATATATGTAGCATTGTCTTTTTTATTTATTGCGAAATCCTACATTATACAGTAAAATATCATCCCTACAAATCTATCTTCATATAGTGTTAAATGCATGGAGTCGATATCAAAAAGAAAAGAAAAACAATAAGGAAAATTTTTGACGTTGGAATAGTGATCAATATCTAATATCTAGTTATGTGTTTTTCTTTTATTCCACTCATCGTTAATATTGATATATCTTATGACTTTTTTTTTAAATTTAAATAAAAATTATAAATGTAGCTATTTCTTAAAACATCATAGTTCAAAGATATAATTCAATATATGTTATTGTGTAGACGATACAAAAGAGAAAGATGTCTAACGATGAAGAAATTCCTGCAAAGAGATTGAGAACAGACTTGGTGGGCTGATAGCTACTAATCAGACATTGTAAAATTATTATTATTTTTATTTTTATTATTATTATTATTATTATTTTTAAAATTAAATTGGAAGAAGAACATCATGTATATCAATTGTTTCGACTAGGAAATACTTGTCAAATAATTAGTTTAAAAGTTTCCTTCATGTGCACTATTGATGTAGGCTCCGTGCTTTTGTTGAGCTTAGAGAAATTTGTTAATCAATAAGGGCTGACTTTCTTAACCTACTGAAAACTTTTATGTTTATCGATTGTTGATTGAGACTTAGAAAATATATTCATTTGTAATATTGAACTACTAATACTACTGCAAATGTATGTTTTCAGAAGTACGATCTTGGTAATGATAAATTTGTGTCTGTTACCTGCTTCAACAATATCAAGTATGTGCATATAAGGATGCATGACAAGAATTCAGGCTTCCCTACTCGTAAAGGGGTAGCGCTAACCCCTTCTAGATTTTGTATTCTGGGCATGGCCAGCGCTGAGATATCCAGAAAGTTGCTGGATGTGGAGTCAAAGATGGATTTTGTGCACGAAGTACATTTAGGTGGCGGAATATATTGTTCGGTCAGATCAGGGTGGAGCTTAGTTAATCTACGTAAATACTTCTTCCCTCAGAATCATACTAAACCTATTCCGACCAGAAAGGGGATTGCGCTTCAATCCGCTGAGTGGAAGGCTCTACTCGATATATTTGAGAATATCAAAGAAACACATCCGGAATTTAAAAATGCACTACCGTGCTCATTTGACAGCACACACAACAATCAAATAAGTGCACTCGCATGCAAGGAATGTTATCCCTTCGGGTCAAATGGGGTATATCTGTAGATTTATCCAAATGTTATAATTATTCAACTGACTCAAAATTTACAGATTTTACCGCAACAGCTAAGTCTTAAATTACTATTAAAATGATTTTATGTATTACAATTTTCTCTCTGTGTGTTGTTTTATAAAACTTCAATGTAGATAATACTATAACTGTCTGCTAGTTCAAATTTTTAAATTAGCGCTAAAATTTTTAACGCATACTCGATAAGGAGTCATTGCTATGTATTGCAAATTTACCTTTAATGTCTAAATAATCAGTGTACTCTGTAGAGTTCAAATTCTGCTTAGCAGTTAACTTACCATTAATTATTAAATTAAGCAGGAATGTAATATTATTATTAATTATTATTATTATAATTATTAGGAACCTATGATATTTATACAGTAAATGAAATGGCAAAAATAATTAAAATAAAAAAGGCATTATAGAATATTATTTTTATCAAATGACAGAAATATTCTATTTTCGCTAAACATCATTAAAGTACTTAACTAGCGCAAATATGTAGTTCACCAGCCTCTCTCTCCGTCAAGCGGCAGGTCCAAGGCACACAAATTCTTACTCACATGCTGCTTTCACACTGCTCAGAGAACTCCTATAAGTTAATCTCTTCAGTAAAGGCTATGCGTTGGCCACGTTTTAATTTTAACCACCAGCTTAACAATATTCCATTGCTTTCTACAGTCACCTTTGCCTTTCACAGTCGCTTTTAACGATACGTGCAGTTTACGGGTGGTTTATTCTGCATTTACCCAAACAGGACACAGGGGAGTTCAGTAATAAAAAATGATTTACTTATATGCAAATAATCAAACCTTTTATATGAAACGTCTAAATGTCACATTTGTAAAATGTTCATATATAAGCATTTTTCTCATAGATCAATATTATGTAAATTTGTTATATTTATCATAAAAATGTGAAATATATATATATATATATATATATATATATATATATATATATATATATATATATATATATATATATATATACATAGGCAGCCTCGCTTGATAGTCCATCTCAACATATTAATGATACTCTGATGAATACGGTTATCAGTAGTGTCTAATATACTTATGGATTTATTAAATTTATAATTATAACCTCTATAGTTGTATAGTCATTTGGTAACTAAACCAACTCCCTATGAATTTTTATATACTTTTACGCCCCCTCCCTCTTTGAGAGATATTATGTTTGAACTGTAGTTTCTATTAATTTACAGTTGTCGTCTTTTGCAAAGGAAATCTATCTATCTTTACAGCGCGTGAAAGCACACATCAAGTATGATTATATACCTTGAGTCAGACACTTACTAGAGTGACTCTGAGACTGTGTACAAAAAATATTAAGCCGAGGCCTGAAGTACAATAGTTTGAAGTAAAACGCATTTAACCTTCAGATATGTGAGTCCTAGTCCATGGACTTCTCGTGTAATTTATTTTAACCAATTCGCTTTAGAGCGAGCAATTGTAGATAAATTGTATTTCGAATTCTATTGTACACATTTTTTATGTGTTCAGTCAACTGACAAAATTGTTAATAAATAAAATTGAAGTTGTTAAACAATCACTATTCTAACCCTTATCAATATCCTATCATCTCTCTCTCCCTCTTTCTCTCTCTCTCTCTCTCTCTCTCTATCTCTATCGTTCGAAAAATATAAAGCGCTCTGAATCTGATTAATATGTTAGGGCTAGCCATATTTGAACTAATGTCTATTTTTTTCTCTCTTTGCCTCTATTAATCGTAAACTACATGCATACTAAGAGGCGCATGAACAAGTTCAATGGAAAGCAAACGGGATGTGAAATCAGACGCCTCCTTTCACTAATATCGTTTACGAGAGATGAAACTGATGTTAATTTCGGCTTTATAGCATTTTTAGACATAGGGTCTACTAGTTTCATGTAAAAACTCATTTAAAAACTAGTAACTAAAACCTTAGTATGGTCTAATCTTTGATGAGAAATTCATATTTAGAGACGACGAGAAAGGTTAAGGATAGAATTGGTTGGAAGAGTTATACGTTGTGGACCAGCCGTTAGGTAGCGCAATACAGTAAGGCGTGTAATAATGCTGTGTTGATTGATTGATATAAGTCACGCGATGTTTACCAACACAGTAATTGTAAATTTACAATTGACATGGGCACAGATGCAAGTAACTAAAACAAGTTACACCTAGCAAAAAAAAAATGCGCAAGTCAAATGAGAAATAAGGTTTTTTCGATATTTCTATTTTCCAAAGTCCAAATTTCTGTTTCTTGATATACTACATTGAGCCTCGAAACTTTGAATAAGTGTCTACAATGAGTTGCTATATTTATTGCTTGATTATTTTACTAAATTTAAAAGCTCCCTTAGTAGGACTATACAATACTTTATCTCTACTATCACATGACTTAAGCCTTCGGATATATTTTCAATTAATGTTTACTCTACTTGTAATCTGAAAAGAAGAAGGCGTGTAATAATTATATTATTATAAGTTATTAGGCGTGTAACCCAATATAATAGCTAAGAGTCTAAGGGAAATTGTAGACCTTAATAACCTGGCTTACAGCATCTGCACCTGCTTTGCGCGGAGCGAGCTAACTAATTATTACAATGCTGTATGGATATAACGGGACTTGTGTTAAATAGACCTTACTCTCACTAATAATGCAAAGATTTTAAGATTGTGATTTTATACTTCGGCATTTTTAAAGTTTTTAGTTTTTTAATCGCTGCTCCCGTTATGGAATAATGAATTACGTATTCTCTATCTTTGCAGCTATTTGTATACTTTAAAAGATGATAAGCATCTGGCATCATTCATTCTAAATTCTTCTCTCTCTCTCTCTTAGTGCACTGCCTACTGACAGATTCATGGTATATAATACTTCCACTCTTTTTCTGTCTTCCGTTTTCCTTTCCATGTACTCATATTAGAGGATCTTTAAATCATCTAACATTCATAATCTCTGCCACTATTTCCTTCCATTCTCCCTCTATAGGCGATATTACAGTGTGATACAACCTTTGCAACAACCATTTAATCATGTTGGAGGAATATATAATGATTATAGTTAGCATCACATGAGGAAATATTTATCCTAAAAGTTTATAAATAATTATAAGTTAATTACCAGAGAGACGCTATATCGTAGCGCTTACACAAATGATTATCCAGCGATCAGTGTGGCCTATATCTTGGGAATAATATGGTTTCTGAAGTGGTTTCTCGTTAATACATATAAAGTTGATAATACATATAAAGTTGAAATTAATTATAATCTACATGTATAAGCAGAGCTAAATGACTAATAAAATATATATACAAATTAAAACACTGTGAAACTTACATAACTTCATTGAAACAAATGTACAAATTTACAAAACTTCCATCATACCAATTAGCAAAAGCATTCATCAAAAAGGTAGACTTTATACCGCTTGGAAAACTCAGTATAGATTTTGCATTGCGTATGTCAGGGGATATTAGGTTCCAGTTAGCGATATAGTGAAAAGCATAAGGTGTGAAAAAATTAAATTAAGATAATAGACTAGACCTATGTCATGTGATTCTATTGTCAACAAATATAGGCCTACATTGAAGAATCAATTAAGAGTAAGACCTTGGAGAGCAAACGTGTAATGCAAAGCTCGCATTATTGCATTGCTCGGAAGTGTTTTAAAGCGAGGAGTTTAGAGACTCGAAATTATGTCAATTTTACTAGACTTAGTAGATTATAGACATCAACGATATGCTCTAAATAGATAGGAGCAGTTTTATACCATTAACAAGATACTATCTAACAGATATATTTTAAACAAATTTATAGATTTCAAGTAATGTTAGCTGTTTTACATAATTTATGTATTTAGCTTATATAAGTTTTTACTCATTAAAATATGGAGGCGTAGCTAAATTTTAAAATTAACCAAGTCTATATAATTGACACTATCGTTTGCTTAGAGGCGGATTACAATTTTTAAAATATCTGGATAGACTGTAACGTATGATCTTCTTCTAGACATAAGTTAAAGCCTGTTACAGTAGAACGAGATGGCAAAGATTCGAACCAGCGACTACATTCTGTGAATCTTTTACAGCCTACTTGAAAGCAAATTAATTATATATGAAGCAGTGCTAAAGTAAAACACGCATTATAGTGAAATGATCAACCATGTTGATATCTATCACTTTATACTACCACATGTTTAAACCGTCAGGCAAGTTATTCCATTTTCCGTGCAACCAGTCCAGTGAATGTCCGAGACTTTACTCTCAGATCAGCGCGGATGGGATTCGAACCCACGAGGGTTCAATTCACCTAAGGATCTGCCATTTAAAACTTCATGACGTTACCCCTACGCTATTAAGACATAGCTGACTTTAACTAGAAAACTAGTTTGCAGGGATCATGAAAAATAAGAAAATCTCCGTCAATATATTCAGCTATAGTGAACTTGCTGAGTATTATAATGATACTACAATTGAAATTGTTTTTATTGCTTTTAGATCCTCAAAAAAAATTTATATGCTCATTTCTAGTATAAGATATAATCAATAAAACAATCTGGATACAAAATGTGAGTAGCGACCTACTTATATTTCTATATATTTTCTTTCATGCAATAGTCTTATCTGCTAGCAGAGATACATATGTACATGTATACAGAGATACATAGATACATATATACACGTATATGACTAAGTATCTCTACGATGAGTTATTATAACAACAGAATAAAAAATTGCGCATAAATATGCACGCTTTCACTAGGAATCGATTGAATAGTGTTGGGCTAGTTTTACTTTCATTGTATCATTCATTATATTTATTTCGCTTATATACACCAATTGTATGATTTCCTTTCAAAGGTAATATTCATTTTGTAGATACTTGTAGCTAATGATAGTCACAAATTAATTTTAGTAATTACAATAAAATGATGATCAGCTATAATCTATCACTTGAGCAATCTTTCTTGATTCCTTCCATGCCCAATAAGATATTAATTTTTTAAAGCCTGCTCTATCTATGAAATATTTTATGTCACGTTAAAAGTTTTCGTTGAGAGAGAGTAAATAAGATTGAACTTCTATGATAGTTTGCCATTGTCTTCCTCAAATCATATATAGTGCATTCGGATATATAATTAAAATTTATTCAGTGTATACACATGACCCAATATCATATATAAATTGATCCAATTTTTACTTCAAATGAGATCAATTAAATAGCATTGTGCAACTTTATTAGGCTACATTAAAATCGCTGTTTGAGTTCCGGATAAATGATCTCAGTATTAATGCGTTTTAATAGATTTTTCTTTTACGGCTGATGCTTTACTGATGTGTTTAGTAAATTGCATGAACCTACTGAATTTTGTCTAATATGTGACCCTGATAACAGTCTCTGTGTGTGTGTGTACCATACAGACAAGCGGTTACAATAACCTCTTTAGCATCAGGCTCTGCGCGACCACGCCGCTCAAAATCGTTACCGGCGCAGCATCGAAGGGAGATTCCTGACTTTCGCTGCATCGATCTCAGTCGATATATGCTATTGAAACGGAGAAAAACGCAAGAAATAGCAAAGAGGATCCATTGTCCTACTAGTGGGACTGGTGGATGCCCGATGAATATGACCAACGTTCAAACATTCTCTACAAGAATTCTCAACCTCTGAATTCTCAACCTCTGAAGCAGATCATGTACCTGTGAAGGAAGATATGATTGAGATTGAAAATTTTGAGTCAGCCAGTGACTCAGATCTATGGGTACTGAGAGATGGTGATGTGCTCTACTTAGTAAAATGTTGAGATCGATGGGAGTACAGTTTAAAAGTTTAAAAATCCCAATGAAGTTAAATCTAAATCGCATACATGCTATGGTCAGATTTCTATTTAAGCAAACTTAATCATCTATTTTCTTATTATTCTTATTTGTTAAGATAATAATTTCTGAGCTAATTTAAAAAGATAGAGATAACTGCTTTAGTTACAATTCTTCATCACTGATTACAAAGTAGGTCTGCTTTATTATGTTATTAATGATAATTTGTAACAGCCACTGAAGCTTTTAGTTATGGTACTTTTATAAAATGAAGCGGTAAATCTACTCACATAATGAATGAAGCCTAGTGGTGGGAGAGTGGGGAGGAGTTTGTGCTTATATTATCAGCTGGCATTGTACAACATATTCATATATATTTATTATGTAGTTCTTCATTTAATAACAGAATGGTATGTTTAAAATGACTGAAAAGTATATTTACTTACCAAATGATGATTATGCACAAATGTCTTAATTTTACATTTAATATATATCTCGATTGAATATCTGGAGAGGATATACTACACACTAGAATGTATTAAATTGCAGTTACCTTCAGCAAAACAATCACCTCTTATAAAAAATAGTCTATAAGTATACTAATATATGGATAGTTCACTGTTGATAATTGATATTTCATCAGTACCATGAGGAATTCTATTTAATTGCAGACTTTATATTTGCTTTAAGGATCGTCAATTTTATTTCTGAAAGAGAGTTTGTTTGATAGATGTGTTACGTTGTTTAAACATAGCATTACTTCCGCATAGATTAAGTTGACTTTAAAAAAGAATTATATGTTTTTCCAAAGTTATATGAGAACAAGAAATGATGTTCGGAAAGTGTATAATGTCTCTATCGATGCAGTGCTCCTTATAGATTGAGCCAGCAGACTATGTAGTAGTATCTACTTTAGCATGATAAAACAACACTCAGAGGGAAAATTGTAATAAAAGCATTTTAATAGTAAATTAAAGCTTAGTCAAAGTTACTGGGTGCTGCTACGATAATTGCGTCTGGATGCGACATCTTGTTGTAAGGATTCGAGTTGTCAGAACGTCGGCTCAGCCCTGCGTCATATTACATAGCTAACAGAACTTCTTGAAGATGCTTGCAAATTATTAAACTTTTAGCAGTTTTAAAGGTGTCGTGTTAAAGAGATAGCACTGAATAAATCTGCCATTATTTTTATTTAATCTTTAAGGATTAAATTTTTAACGTAGAAATTACACATTGAGACTACTGATCATTAATTACTGTGTGCGTGTGTGTGTGTGTGTGTGTGCGTGAGTGTATATTTTGCGATGAGAGCTGAAGAATAGCACGGTCGTTAACTGCACGTGAGACAACTAAAGCTAAAATATAACAATAGTAAACCAGATGTATGACGAGAGGAAAAACTAATTTAAAGTACTGAACGCTATAATTATTTTACCGTTTCCTAGAGTGCGAAAACAGACTGCAATTTGTTACTTAGAGCTTATTCTTAAAGTGGAATATTGAGAGAGAATTTATTTGTTTAAATCATGACTTTGTAAAGACGCTAAGATCTATATCATCAAAACTGATCAATTAAATGATGACAACAATGAATTAAGAATTAAGATTTCACGATGTACAATAGGAGACAGAGTTAATGATAAGAACTTTAATTTGTCAATGTGCTTGAAAATATACATGTAGAATTTACTCTGAGAAACGTTAGCACGAACGAATGTTTTGTGGAATGTTAACTCAAATTTACTCTGAGAAGCTTTAGCACGAGTGAATGTTTTGTGGAATGTTAACTCATACTGTATACTTTATAAAAATTTGTGCAAATAAGTTACAGAATTTTAATTTTTCGCTGAAGCTATATGGTTATACGCATATTGCTGTTTCAATGTTTTACGCGTCAGATTTGCGATGTTACAAGATAAAGAAGGAATTGCTAGCACTTTGAGAGTGTGAATTAAGAACCACAACAGCACCACAATTATGATACCACCTCGAATCATTTTCGAGGAGCCGATCAGCTGCAGATGGTGCTTAGAGTGCTGCAAGAACTTGTTTGTGTGGCCTTAGTATTCACGTGATGTACTTTGAACAAGTTGACGACAAAGCACGCCTAGAAACAATTAGGCTATATGATGTACCTTACCGCTGGTAGTTCTCGACCTTGGCAGCCCATTAAACCTACATTAGTTAGTACTCTAATCATATAAGTATAATTGAGGACGTACATAGTGAGAATAATTTTTCTACTGTTATTCGAGCTAATTAGTAATATCTGGTTTTTTAATTATTCAACATTTTAGCAGTTATAAAGCTGCCATGTTAAAGAGATAAAACTGCATAAATCTGCCGCAGATAAATATTACAAAATTGTACTTTCTGTATAAAAAGATTGCATGTACATGTATGTTAGAGATGAGCTTCTAAAGCAACTATAAGGTATCAGAGTGTGCAAATTTCACAAGTCAAAAGAGTATTTCACAAGCGGTTATTTACTTTGCAATGAAGTAGACCGTGCTATTAATTAAATTCATGCTTTGCGTAATTAAAATTTTATTTTATCTCGTATGCGAACGCCTCCGAATTCCCTCGCTGCCCTGACGTAGCTGCCCGAAACCGCCGCTCGACGTTGCCGACGACGCGCTGCCGACGCGATGAGGAAGCCTACAATCGACGAAATTGACATCTTTGCGATACGCTGTTTTGCGAATTTCATAGCTTGTTTTACATTTAATGATGAAAATATAAGATGGAGCAAATACATTAGAAAATTTTAAATTTAAGAAGCGCCATAATTGTCATGACTCACATGACGTAATTAACGAGATGCTCCACTTTCTAATAATTAGTCTGGATGAAATAAATTATTTATTATATTTAGAGTGAATCATCTGGTGAGAACCCCCTGCTCCTCTTAATAAAAACGAATCATTTAGTTTGTCAAAAATTGGTTTGACCTACAATAGCGCTTCGGGGCTAATTAGTAATACCCACATAAGTGTTCACATCGGGCTAATTAGTACTGAGCGAGATCAATCGCTCTACTCGGGCTAACTAGTAATACATAAGTGCACACACGTGACACATACATCCACTAATACTTCGGGCTAATTAGTACGGTCAAGCATGTATGTAGGCGGATTAACTAGGTCAGCGCTTGATTAATAATGCACTTAGGGGTCAAAGGTCAATTTTGAGCTTCAAAGATTAACCTCATAACTACTAACATTTTCTCAGAGTGTTACAGAACCTGTAAGTCTTTAGTAGGTTAGTAACGTACTAACAGTATACTTTCCACATTTGACATAAATCATTCACGAAATAAACATATAATAAACTAATCATTAAATAGAAATTTCACAGCTGCCAGCACTAAACTCTTGTGACATTAAAGTATCGAGCTTTAGCCCCTGACAATTACTAACGTCGCGCTGTATTATGTAAGGAGCAATGACTACGAACTTTGGACTCCTTTCTTTTGAACTGAGTCCATGAGTTACATGTATACTATCAGTTTATACTGTTTATACCCTGTGCGGATATAAGACTGACGCAAAAATAGCTTTGATAGCTAACTCTCAATTTTGATGCATGCATCTAGCAGGTAAAATATTAATCTGAAAATTGTATATTTTATGACATTTGCTTATATAATGCCATTAAATTAATGTGAGGAATTTAATAGAATTTGACGATTTGACGTATTTTGCTCTGAATACTGAATTTGGATAACTTTTTAATTTTGTTCTGGCATTACAACAAAGCTAGTGCGTTCTAGTGACGTACACGGCTTGAATTTGAACCCACATCTATTGATCAATCAATACTTGACTTTTCTTATCAGAAACTAGATTTCACAACTCCATGAAACTGCTTAGTACATTTATAATTATTAACATTTATTAAATTATAATTTTTAATACATATTAATTAAAACGTAATATTCGGGGTAGGTTAAATATAAATTTTGTTTGCCTCCTTTATTTGCTTTCACTTATTAGCGAAACTTAAAATTTGAGAAACACAAAAGTTTGAGGAAATGCTAGTTGCAGGTTAAATATTTGCTTTTCTATACTGTATTTTTACTGTATCCCAAAGTTTTACGCATGTCTTAAAATCTGACAGAGAATGAAGCTTTTCACAAAGAATAAAGCTTCTTCTTCTTCTTCTTTTGAATTCCAGTATAACTAGGGTCAGGATACAAATAAACTTTCTTTTCTATTTGAGTAATAAATTTTGTAGAAATTTCTGGAGCTAGGCATTTCGAAAACGAAATGCCCTTTCTGAAGTTAGTTTGGACTTTAGTGCTTTGCCACTTTTTGTGACACGTGCAGTCCACGGTTGCTCCATTCTTCAGCAAACCGGATACAGCACGAATAACCCGGATACAACACGGTTACTTACATTTCAGCGTACCTAAAAAATGTACTTCGGCTTCAAAGTACTGTATGTGTAAAAGTCTATTATAGAAATGACAGATCAAACTAGCTACGTGAAATACTAAAAACACAGACAATATTATTATTTATTTCTCACTCTATTAAACAATATCAATGAGCGGCAATAGTAGAATTTTATGATAATTAACGTTTGGGGGAAATGTCTTCAAACTTAAGAAAATAAAAAGAAACGATTAACGTGTAATATTCATTAAACGTAACAGCATTGGATTGAGTACAAGACAGAGAGAACCAATAGACTAATAACAAAGTGCTATAAATAGTATTTAGCTAATATCAAATAACAAATCAACACAAAACCCTAGTAACAGTTCTCGCTATCCCTGAATATGCTCAAGAAGTTATTTTGCATTAGAGAGTTAAGAACTTATTTTACACGCGAATTAAGAAGTTATTTTATCTATAAATTAACATGTTATTTTATCCGAGAATTGCTATGTTATTTTATCACTAAATCGCTACGTTATTTTAATAGTTAACACATAACTATTTTACTAGTAAGAATTATTTTACCAGAGAATTTAGACGCCATTTTACTAATTATAGAACTTTATTTTATTAGCGAATTAAGTTATTTAAAGGTGAAATAAGTAATTTAACTGCCAAACTCAGTATCAAACAGAACCGAACAGAACTCCTGAAGTTCGTTTCTCCTTTGCCAGCCTCAGGAGGAAAGAACACTTTTCTTTTCAGCTATTTTTCAAAGGCTGCATTAAAATATTATGAAGAATGTTTGACATTATACAAAGATAGTAAGAACAATACATTGAATTCAGATACATATAATAGTTTTGCGCTTGTAAGTCCTACAGTATCTGAAAGCATATATTCAGGTAAGCTGGTTCCGATACACTTTTAAAATTAACAACAGAGAGCATTAGAAAAATCACAGGTATTTCAGATACCTATCTGGTACGACTAAATTTGAGATTACAAAAGAAGACATAAAAAGCAATGTTAGTTTTTATTGCCTTAATTAAAACAAAATGGCCCATACAGATTAGTAGCACCAGTTGTAGATATGCATTGAAATCCCCTAACCTCATATAGGCTGTACATAGGCTAGAATGTTGTTTATAAAACTTTCAGGCAATTTGTGTGAAATGAGATACAAAATTCACACTCAAATAGCACAAATTACTAGAAATAGGTCGTCCTTATAAGCCGTGCTTAAATTATTGACATTACTACTTAATAGAAAGTACTATTAAGGAAGTTTTAAACAGGCATATAACTTTCTTTTTTATTACTCTAGCTCTCAAACGTGTAAACAAAAGAAATTAATTAGAAAAACAAATTGATTAAAAAGTGACTGTTTTGGCTTAATGCTTATTCGCTAGCTTTAATTTAGTTTAATTTAATTTCTCATATTGTGAAATAAATTAATATGTGCAGCTGTTGGTGAAGAAATTATCTTATATGAGTAAGGCTCAGAAGGATTCTGATCTTACTGAATTAGATTTACTAAGTGTCTAGATATACCTATGGCTGGTAGCATGGTATATCTATGGTATATTATTTTAATTTGCAGCTAAATGCTCTGCTGTAAATTCATTCAGTGTGGGAATTTGTTTTGATTATAGTTACAGACGATTACGATTTTGTAGTACGATATTTTGACATCATC
Source organism: Enchytraeus crypticus (assembly GCA_905160935.1). Classification (NCBI taxonomy): domain Eukaryota; kingdom Metazoa; phylum Annelida; class Clitellata; order Enchytraeida; family Enchytraeidae; genus Enchytraeus; species Enchytraeus crypticus. The sequence continues at coordinate 272,635 of CAJHZI010000303.1, read as the reverse complement.
TATTCAACTAAGTGCTATTCAACTAAGCGAAATCGGAATCGCCGGTGGCTTTAATGGTATTGATGCTAGGCTTTAGATCACGGGTTCGGTGTTCGATTCTGGCTCGAGTCAATTTTATTTTCTTAAATTTTAGTCACTTTTATTACTTTCTTAAGAATATGGTTAGGGTTAGGGTAAGGGGTAGGGGTTAGGGTTTGGAATAGTTAAAAACATTTAAATAAATTTGAAATTACTTTGTTTTTGACAATTGACAGTCAGGCCTATAGTCCTATTAGACCTTAAAAAATCCCGACAGTTCGCTTCCGCTGAGCATTTAAGATATCCAAGAATGAATAATACATAACATCTCAAACTTCAAACAATTACAGTAATAATAATAATAATAATTAGTAATAGAACTTCGGGTTCTTTACACCCGAGGTAAAAAATACAGAAAATAATAATAATAATAATAATAATAATCATAATCATAATAATAATCAACTAATTAATAATAGTTATACTAAGCAATGTTTTATGAAACATTTTTCCGAGTTTATGTAAGAATTAGTAGTTTAGGCTTCAGACTAGATCTAGTAAGCGTTCATTTGCTTGCTGAATCGATATGTGTATTTGCTATCAATTTGGTGCAAATGTTTGCTTATTGGACAAACCAATTCACAATTTCATATGGAATATTATTTTAATAAATACCTGTATGTCAATTACCACTGAAGTAACAAGATTAAGAGCAGAGCTGAAGGTTAGTACTATTTCATTATCTTATATTTGTAAATTTCTTCTATTGATTCGAAACCAAGATTTTTCAGTCGAGATTTTTGCCTCGACCCTATATACTGTGTTGCATTCAAATTTATAATTAAGCTTACAAAAAGGCTACTTCGTAGATTGGCAAGATAGGTTAAGTGGACTCGACATGGACTCAAATTCCAAGTACTTATGCTCAATTTCACAATTAAAAAAGTAAAGCTACTGTTAACGTTAGTTTCCTTACTCGAAAGCGATGTCAATGACGAGCGAGCCCAGGTTTTGAATCACGCACATACTGATCCACGGTCGAATATCTTATCGACATCGCCATTGGCTCCAGCCTAGAATTACAGTCTCTTACGAGTCTCAAACCATACATCTCTGAAAATGCTTCGCTCAATCTAGCTAGTCTATTCGTATTAAATTCAAATTATGAAATATTCTAATTATAGAGTACTGTCATAATATTATCGTAGCTAGATTTACAAATATTTCTAGAAAATATGCTCAGGATATCTGGAGCAAATAATTTTGCGCCATAGTAATGTATTAAGTTTTCCTCACTATTTTCTTAATTTCGTAATTAACCTGAGTTGCAAATTTTAAACCTTAAGGTAATTACGAATTTACTACTGGTTCAGTTGATAGAAAATGTTGTATATAGATCACATTTCTGTGGAAGTACACAGGTGTTTACCAAATCGTCCTTATTTGACATTTTTATGTTGATAAATTGCATTTTGTCTTTGAAAATCAAATTTTAGCATCAAATTAGCATCAAATTTTAGCCAAGACTATTCCGATTATAAAAGTTTAGGCATAATGACAAAATTTATTTTTTAATTGATGAGGCATTGTATTTGGTGGTTAAAATCAAAGAGAATATTTCAGATACAACAAGAAAGCTGAATATGTACTTTATGAACCTTTGGCGATTAACTTAGAATATTTTAAGAAATGCACAGGAATAAAGACTAAGTTTCTTTTTTCATTGTCATATTTCTACTCCGGGGTTAATTGTGGCAGTTATCATGACTTCATGTATTGTTTTTAAGTATATTTACCAAAATCCATTTTAAACATGTTTATCTTAACCATGTTTATTAGAACTTTATAGGTAATGTTAAATAATTGCAACATTATCCAAACCATTTCGAACTCGAATCGAACTCTTGTGAGGTGGAAAGCAAGCCGAACCCGAACCGAACCCGAACTCTTGTTCTAACCGAACCCGAACCGAACCGAACTTTCATTTTCAACAAACCGAACCGAACCAAACTCTCAAATTGCCAACTGCTAACCGACCCGAACCGAACTTTCATTTTCACCGAACCGAACCGAACCGGAGCTCTGGAAATTCATAAAATTCCCATCTCTAGTATTTAGTTCACTAGTGAAAACAGAAATTATTTTACTAGTGACTTGAGAAGCTATTTAAGTAGCTAATTAAGAAGATATTTAAGTAGCTAATTAAGAAGATATTTAAGTAGCTAATTAAGAAGATATTTAAGTAGCTAATTAAGAAGCTACTTTATTAACGAATTAAAGAGTCCGATAATGAATTATTAATTTATTATATAAGTGAAGAAGTTATTTATTAATATATTAATAATAAATTATTTTATTAGTTTTGGAAGGTAGATTTTAATAACATCAGATCTAATAATAATAATAATAACACATATTATGGTGAAATGATCAACTATGTTGATATTGTACCGTTAGGCATTTTAGTCCATTTACCGTGTAGCCAGTCCAGTGAATGTCCGAGATTTTACTCTCAGATCAGCGCGGCTGGGAATCGAACTCACGAGAGTTCAATTCACCTCAGGGTCTGTCATTTAAGACTTGATGACGTTATCTACACCCCTAACCAATGCGCTATTGAGACATTCAATAACAATATTATATAATAATATCGAGACATTCTAAATAACCACACAACCCAGATAACGGTGATAACGAAATCATTCCTATATTTAGACGAACACAATCTAAATAGTTCATAATAACTGAAGTGATGTGTGCTATGGGGACGTCTCTGACATCATCCGTGGATGAGGAAACGGACGTTAAAGCTTTATTATTTATTTATTTTAGTTATCACTTCATAGTAGTATTATAATAAATACGAAACGTATTAAATACAATTAACGTTAATACACTACTATAGTTTAGACAAAGCTAATATTTATAAATGGTTCAGTCCGCAACGGCGAAAGGTACTTCGTGAAAATTGAACGACAGATTGTGAGAGCATTAAAGGCCCTGGGTTCAAATCCCAGATGAGCTGATAAAAGATAAAATCTCAGGCCATAAATGAGTCAGTAGATAAACTGTCAAATAATGAAATAAATGTCTAGGAAGTAAAAGTGATCGGTATTAAAAATGAAAGAACATTTCGCTACAGTGCGTGTTAATATTCACCTTAATTTCATACAAAGCCTAATAAAAAATTTAAAAAGTATTCTTAATGCAAAACTGGATAACTGAATTACATCAGAATGGAGTATTTAGCGAATAATTAACATGTACAATATCACAATATATATACGACATTACACATTTACGAAAAAGCACAGTCTATGGCTTTTCCAGTCAGATTAACTAAAAGTGTGAATGATAATTAAATTTAAATACCTCATATGTATTTTACAAGAACACAACGAGCAAAATTAGGATACTATAAAGGCAGTCACTCAGCTGTATTAGATAACATTAGCAAAATCCAGTTGACGTAAACAGGCATATCTTAACATCAGCAGTTAACTTATGTCAAAACTATGATCAGCCAAGTGAAGTTAATAAGGAAATAAGTTTATAATCTGTAATTTTTGGCACACTTTAAATTACTTTACATTATTTCTTTACTTACAAAACAATGCAATCCAATTATTACATATTTCTATCTCGTTATTTAATAAAAGAAATAAGTTTCATTAGCCCTAGAAATTATCACGTAAGGCAAAGATTTCATATTGGAACATAACTAAGTATTTGATATCAATTTTTATCAAGTTCATGGCAACGGTGTCTTATGGAGCAAGCACCGAAAGGATAACATATTAGTAATTCACTCGGGAACAATGAGCCAACACTCAATGTCATAGCTTGCCAAAGGCTGCAACACCACTTGGAGTTCTTCTAAACCTAAGAAGTTTCATACACGCAAAACCTTTAAAAGCGAACACAGTATTAGGATCCCAATCAGTGACGACTATTCGACTTGCTAAGAGCTGCAACTGTCGCTGCTATTACACCTGCGACGTTTCGTACAGAGTGAAGACTTTAACAGCGAACATGTTGTTTGGGTTCCACTCAGTCACGACTAGCTGCCCGTCAGCGCTACAGCTGACCACTTCAGGGTACCTCACCTGATCCTCGTCAGTCAGCAGGTGGCGCACGTAGCGCCCAGCCCCGTCAAACATACACACCCTACAGCAGTCATCAGCCACCAGGATGTTCCCTTTCTGATCCACAGCCACCCCTCGTGGGTTCCTCAGTCTGCCATCAGTCAATCAATCAATCAATCAATCAATCAGTCAATCAATCAAATCAATCATTAAAATCAGTCAATCAATTCAATCAATCAAATCAATCAAATCGAATAATTTAAATAAATCAATCAATCAGTCAATCAAATCAATAAACTCAATAGTTAACATCAGTAATAAAATCAATTAATCAATCAATCAAAGCGAATAATTTAACTTAATCAATCAATCAATAAACAAATCAATCAATCAAATAAATCAACTAAATTGACAAAATCAATCAATCAATCAATCATTAAAATCAATCAATCAACAAATCAGTCAATCAATCAATAAACAAGTCAATCAATCAATCAGATCACACATTCAATACAGAAATCAATCAATTAATCAATCATTTAATCAATCATTCACTCATTAAAATCAACAGTCATTCAATCAATTAATCGATCATTCAATCAATCATTCAATCAAATCACAGATTCAATACACATATCAATCAATTAATCAATCTTTCAATCAATCATTCAATCATTAAAATCAATAATCAATTAATTAATCATCATTATCATCAATAAATCAATCAGTCACTCAATCAAATCAATCATTTAATCAATCAAATCAATCAAAGTGATCAATGGCCCAGCAATCGATCTTTGGAAGAATGAATTCCTATCGCTAGACAACGGCGAGAGAGATAAACCACAGAATTCTAATCTTTTTTTACCATCTGCCATGAGTACAAGGATCTTAAAATGAGGAACTATTGAAGAATCACAAGTTTATGTTTAATAATTTTCATACTTAAGACCCTACTATCTTTCTAACAGAATTAAAACCTGAAACTAAAGTTTGGCCTAACGCCAGCTTCCAATCTCGAATAAATTTTAGTGACGCGTAGATTTAAAATCCGAACCAATTGATCCACTGTCAGACAACCTGCAAACAAGCCACCGGCTCTGCCCTTACTACAACTATTATTAGAGACATAAAAAGTAGGGGATTGACTGATGATGTGGTGTGGAACAGAGAGAAAGAAGGTCTATTAGTATCCCGTCCCTAGTTAAACTGGGATTCACGGGAAGATGATAATGATGATGATGATGATAATGATGATGGTGATACTAATGATGATCATGATGTTGATGTTGACGATGATGGTGATGAGGATGACGATGATGATGACTATGAAGATGATGATGATGTTGATGATGACGAAGATGACAACGATAATGAAGATGATGATGATGACTATGATGACGACGAAGATGATGATGACGACGACGAGAACGATGATGAAGATGATAACGACTAGAGAAGTTCTAGTAACTGACCGGCGTCTCTTGAGCCGCCCTGCAGTGGACACAGTACTGGACTTCCTGCTCGAGTAGCTGTAGGTGTCCCCGTGCAGTGGGGATGAGAGGTCCATTAGCCCCCCATTGGGCGTGGACAGGACAGAGGTGGAGAATGTTGAAGAGACTGAGGGGGAGAGACTGGCCACGGATGACGAGGAGCCGCTCCTCTTTATTCCTGTCTCAGAGGCGCTGAAGATGTAGCGGCCGTTAATGTCAAACACCTGACGTTATAAACAGGTTACGTCCAATTACTGATTATATTTATAGTTAATTACATTTTAATTACATTCAAATACAGATTATATTTACAGTTAATGCTTATCTTAGTTGCATTTTTTGAATGTCTCAATAGCGCAATGGTTACGGGTGTAGATAACGTCAGGAATTTTTAAATGACAGACCCTGAGGTGAATCGAACTCTCGTGGGTTCGAATCCCAGCCGCGCTGATCTGAGAGTACAATCTCGGACATTCACTGAACTGGTTACACGGAAAATGGAATAAATTGCCCAACGGTTTTAACATGTGGTATTAAAAGTGATAGATATGAACATAGTTGATTATTCACTATAATGCGTGTTATAATTATTATTACTTACTTATAGATCATAGTTAATGAGTATTTTATTTTCAAGTTATATTTAGGCCTATAGTTAATGACAATTTTAATTACTCTTAATTACCGATTATATATGAAGTCAAATATTATTTTAATTGCAATTAACTATGAGTATTTAAATCACACTAAGGATCATTATTTAAGTTATAAATTCAGAATGCGCCGCAATTAGAATCATTTTTATTGTCTAAAATTACAAAGCTTTGAGGCTAGTATTTATTATGTATTTTATTAATACATGTAGTCTATCTTTTTCAAAACTTCAAAGTGAACTAGTACAATTTCGGCCCGTCGAATTAGCGAAGTTAAAAAAACTACCTTAGATGGCCCTCACATTCAAAGTACCTGAATAGTAATGGCCAAAGACAAGACCCATGCGTTGTTAGCCAAGGGTGAATTTTCAAGGTGCGGCTAATGAAAACAGTCGCAGATATAAAGCGACTCCTGAATTAAGAGATATACGACTGCGGATCAGTATGTGGGGGTTCAAATCCTGGGGTCGCCCTTCACTGATATCGCTTTCGAAAGATGAAATTGACGTTAACATCAGCTTTACAGCTTTTTTTATGAATTTAATAATTAATCTATTGAACAATATATAAATTAATTGATTGATTGAATTTATCGCGGCCTACCTTGATACAGTTATTTCCACTATCGGACACGTAGATGTTATCTTTGGAATCCAATGCCAGGTGGTAGGGATTTTTGAACTGGGAGTTACCGGAACCGGAACTTCCGAACTGACGAATCTTTTTCCCCTCCAAGCTATAAATACTAACGCTGTCGTTGAAAGCGTCTGTGACCACAAGCTGATTCCTGCTCGTCGTAGCTACGCCATAGGGCCAACTGAACTGTCCCTTACCTGAAACATAGCAGCGTTATCATTGATAAACTAACCAAACTTAGCATTGTTATCAGTGATAAACTAAACTGTCTCTTACCTAAAAAATTGCAGCTTTATCAGTGATAAACTAAACTGCCCTTATCACAAATACAGCCGGAGCCAGTGGCGATGTCGGTAAGATATTCGACCGCGGATCAGTATGTGTGGGTTTCAAATCCTGGGCTCACACGTCACTAACATCGCTTTCGAGTGAGGAAACTGACGTTAACACTAGCTTTTTAAATACAGCCGTATGATCGTTAATAAATTAAACTGTCTCTTACCTGAAATACAGCAGTATCTTACGAAATTTTTGAAAATTATTTTGTAAAAAGTGCATTTTTTAAATATATAATGACACAAGCACTTAGAAGTGCCATAACCGAATGAAGAAGCAGCAAAGAATGAAATAAATTGTCACCTATTTCAATCAGGGTCTGGCCACCTAGTGTTATAATCTTGACTCTCTTTGCTTTGCAGTCAGTTACAGCCACGTTACCTGAATACAACACAATCGATAATGAAAGCAAATACTAATACACCGTCGATATTGAATACAAATACTAATGCACAGTCGATATTGAATACAAATACTAATACACCGTCGATATTGAATACAAATACTAATACACAGTCGATATTGAATACAAATACTAATACACAGTCGATATTGAATACAAATACTAATGCACAGTCGATATTGAATACAAATACTAATACACAGTCGATATTGAATACAAATACTAATACACAGTCGATATTGAATACAAATACTAATGCACAGTCGATATTGAATACAAATACTAATACACAGTCGATATTGAATACAAATACTAATACACAGTCGATATTGAATACAAATACTAATACACAGTCGATATTGAATACAAATACTAATACACAGTCGATATTGAATACAAATACTAATACACAGTCGATATTGAATACAAATACTAATACACAGTCGATATTGAATACAAATACTAATGCACAGTCGATATTGAATACAAATACTAATACACAGTCGATATTGAATACAAATACTAATACACAGTCGATATTGAATACAAATACTAATACACAGTCGATATTGAATACAAATACTAATACACAGTCGATATTGAATACAAATACTAATACACAGTCGATATTGAATACAAATACTAATGCACAGTCGATATTGAATACAAATACTAATACACAGTCGATATTGAATACAAATACTAATACACAGTCGATATTGAATACAAATACTAATACAGTCGATATTGCACAGTCGATATTGAATACAAATACTAATACACAGTCGATATTGAATACAAATACTAATACACAGTCGATAATGAATAAAAACTTTTAATACTAATACAGAGTCGATAATGAATATTAAAGCATATTAGATAAATAATAGAAACAAATAAGCATTCGATAATTAATACAAATATTAATACAGTCGTTAATGAATACAAATACTAATACACATTAGATATATAATTCAAATACACATTCGATAATTAACGCAAATACTAATACACATTAGATATATAATTCAAATACATATTCGATAATTAACACAAATACTAATACACAGTCGACAATTTTTACAAACACTACTAACAATCGATAATTTATAAGGATACAAATAATAAATAACAAAATCAAAAACATACAAGAGTTAATTAAATGAACCATACTGCTGGAACAAAACTTTAAAGATTCAATTAAAATTAATCACATAAAGAGACCAATAATTTAGACATGGAAGCATATACCAACCCTGGGTATGGACAGGATAGTTTCTTAGGGAGTGACGCCCTAGCCCAGTAAATGTTTGCCTAAGCTGAGGCAGGCAAAGGGGACCCACCTCTTCATAAGCAAAAAAACCCCAAAAATATAATGGTATATCAAGGGGAATGTTACAGACGATTTAAATAATATTATGCATAGTTACTCATATGTGGACATGAAAAGGGAAGACAGAGAAGAGTGTAGGCGTTATATACCATGGATCTGCCAGTGGGCAGTGCACTAAGAGAGAGAGAGAGAAGAGTTTAGACGTTATATACCACGGACCTGCCAGTGGGCAGTGCACTAAGAGAGAGAGAGACGAGTGTAGGCGTTACCATAGACCTGCCAGTGGCATGGCACTAAGAGAGAGAGAGAGAGATAGAGAGAGAGAGAGAAGAGTGTGGGCGTTATATACCATGGATCTGCCAGTGGGCAATGCGCTAAGAGAAACAGAGATAGACTTGCCAGTGGACTTGCCAGTGGGCAGTGCACTAAGAGAGAGAACGATACGCACCCTCGCGGGTCACGCTGACGCCTAGTGGCTGAATCTGGCCGCAGCCTATAGCAGTGATGTTACGTCCCATTGGATCAAACACCCTCAGCTTGTTCTTCTTATCGTTTGTGACGTCATACTCCGCGACGATTAGGCCCCGCCTATCTGGTAGGAAGGCGGCACCACATGGATTCCACAATTCTCCTTGGTCAGCTCTCTGCTTCTCTACCTGTCAATCAACATGTCAATCTGTCAATCAAAGTCAATGATACTTTAGAGTTCAGTTCTTCGTACGAAGAAGACGTACTGATAGAGGTCAGAGAGACAGTAAGACGAAACGACAACTTTAAAACTTTTATTTCATATCCAGCAATGCATCATAGATCATCTAGTGAATTGTGGCAGAGCATAAAAAGAATTACACGCCTGAATGGAGTCCTTACTAAAGTGATGTCCTTGTTCTAAAAGTAACATAGTTTATTTCTTTCAATCTCTCTCTCTCTCTCTCTCTCTCTCTCTCTCTCTCTCTCTCTCTCTCTCTCTCTCTAGTGTTTTGCCAATTGGCAGATTCCTTGTACATATTCAGGGTCAGAGTCTCCTTTCATGCACCATAAAGAGCACTCCATCGATCAACAAGTTAATCCCTTCACAAATGGCTATGCATTATCCCTTACGGAGCCAATAGCTTGGGAAACAATATGAAAAGAAGGAAGTACGGGTTATTATAAAGCACATAGTGGTGTTCTTCGTAAAACACACTAGACTGTCGACAGATAACTTCCACACTGCACTGGCAGCACTGTACAGAATTTCTTTTTTTTCTTACGCAGCACCCACAATCTGGAACTCTTTACCTGCTAATCTTCGCTCTTGTTTTTCTCTTTCAACATTCTCTAACAAGCTTATAACTTACCTTTTCCCACCATAGACATAATCAATCTACCTTGACCATTTTTTGATCACCGGACTGGCTTTCGTTTAGGACTTTACTTCTCCTCAGCACATTTCTTTCGCAGATTGGTCTGGGTGAATTGATCTGTAGTGATATGTGCTGTTAGGGACGTCCCTGACATCATCCCTAAATGAGGAAACGGACGTTAAACCTTTATTATTACTATTATTATTATTATTTCTTCCCCTAGACACATCTTACCAAATCCTCAGTCCTTCTAGCACAACAACGGACTGCACCGGTACAGATATCGCTTTCTCTTCGGTCCTGCCCAATTCAAAGTTACGTTCTTGTAAGGTAAAACTATCTGCAGTTAAATATTCTGCTAGCGACATAACATAACATCACAACAATTAGAGTGCTACAGTCATCAATGACAACATCGAGCACTATTGAGACAAAATCAAGCCGGCGCGCAAAAAGGTCTACAAACTGTGAAAATTCCAAAGTCCAGAAAATCAGTCCAAAACGACGTCCCTCATATCACCATTTGTTGAGGAAAATTTAAAACTAAGGGGCGTTAAATACTCATAGTATTGCATCGCACCATATCTGCACATACCTTCCAGAGTAGCTTAGGCCTGACGAGCATGGAGGATAGGGTCTTTCCCCTGGATAGCTCCTGATCGTAGAGGACGGCTGTGGACGCCTCGGACACGCCTGATCCGTGACGAGTCCTACAGTCGCTGGACGCTGTCCCGCTGTATGGCGGACTGCTCTCCGCGTCCGAGGAAAAGTTAACTGCTTTCTGATTGGTCGGGCCTTGCTGACCAATCAGAGCTGTCGCTGCTGCAGCCTCACGGGCAAATATCTCATCGAGCCCAGCCTGTGACAAATATGCGATACAGTTTCAATAAATATGGTTTTGTTAGTATCCAAATAGACTCTGTAGTTTTTGAATTCTCTCATTGAATTCTTTAGAGCCCCACTAATTAATTAAATGATAAAGTAATGATATAAACAATATTATAATTTAGAGTTATAATTTTTGAAGATTTATTACTATCTTTCATAGACGAAAATTGGAAGTATTTTTCGTATAGATCAACAGTATCCACTCATAATTATAATAAAATGAACTGCAATTAACACCGTAACTTTCAGAAATTAAGACGTTTATAAATTTTAATATCCATCCGTAAAGACATTTCGAATATTAATTAATATTAATATTTAAATTAGTGAAGTTAGTCATGATGTTTTTACCCGTGTTGTGTTGCAGAAAAATAGACCAAATCTGGACTGCAAGTGTCGTAAAAGGCTACCAAGCAGTAAGATCCAAAAAAACGTCAGGAAGGTCATTCAGTTGTCTAAATCAAATTGTCTAAAAATTGTCTAAATCAGACTCTAGCAAAACTGAGATTCAAGTGAAGATGATGTTGATAATAATTCATGATCCTGTTCAAAACAAAGCACACCTGTAATTGATTGATCTCGCAGTCTAGCACGGTTCTGATTCGAGTAGCGACATCTGTGTACACGGCCAGAAGTTTCTTAGACTGAGACGTTTCTAACAAACTGGTCGCTAGGACAAACAATCTCCCAATCCTCTCCGTGTGTGACGTCATAATGCTTAGCAACCATCGATCCTCCCCCGTTCTACCCCGAGGTGATGGGGAGGGGGATAGGTCCATTCCCACAGAACCCTGGGAATACAAGCTAGTTCCCGTGGATCCGCGGGGGAACGGGGAAGGGGAATCAGGCGGGGAGGGGGGAATAATGAGGTTGTCGTGTGACACACTGCGCGCCATTCCGCCCAGAGCCACGCTATTGGTCAGCTCATCCTGCGACAGCGAATGAGAGACAAGTGGAGGCTTGCATGGGCGTGGCTTAACCTGAAGTAAACAATGACAAATAAACAAATATGAAGCTATTAATGAATCGATTAATCGATCAATAACTATTTAACGTCCGGTTCCTCGCGATAAGGCAATGTCAGGGACGTCAGTTAAAACGTCATTAATTAAGTTGTAATTGATATCAGTGACTACAATCATAAAATTCAACATTTAGAGCAGCGTGTAGTGTTGAGTTGCTTAATTCAGGTGTTAATTTTCAGTTTTCAATTTCCATCATCTTAAGTTTGACTCAACATTCAACATCTATGACAATACAGTTATGGGGATATTGTTGACCATGACAAAATCAAGCCATAAGATACCGGAACCAAAATAGCAATAGATCTACTTCCAAACAGCGCAAATGTAAGTCAAAAAGTAGAGATTTTAAAAATTATAGATTATTGGAGGCAACTTTCAGCTATTTTAGGCAAAGCATCCATGGGAATGTAGAGATGACAGCTGTTATATTTCTAGTAATGGGAAATAGTATATAACATAAAATAGATACATGTAAATTAACAAAATCTGCATAAATGTGTTTGCTAATGTAAAATATTTAAATACGTAACAAAATCTTAAAAAATCTTTCTTATTTATATTTAAAATAACCAAATTTCTATACAAGTGCTATTAGTAGCAAATAAGTAATAACCCATAAGTGCAGTAATTAGTAGAGTAGGTTCTGATACTCACCACAGCGACTGTGGCTCTACGCAGATTTGAACCGCAGACGATGTCGTCAGCGTTGACATCAGAAAACGACGACAAAGAGTCACTCTTACTCTTGTTCTCTCTTGTGCTGAATCTAACGCGAGATAACCTCCTAACCTGCACATATACAGCGACTAGTAAGAGTACCATTACGACTAGTACTACAAATATGGCATAAACTATCAAGTTCAGTAAATGTAATGTAGTGGTATAAATATAAATACAGTATAAAGTAAAATCAATAGAGTTCTCAATACAAAATAGTTCCATCCCATACGTTTATACAAACATGACATAGCATTTGCACACGTTTTTTAGCTATCAGAGAAATGCAATTAAGTTCTAAATCAACTATGACTACATTGCTTCATGCCAACAAACCACATTTAACCAAATACATTAAATTCTTGTGATTTTATGAAAAAAACGGTGTCTTATCATACAATAATAACACACATTATAGCGAAATAATCAACTATGTTGAAATCTATCACTTTTAATACCACATGTTATATCCATTAGGCAATTTAGTCCATTTTCCGTGTTGCCAGTCCAGTGAATGTCCGAGATTTTACTGTCAGATCAGCGCGGCTGGGATTCGAACCCACGAGAGTTCAATTCACCTCAGGGTCTGTCATTTAAAACTTCATGACGTTATCTACACCCTTAACCATTGCGCTATTGAGACATTCATATTACACAATCTGATGCATGGTACTTGTAGGCTCGTTGGTCTAATTAGCAGCTTTACGACTTAGTATATACAGCAAGGTTACCAAGGTTACAGATAGCAAGGTTACCAAGGTACCAGAGTTCAGGAAGACTCCAGATTAAAAAATGACTCCGAATTTGACGTTAACACTAGCTTTTTTAGTTTTAAGTAATAATTAATCAGTGTCATTAGTTACTTAAAAATATCCTCTAGTCTCTAACAAAATTCAGTTGAGACTAATTCCTTTCATCATATACATGTAGAGATTGAGGCTAAATTTCTAAACACAAAGTGAAAATCGTCACATTCCCAAGAGCTATTATTAGTAGCCTTAAAAGGTTTAAATTCAAAAAACAAATCCAATCATTAAATCTCTAAACTACGCAATACCTTGGCTTCCAACCAGTCCAGTTTTGGCGCCAAGTCGTTGAGGAGATTTTTCATCGCGTCGCGCCGCGCCGCTAACGCGTCGCGCAGCCGCGCGGTGCTGTGGAGACGATGTTCCTCCTGCAACATGACGCACACCGTGCAGCAAGGCTGGTCGCAGTCCATGCAGAAGTAGAGGCAGTCCTGCCTCCCGTGAGGCTCACAGCAGAGGTTGAACGTGTCCTTACTGGTGATGTGGATGATGTTGTGATCCTTGAATAACATGTGCTGGTCATGCGCCGTTCTGTTCAATTAATCAATCAATCAATTAATCAATCAATCAATCAGTTAATCAATCAATCAATCAACTAATCAATCAATCAATCAACCATATCAATCAATTCAATCAATCAATAAAAAGAAACTTGATGAAGCAAAGATGAGGCATGACATCCGAGGCTAGTGACCGTTGGAAACATTTGCGAATATTGTGAAACCAGCAAAATTATGCATCGTCCTAGAAAACCTAAAGCTATGTTTAACGCCAGTTTCCTGCTCGATAGCAGGTCAGAGACGGGAGAGTGCTGGATTTGAACCCTGCACCTAACTATTTATATCATGTATTCATTGTTTGAGTTGTTTCATTTACCAATTTAAAACATTTCACTGAACATCTGCACGGATCGATACATTGAATTGATTGATTGATTGATTGATTGAGAGGTCACCTGCAGTGAGTGCAGAAGTTCATGGAGCATTTAGAGCAGTAGAAGTCCGCTGCCTCAATGCGACGTCTGTATATGCACGTATCACAGCGCTGCATGTTGTCTGACGCTTGTGAAATCTTGCGTATTCCGTTGTTTGGAAACACGCTGTCATCTGGCGCCATCTCGTGACCAATGGAACCGTCACCGGCTATCACTGTTAACTGTTCATTCAACAGATGGCGTACATTAATTGTCGCAAAAATAATATCAAGTAACAGAACGAAAAAAATACTTTGAATTCCTTCGTTTTCACATTTTCAACAGACAATGACTGTTAGTTTAACTATTGTTCAACTGTATGGCGGTTTTGAAGCAGAATTTAACGTCTTTTTCCACGCCATACTCCTATGGCGAGGAAACAGACGTTAAATTCTACTTCAGAACGATACACTCAGAATGATCAGGCAGAGATTTGAATTGATGGCCCTTAGCTCGAACAAACTTGCTAACTATTCGGAAATCCAACTGGTGAAAAACCATAAAATGTCAAAACTATACACCAAACAATCAACTTTAGTTCAAAAAGTTTTTACGGTAAGACACAATAACGTTAAAAAATTTCAATCATCAACAGATGGCTCGGCCGCGTTCTGTGCAGAACTGCTTACATTAATCAATAGTGCTTTAAAAATACCAATATAAAGAATTAGAATCCAATAATCTATATTAAGTTATGAACCAATAAAACAGTCAATAAGTGCTCAGGAACCAATGAACTAATTAATATTCAAATCAATATGCAAGTTAATTCTTTACCGGACTTCAACAGTACTTTACAAAATCGTTTGGTAAGGTATAAATCGCGATGCACAACCTGAATTAAGAGAATACGACTTCAATTTCTATAGAAGATGCTTCATTTAATAAATAAGCACCTTCTTCGAAAATATCAACAGTATTTTTGATAGTTATAAAAACAAAATCTCCTTTGCGTAGCAAGCAGCAGTCTCAGTGTTATCTGCAGTGGCTTCATCTATATTATAAGCAATTCGTACAATAAGCAGTGCAGCAGCAGCTTAAGTAATATCAGCGCAGCTGCTTTAGTGATATCAACAGCTTGCTTCAGTAATTATATTACCTAAGAAGATCTTTTTTTAAATAATGGCTATTTTTTATATCGTCAGCCGATACTGACATACTAACCGTTATCTTAAGCGAATTTATATCGGCAGCTGATTTCTTAATGGCAAGCTCTGCTTCATTGATTTCAACAGCTGTTTCTGTAAGATCAGCAGCTGCTTCATTTATATCAGTATCAGCTTCAGTTAAACAGCATCTGCTTCAGTTATATCAGCAGCCACTTCAAGCATGCATTTCCGCAGCTGCTTTGGTTATATCAGCAAATGAAGCATAAGCAGCTCTTAACAGTTACTTCTGCAGCAGTTGCTTCGAAGGAGTAAATAGCAAGTCAAAGTTAAGTTGCTGGTTGTCTAAGTTGTAACTAAGACAACAGCAGCTGCTGAACTGCTGTTGTCTCAGCTACAACAGCAGCAGCTGCTGAACTAACAGCAACCACAACATCAGACATATCAGTCAATTCAGGCACTTAAACTATTCATCAAAGAATAAATTAACTTTAGACTCACAATACCCATCAAATATCCTTGTCGAGAGGTGCTCTCATTACTATGTAATTAGGGCACTACAATGGCCTCTGATTGGCTGCAAGTGACAGGTTAGAACAGAGCCAGCCAATCAGAAGAGTTTTAGACGTGTGGAAGTTCACGTGATAACCACGATCGTGAACCGCTGGGTCATAAATATAAAAACCCAGATAGAAACCACATGAACATGTGAGGCTTAAAAATCTCATCCGCAGCGCATATACACGTACGCATAAAATAAGTCTATGATCTGTAATTCTTTTCGTAACTTGTATCATTATATATTATGTATGCCAAATTACCACATAGATCGTAAAAGAGCAATTTCTACGAATATGGCACACAGATTCTAAGACCAGGTGCACATAAATAAGCCTAAAATGCCCTAAATGCTGCCTCTGAAGCATAAAACAAACCAATAAAAATTCGAGAACGCTATTTTTAGAACGGCGTGAAGGGGTAAATTTGAGAACGCCGTGTAATTTAACCGATGGGCTGACAATGGCATTAGAGATCTAGTTCAATGGTTGCTGTAGACAATTGATCTACATGTACAGCTTCATAAGTAGACATATGCCATTTTTCTCGTCGTCCATGATATCTGACAGGAATAAAGAAACGAATGTTACATGAAAATCTTTCTTATGAAAATTTCAGTGCTCCTGATAAATAATCAAGCAAAGAGAGAGCGAAGTTAAATGAACGCCCCTGTAGATTATTTACATATTTCCGATATCACCATGTGGGTGATATCATCAAGTGGTGATATCATCATAATGTGATATCATCAAGTGGTGATATCATCATGTGGTGTTATCATCATGTCGGTAATATCATCATGTGGTGATATCATCACGTGGTGTTATCATCAAGTTGTAATATCATCATAATGTGATATCATCATGTGATGATATCATCATGTCGGTAATATCATCATGTGGTGATATCATCATAATGTGATATGATCATGTGGTGATATAATCATATGGTGATATCATCATGTGGTGATATCATCATTTTGGTAATATCACCATTTGGATGATATCGTCATGGGGGTAATATCATCTTTGGCTGGAGCCAGTGGCGATGTCGGTAAGATACTCGACCGCGGATCAGTATGTGCGGGGTTCAAATCCTGGGCTCGCCCGTCAGTGGCATCGCTTTCGAGTGACGAAACTGACGTTAACCGTAACTTTTTTAGCTTTAGCTTTACCACCCTGTGGATGATATCATCATTTGGGTGATATCATGGGTGGCGATATTATCATGCGGTGATATCAGTATAATAGTTAATCTTTGCTACTACCTCTTTATTTAAAGAGCAAACAAATTTTATTCATGCTTCCCACATTATTATATTTTTTCATAAAATTTAAACCTAAAGTTGAATTCACTACTAAACATTCTACTAATTGCTACTAAAAGCAGAATACAATTTCTAATAAATAATACTAGTAAAATAAATAATATAATAGAATAAATAATAAAATAAAAAATACTAATTTCTACTAAAAACAGAAGACAATACCTTTCGACAGATTGGGCAAGCCATGGTACTTCCTCCCATATTTCTCCTCTCGACCAATCCCACCGACCCACCATTCAAAATCGACCAATAGGCGTGCAGGCAGTGCTCGCAGAACAAATGGTCACAGGCTAGTAGGCGTGGCCTAACTGGAGACCCGATCTCGACGCATATCAGGCAATTAAACAGATTCTTATAGTCGTGAATATCACGTGATGTCACCCAGCTTGATTTACGTATCGCCGAGTCAGACACTGAGTTCTGCGCTATTTGTTGACCTGACTGCTTCATTAGACTGGAGCTAGACGGGCTGGTACGAATCCTAAACGGTGCCGCACCATTTTGACCGGTTTGCACTGTTGGACTGCTGTTACCAGACATTTGCTGCTGATTTTCTGCTTGAGTTGTCTGCGGCGACAGCTGCAGCTGCTGCAGCTGCTGCTGTGTCTCCTCGGCTTCTTCCTCGTGCAGCTGCAGCTGCTGTTGTTGCTGCTGCAGCAGCTGGTACTCCATAACGTTGTTCTTTCTCTGACGCATGTTTCGCTGCTCAATCTTCTGTAGCTGGTTCTTCTTGCGGCGTTCCTGTAAACTAGGGAGCAGACCGGGAAGTATGGTTGCCAAGGAAGCCATTAAATCTATCGTAAATTCTGTGGCATTCGACAGATGTCAGTATAAACATTACAGTCAAAATGGATAATGCAAAGTTAAATTGATTTACAATCAGTCTTGTAAAGGTAAACACGGCTCCGATATAATCTACTGAAAATTTGTCTAAATTTGCCTAGCGCGTGTATTGCACCGTGCGAACTGAATTCTCGCTTTGAATAGAATGAGAACTTCCGGGAAAATATCTGAACTACAGTACGTGTACCACAATTCCCTATTACTATCTATCAATGTTTAATTCTACTGCTTATGTATTAGTTGCGTTCAGACAGCGGCCAGAGTCAATTCAATGTAGTACTCAGTACTCCAGCACTTAGCAATCAGCACTTGTTCTGAAAAACCGTAAAAAGACACAAGTCAATACAGCACTATTGGCAGATAGTAAATGTCCATATCAAACACTTAATCAATCAATCAATAAAGTAATTAATAAATCGAGAGATACAGAGATAGAGAGAGAGAGAGAGATACAGAGAGAGAGAGACAGAGACAGACAGACAGAGACAGACAGAGAGACAGACAGAGAGACAGACAGACAGACAGAGAGAGAGATATAGAGTGAGTGAGAGAGCGAGAGAGACAGAGATAGACAGAGAGCGAGATAAAGAGAGAGAGAGAGGGTTAGACAGAGAGAGAGAGAGAGAGAGAGAGATAGAGAGAGTAGGATTGTGCTGATAAGCACACGTATCCCTGTAATCCACCAGTCATTGAGGTCAATGTTATTGTCTTACGACATCAGCACAATCAGACAATTTATCGACATCTTACGCAGAAAAATTTAATCACAAATATTATAGGTGCAGTTTCACAACAACAATTTTTCACTCGTCTAGAAAGACAATGTTCTAAATACCAATGTTCTAAATCCCAAATTGCCGTCAACAAGGTGCTGATAAATCTTCTTTAGGTAATAAAACTGTCTGAAATTACATCAGTGACTTTTAAGTTCCAGTCCTACGTCAAATGATCCTCCCCTTCTACCAACCCTACCCACCATCTTGCGAACAACGTGCGAGATACTGAACAGTACAAGAAATTTGTACTTTACTCCGCAGTACTATGCACGCAGTACTATGCACGCAGTACTGTGGTTACGGTAGACGTTAGTTGAGCTATACATGTAGGTTTATTACATGGAGTTCCAGAAAATAGTAACACCAGCAGACATCACGTGTTGTCCTATTCGTGATTTCAATTATTCAAAGTTCTGTTAGTCCCTTTATGCAACTATTAGTCTATTAATTAAATTATAACTCCTTTTATTTAATTATTGGTCCCATTATTTAATTAACTACTAGTTCCTTTCTCTAACTATTGGTCTATTAATTCAACTATTAATACCTTTATTTAACTATTGGTCTCTTTATTTAACTATTAGTCTCTTTATTTAACTATAGGTCTCTTTATTTAACTATTGGTCTCTTTATTTAACTATAGGTCTCTTTATTTAACTATTGGTCTCTTTATTTAACTATTGGTCTCTTTATTTAACTATTAGTCTCTTTATTACAGACAGTTAGACTAACAGAGAGACAGATAGATAGAGAGTCAGACAGACAGATAGACATATAGATAGAGAGACAGACAGACAGAATAAGAGAGAAAGAGATAGTGAAATCTACAAGAAGGAACGAAACAAACCAACGAACAAACGAAGAAGCAAATAAACAAAGAAGAACAAAGAGATGCTGCATTTGCACAGAACCACTCTCGCCTGCTTTCAATTATGATAATAAAAATCACATTGTCTATAAAAATGCAACCTTACTCGCACATCATCATTTTCCCTTGAATCCCAGTTTAACTGGAGTCGGGATACGAATAGACTGTCTCAATTCCTACATCACATCATCAGTCAATCCTCTGTTTAAGACTTTAATTATAAGAATAGACTGTCTCAAATCCTCTCTGTCCTACATCATATCATCAGTCAATCACCTATTAAGACTTTTGCAGTCGTTTAAATTTTTGTAGCAATTTCTGGAGCCTAGGCGCTCGCCAACCGAATGCCCTTTCTTGCCCTTCTAACGTTGGTATGGATCTTAGTGCTTTAGTCGCCTTCTACGCCACGTGAAGTCACCGGTTGGTCAATTCTTCAAACAATCCGGGCACAATATGGAAGAACCGGACACAACACGGGGTACTCGGACACAACACGGGGTTCCTGGACACAACACGGGGGACCCGGACACAACACGGAGGTACCCTACTCGCACACTAGTACAAACCCAACCTTACAGCCATACAACCATGCACTGTCTATTTAACCGTCGCCATTGAGAAGTCTATATACACGTAGATCTGTCTTTTCTAGACGATGAAATGTCTGCAGGTAATTATCTCATTGTCACCACCAGGTGGAGCTGTCTGCCTGCAACATCTGTACAATTTCAAACTCTATTCACATTCAAGCAATAAAGTATCTTGTCGATTCTTTCAAATAATTGACTTTTAGTCAACTGTCTGCATGTAACACTAGATACTTATTTATAATTTTATAAAATATGAGTGAAACAAAGAGGTGACATTATATAATTTAGCTCAGCTGCAACTGATTTAGAACAGGTATAGCCCTACTGTATTGACACTGAAAGTGGGCGGGGAGGGGAATTAGCCTCAATCCTGCAAATTCCTATTAATTATTAACTAAATACTATTTACAATTTATTAGTTCAACTGTGAATGGTTTACGCGTTCCAATATCTGACCAGAGAAAGATAAATATTTCATCTAACTTGTTTAATATAAGAGTTTCGTAAACAGCGAGAAGGCGCTCGCTCTAACCTAGCCAAGTTCCAATACATGGTACTGATACTGTAGGCAGAAAACAATACTATAAATCATATAAACTACAACCACATGGAAAGATATCTCTTTTCTATCTGTCTCTCTCTCTGTCTCTCTCTCCCGCCCTCCCTCTTTCTCTACAACTGTCGTTTGCCAAATCTCATTATCTTTCCATATCGTTCTCCTCGTAAAGCTTAACCCACCTGAATATCTCTGCTTGTACTATTCAATGTGGTGTCTAGACTTCCTTTAAATCAGTTTATAACTTTTTTCCTTCTTTCACTTCACCTACTACATCTCTACTTTTTGCTTTCTTTGTTATTTCAACTATTCCTAGTAGATACATGTATAATTGTATTATACTGTATATTAATGATTGCATTGCTGTTACGTGTTCAATTACGCATAACAGATGCACGTATTTACACAGACGCATTTGTTTATTTACAAAATATAGGCCTTTCTAAATACACATACGACAAGAATCGTTTACGGAGTTATTTCTGACTAGTTTACTATGTTTTTCTTTTCTTTTCATTCCATGATGATTCATAATGGTTATCACCAAGGTTGGATTTGCAAATTTTTCAGGGGATCGATGGTTCGATCCCCACCCCTGGCAAATGTGTGACCCCAGGCTGCTCGATTCCCAAGTCGGTCTTCTCATCATAAAACTACATTAACGTAAAATTCGCTTTTACCAAATTATCACTTCTACTCTACACACTGATTAGTTAAAACCAGGCAAAAGAATCTCACAAGTTACATTCTGACTGTTGACATCAGTGGCCGCGATTAAAAAAAGACCGGAATATAAAAATCTATCAAAATTCACAAATTTTCTGTAGAATAGAATAAAAATAGGCGTTTTTGTCTACGCACACTTTCTATAACATTTTTACGTCTATTTAAGTGCTGCACTTTGCACGGGACAGCCAAGGAGAAACATTAGCAGTCTAAAGGAAAACAACAACAACACCATGAGAGCAACAACTAGCAAGTTTTATGAGTTTATTGCTGCATCCAGAAACTAGAAAACTCTCTACATTCCTAAAGGCCGTAGCCAAGTGTTGCTAATATTTTATGTTATGTTTTTTTATATTGATTGCTTTGACTGTTATTGTAGCTGCTAGTGTTTAATTGTTGGTGTTAGTGCTACTATATATTTTTGATGGTTGTGTTACTGTAGAGGATAGTACTATTGTTGGTATTAGTGTTACTGTCGATGTTAATATTACTGTTAGTTTCAGTGTTACTGTTGGAGTTAGTGTTATTATTGATGATAGTGTTATTGTTGGCGTTATTGTTAGCGTTAGTGTTATTATGGACTTTAGTGTTGCTATTGGTATTAGTGTTATTGTTGGTGTTAATATTATTTCTAGTGCATTCCTGTAAGTGTTAGTGCAGCAATAGCAACAATAACACTAGCAGTCTAGCACCAAAAATAGCAGTACTGTAAATGATTTAACATTTACGGTACTGCACTAATAATGATTTAATGTAAATGATTTTTAGTACCGTAAATGATCTATGCTTAGTTTTCATCCTGCCTCTATTTTCATTTTAAAAACACAGTTTATCTCTCTCCAATCAATCTAGAGCACTGATATAGACTCATCATCAATCATCATCTTCCCTTAAATCCCAGTTTAACCAGTGTCGGGATACGAATAGGCTTTCTCCAGTCCTCTGAGACTTTTGAAGTTTATCCATAGCACTGACATAGACTACATGTAGATAAAAGCCTATATCATGATCATCTATAAGATAGTTTCGATTCCTTTTCATTTTCATTATCATCGACGATGTAGATAAAGAAAATCGAGTTCCTATCCGCTAAGCTATTCTTATAACCACAGGAAATATGATTACTACAGCAATGTCTGATAACTCAACTCTTTCAGCAGTCCTTTCAATCAATTTAGCCTAACATGGAATTGCAATCCATATCTCATGATTATAAGGCGCCTGTTTTACCGATTCCGCTTACAGACACTTGACCAACATAATAACTTTTCGATTACAAATTTTAGGAAAAATTACACTACACTTAATCTTACAGCAAAAACGATCTTCTTGAAGCAAGAGCATCTAATATTATCTCTCTCTTAGAGCACTGCCTACTGGCAGGTCCGTGGTATATAACGCCTCCACTCGCCTCTGTCTTCCGCCTTCCCCTTCATTTCCACATATGAGTGGGTCTTTAAATCATCTAACATACCTAATCTCGGCCTGCCCCTGCCTCTTTTTCCTTCCATTCTACCTTCTATGACCTCTTTTATTAGACCTTCCCCCCTTAGACTGTGTCCTATCCATCTCTTATTCTTATTTCTTAATACATTTAATACTAATATTATAATGTATATAATTTAATTCTTAACTTTCTACAAAAACCTTCAACCAAATCACAGACCAAAAGACGACCGACAAACCATCGATTGGTGCGAATAGACAAAAGTCAAGGCCTTCGAGACAACAGCCTCGCCCTTGTGCTAGAATTCAATGCACATAAGTGATATCACGGGAGTGCACCAGCCTGTAGCCACTGGTAGGACAGACCTGCTCGATATTGTCATTCATGACTGTAGCACTCTAATTGTTGTTGTTATGTTACCTGAGAAGTTACTGATACAATTGTTACACGCAGCCAGTGGTACAGGCAGTAGGCGAGTAAGCCGGGGAAGTCATTGATATATTTTTGTAGAAATGTCAGAAATCAGACCACGCGTCTGTCCGGGGTCGTCGTTCACGTGCTTGATCTAAACAGCAGTGACGTAGTGAAGTGGGAAGTGTTGTCAGCCGTGCAGCAACAACAACAACAACCGACTGGCAAAGAACTCCTGCAGTGAAAGTTGTGGAAATAACTGGGTTGAACAAAATGATCGAGAGAGAGTTCGTGGAATGGGTTGAATCACATGATAGAGAGAGGGTTCAACGAATGGGTTGAACCATATGATTGAGAGAGGTTTCATGGAATGGGTTGAACCACATGATCGAGATAGGGTTCATGAAATGGGTTAAACCACATGATAGAGAGAGGGTTCATGGAATTGGTTGAACAACATGATCGAGAGAGGGTTCATGGAATTGGTTGAACCACAAGAACGAGAGAGGGTTCATGGAATGGGTTGAACCACAAGAACGAGAGAGGGTTCACGGAATTGATTGAACCACATGATAGAGACAGGGTTCATGGAATGGGTTGAACCACATGATCGACAAGGAATTGGTTACATCAGTCACTGCCACTATCCTTCAAGGTAATGTTATTAGGAGCTTTGGAATTATAAAAGAGCTACGGTAGTGAAATAAAGGTATTTTGGCGACCAAAGACAAAAATTCTGTTAACAAGTTTTGACTGAGACTCTATGTTTTAAAATGTAACTTTCATAAAAACTAAAAGACTAAAGCCAAGTTTAACGTCAGTTTCCTGCTCGAATAGTATGTCAATGACGGGATTCGAACCCTGCTTTAACTCATCTAAGCAAGAACAATATTCCAATAAGCCACCGTCTCAACTCAATTATCTGCCACATAAAACACAACTGTGTTTACGGATGATAAAAAATAGCCAAGCTCACAGAAACGATGTGATAAGATCATAACTAATCTGTAATTTAAGTGACCTACAGGTTAAGACATTACAATATACGCTTATTCGTCTTTAAATATACAAATTCGATCATCATCTTCCATTAAATACCAGTTGAACTAGGGTCAGGATAGGAATAGACCGTCTTTTGAAGTTTTTCCATACGAAGTCAATATTCTTCCTTAAAAATACGTCCTTACAATACAGGCCAACGAGTGCTCGTCCCTTAAAAGCATTTACGATTTTCCTCATTCCTAAATAGTGTGTCAAATAGAGCTTATTGTTCAATATATATGTTCTATGACAGATCCAGAAGTTTATTATATCCCATCAGTTCCGATTTTGAAAGAACCAGTTAAATATTTAACTAATTCTTAGTTGCATCTTACACCGCATGCAGTTTAGATTCGTTCTATTCTTCAGTAAACCGGACACAAAACGTATAATATTATATATATATATATATGAAGTAGGCTATATACAACTATACAAACTATACAAATATGTGTATATATATATATATATATATATATATATATATATATAATAATAAATAATATATATATATATATATATATATATATATATATATATATATATATATATCAGTATGTGCGGGGTTAAAATCCTAAAATCCTGGGCTCGACCTCGCTTTCGCTTGAGGAAACTGACGTTAACATTAGCTTTACCAGCTTATATATATATATATATATATATATATATATATATATATATATACAACTTTATATATAGGGTGTAATAAGAATAGTCGCTGCAGAGCAGTTCTAAAACAAGTCCGATCACACATTATGTGGTATCAAGTTATGTCGTATCAAGAAAATAGAATCTACAGTATTATCTACTAATAGGCTACATACGGTAGCCCGTAAGTGTTTATGCCTAAAGGGGGAATTTAGAGCTAGAGGAAAAGTAAAAAATTTTCAGGAAATGTACCCCAGACGAATTATAAGTAACTCTATTTAAAAATTCAATTCCCCTGTGACGTGTAAGGTCTACTTGGGCCTACACTCATTAAATGGTTAAATAATTTAAGATTTTCTTCTCCAGTGCTCTCGCTAAGAAATCTATGAAAAAGCAAAGTCAAATGCAAACTGATGTAAGCCAATATCAATAATGGCAATCCAAGGAAACGGTTGGTTGCTGTGATCTAAATCCTGCTATTCTCCTATATAAACCAACACAGGCCTCTGCAGCAAAAACATATAAAATGATTACTGTATTATATCACTCTGCAAGACGGCTTTCATAACTTAATTTACATTCGCATCGAAACACAGGAATGTTTACGGCATGTTTAGTTATTAATTAAAATTAATGAAAACTTGCAAACAAGTCCGGTTCTTAAAAACATCTTTACTTAGAAACGGGTCTAAAAGAATCAAATTTCGTTATCTAGGCCTACTATGCAGTTCGACCTAAGATATATAATCTAAACTATTTCATTTACACAATATTCTGCAACACGACTTCTTACGTCTCAATACAATACTAAACTAACCACAAGTTCCATAACTTTAACTTTAACTTTGACACACTGAAATATCTAGTTTGATAATTACCATACACACTTTACAAGACTTGACAGTATAATATAGCACAAGGTCTTTGTTTACACGTATATAAGCTCCTAGTTTACAACAGCAGCTGCGCACAGCTGTCCAGCTGCTGTTGCAGTCTCCAAACTTATAGACAGGAAAGGGTGCTAAAATATATTAAACTGATATATATATATATATATATATATATATATATATATATATATATATATATATATATATATATATATATATTCTACATATATATATAATAATATCAACAATTAGAGTGCTACAGTCATCAATGACAACATCGAGCACTATTGAGACAAAATCAAGCCGGCGAGCAAAATAAAGAAGGTCCAAAAACGGTGCAAATTCCAAAATCCGGAATTCAGTCCAAAGTAAAGGGAGTTAAAGAAAAGGTGGTTTAGGCGCAGGTAGCTGCTCATGGACACTGGATGGAAAAGAGAGATGGAAAAGATAGGTCTTCAACTGCTTATGGAACAGTTCATAAGAAAGCAATGGCTGATGTGATTCAAATGAAGATTTCCGAAGATTGGATGGAAGAGAATTCCAGATCTGAGGTGCAGCATGCTGAAAAGAACGATTAGATAGCTTAGAGCGTGAAGGTAAGCTAGGTCTCACAAGAGTAATTAACTTAGAAGACCGAGTAATAGCAGGCTGCATCACTTTAATCAAGTGAGACATACAAGTTTGTCCTGGGACGGTGATGGACTTACGGGTTAACGAAGCTGTTTTGTAAATGATACGCTCTTTAATCTTTAGCCAGTGCAAAGACTTCAAAATAGGCGTAACATGTGAGTACTTTGAACTACAAACTATTGCTCGCGCAAGAAAATTCTGAACAAACTGCAACCGATCAATCTCACAGCCAGGGAGATTTAAAAACAGGGAATTGCAGTAGTCCAACTTCGATTGCACAAGAGCAGCACCAATTGTAGAAGCTGTCTCACGTGACAAATATGGACGTATTCGACGAAGATCACGGATATGGAAGAAACATGCTTGTGAAGTTTTAGTTATGTGTTCGTGGAAGGTTAGGTGTTTATCAAGGATGACACCGAGATTTCTCACAGAAGAAACAGGTGATATTTTAATACCCGAAGATAACGAAAGAGTTTTCCCATTCAGCTTCAGAAGCTGTTGAGGCGTCCCGACCAACAAGAATTCAGTCCTAGATGGATTAAGTGCCAAGAAATTAGTAGACATCCAAGAGGATATAGACTGAAAACTTTGTTACAGGAGGGTTTCAGCATTAGAATAGGAGTTAGGGGTGAAACAAGTGTTCATTTGAGTGTCATCAGCATATAGTTCATGATCAAGAGAATGAGAAGAGATTAGAGTGCTTAGGGGTGTTGTATATAGGTTAAAGAGGATAGGACCAAGAACGGAGCCTTGAGGCACACCATACTTTAAGTGAGAAGACGAAGAGATGTACTCCATCACTTTCACACTAAAAGAACGATCCGTCAGATAAGAGGAAAACCAATCAAGAACAATTCCACGAACACCAAACCAGGAAGAAAGACGTTCCAGAAGAATATTGTGATCAATGGTATCAAAAGCGGCCGAAAGATCACGCATAAATAATCCAGTTAAGCGTTGTGTGCACATGGCATTAACAATAGAATTGCACACAGATAGAAGCACCGTTTCAGTTGAACGATGCTTAGTAAGAGCAGCTTGATGCTTATTAAATAGATCATTGTAAGAGAGATGAGTAGAAAGCATCTGAAGAACAATTCTTTCAGTCAGCTTAGATATGTATGACAGATTAGATATATTATATATTATATATATATAATATTCTATATATATATATATTCTATATATATATGCCTTATATATATATATATATATATATATATATATATATATATATATATATATATATATATATATACAGTATATAATATATATCTATAGATATATACTCCCAGAAATATACCCACAGTATTCAAACAATAAATAGAATTTTAAACAAGTAATCAGTATTTTTCAAATTTCAGTAGATGGTGACAAAATTTAAAATGTTTAACATTTATAATAAATTAAGCGAACCATAAGCGGTTAGTACTTGGATGCGTATACATCCAAGTACTTCGCATATGTACTTGGAAGACCGAGTGTTAATTGACAGCATTGAATGAGAATAAAGTCTCCCGAATGTTGGAAAGTTATTCCTTAATCTGAGCTGGTGGCATAAATGCGCCGTCAAAGGGAACGATTACGATTGACGATTAAGAGAAAGTGAGAAAATAACGAAACAACAAAAACCATGGGATTTAAAAACAAGTATCTGTGCTTCCTGTCCCAGTGCTGTTAAAATCTAGCTTTATGGAGCCTCAAAAGTTGTTTGACTTTAGCTGTCAGTTCTTTATCAGTGACCCCTAGTAACACGTGATATTCTGTTGCACGTCCAGGATGAATGTCACTATATACTCAGCGTGCATCAGATTGAAGGGCTTTGTCTGAATGTATTGGTATCGTAATGCAATCAGAATGCAGGAGGTCGAGGGTTCAATTCAGGTACAATCCTACATCAATCAATCAATAGGAACTTAACGTCCGGTTCGTAGCCATAAGACAATATCAGGGACGTAAAATTCATTGCGAAAAGTAGGCATCGGATAACCCCCAGTAACTTAGATATTTATGAATGTTTTATATAATACTTATAACCACAAAGTCTCCCTAGCTGTGTCCCGAGACCTTTATGAATATACCTTTATGAATATATTCGAGGCCTATATATATATATATATATATATATATATATATGTATATATACATATATATATATATATATATATATACACATTTTTTCATCCCTGGATGAGGAAACGGACGCTAAACCTTTACCTTTATTATTATTATTATTATCATTATATATATATATATATATATATATATATATATATATATATATAATACAGTTTTTAATAATGGAATAAATACCATTGGAATTTGCATTTACATTATTATTAGATTTTTTTGGTCGTATAGTTACACACATGACATACCGCACGTGATACCTAGTTTATTTTTTTGTCTGTAATTATATGTGTAATAATAATAATAATAATAATAACACACATTATAGTGAAATGATCAACTGTGTTGATATCTATCACTTTTTAATACCGCATGTTAAATCCGTAAGGCAATTTAGACCATTGTCCGTGTAGCCAGTCCAGTGAATGTCCGAGATTTTACTCTCAGATAAGCGCGACTGGGATTCGAACCCGCGAGGGTTCAATTAAGTGTAATACAGTAATACTACAGTGTTAGTTGTAGAATGTAATTACCAATATTCTCATAATGCTATATAGTATATATATATATATATATATATATATATATATATATAGTGTATATAATATATATATATATATATATAATATATATGTATATATATAATATATATATATATATATAAGATATATATATATATATATATATATATATATATATATATATATATATATATACATGTTTATACATGTCTATTGTCTCTAATAAAAAAAAGTTGGCGGCTGAAGAATAGCTTAGCAGTGTTTACATCAGCAGCTAGGGCATCTTGGCCCGTAGCCATGCCTACAGCTGTGATACAGCTGCGCCATAAGCGGTCGATTGCTGCCACAGCTGCAGCAGCGAGACTAGGGATGTTCTCATGAGCCTATGAATGCCGCAGCTAATAAATCAAGACTAACAACAAAGTTTTGTAATATTCAATCTTTTCTATGCTCCGCATTATAATACAAATAACGACAATTAGAGTGCTACAGTCATCAATGGCAACATTGAGCACTATTGAGTCAAAATCATGCCGGCCTGCAAAAAGAAGGTCCAAAACGATTGCAAATTCCAAAATTCAGATAATCAGTCCAAAGTAAGGGGAATTAACCTTACAAGTAACCACAAAATAAAAATTCTAATTTCATAGAGACAAGAAATTGAAATAACGATGAAGCAGGAAATATGGATTATAATTACATTGTATATGGTTTTAATTTAACATCTAGAACGTCTAAACAAAATGCCAGAAAGTAAATGAAAGTAAATGATAGATAAGAAATGATGAAGCCGAAATAATCTAATAAAAATTTATTTCAAATTTCCTATAAGTTTTTCAAAGAAAGTGGCAACAAACTAGAAAATAATTTCTAAAATGAAGTAGGAAGAAAATTAGACCTGATTTACGCTAGCGCCAGTTGGTAAGTACACTCACATTAACCAATTAGCCAGCTGCTGAAAACTTATCAGCTCCAGAGCAGCCGCTCCAGCCACAGCAGCTACAGCAGTACAGTTGCTGCAGCTGTCCTCAGCAGCTTTAGCTGCTATGGTTGGCCGGTCACGTGCTACAGCTGCCAGAGTTCACGTGCTTTTTCTAGATCAAGGCAACTAAGAATTGATATTTTATGTCTTGTTGCTATGAACAACATCGTATATCTATCGCATCGTGTGCTCTGCATTTGTTCGCTAATTCTCTGTTACTCTGAATGTAAATCATTACATATAGTATATTGTATACTCTAGTATAGCCATTAAGCAATAATCAACGTTCATTTGTTGCTTTCTTGCACTTGGTAAATCACTGTAAAATTTGTATAGTCAAATAGGCTTTGAAATAGCCGTTAACTTCTATAGTCCAACACCACCGGGTTTGGTTACTACTATTTATCTCTCTCTCTCTCTCTCTCTCTCTCTCTCTCTCTCTCTCTCTCTCTCTCTCTCTCTGTAATCCGTAATCAAATTTGTAAGCTGTAATCTATGGGCCTTCGTAGTTGGTCGCCCATCCATATATTAACCGGTCCGACGTAACTAGCTTAAATGCGCAAATGCGTGACCCTCATTGGCACCGAACAAAGTTAAGACTTAAAACTCTGATTCACTTGCAACTACTGGTAAGTGCTCTAAATAAGTCACCAGGAGCTCAAAACAACAACAACAACAGAATTAGAGTGCTACTGTCGTATATGACAACATTGAGCACTGTAGTACCAAATCAAATCCGATGAGCTGAGTGTGGAGTCCAAAAACGGTGCAAGCCAAAATCCGGGAGGTCGGTCCGAGGAAGGGTACTAGTGGAATGGAGGTTTGCGTGTTGGTCTCAGTTCCTGTGTAATGGTTGAATAGGAGAGGTCAAAGAGAAAATAACAAGAATAAACAAATTTCAAGAGAAAATATAACAAAATCCCTTCTCACATAACTTAAAGTTTGAAGATGAAACCTAATTGAGTATACTATTTTACATCTAATAGATTTTGTCTGGCTCAGAAATCTGCTCCTAAAAGCAATTCATAGGGGATTTCAGTGTTTACTAGATTCTAATAAATGCTGTAGTCCGAACCAACAAACATGTAGAAGTCAAAACCAAGCCGATATAGCTTCACTTTTGTCATTGTTTTATTTTTCAGAGTTCACTCTTGGTTGGGCCTTTTTCACAAAATTGCCCGGGGTAATGCTTTGGGATTTTCACGCACTGTTGACCCTATTTTATTGTTCCTTCAAAATAATTTAACTAGATTTTTCTTATATTTTTGAGGAGATTCGTAATACCAAGTAAGATTATAATAAATATAATGAATATTTAATATATTATATATAATATAATTATTAATAAAGTATATATAATGAAATTTGGTAGAATAAAAATTGAGTAGAGAGGACTCCCAGCTGATCACGTGTGCACTGGGTTTGTTTAGAGCACGCCGTGTTGTGAGTGATACCTGACCCAGTTGTTAACCTGTCGTAAGTGTTCTGCTCTACTTTTACCTATATCACCGTTGCTCAACATCAGCACTTTCTATTATTTTAAGCCGCAGGGAGATTACGTCACATTATTTCTCACATAACTCATATAAATCTACGGTACTCAAAACACGATCGTTTATTGACCTCGTAAAATTCCTTCTTTAGTTTACTAAATCATCATCAGCAACAACAACATCATCATCATCATCATCATCGTCGCCATCACTCATCATCATCATCATCATCATCATCATAATCATCATTCATCGTCGTCATCACTCATCATCACCATCATCATGATCATCATCATCATCATTATCATCATCATCATCGTCATCATCATCATCATCATCATTATCATTATTATCATCATCATCATCATCGTTCATCATCAATCACTGAGAAAACTCAGTGGATTTGACAGACTCTCACTTGGCGTAGACTCTCATTTTGAGGGACGTAGACGCAGAGTGAAGCGTAGATTTAGAGTCCTTTTAGTGTTTGCTTTGAAAAATCATCTTATATATTTTTTCATTCGTTGGAGGCGAGAGAAGGATGAAAGAGAGAAAGAATGAAAGGAAGAACGAAGAAGGATAGCAAAGAAAGAAAGATGGGCGAAAGAAGACCTGTTTCGTAGATTCTTTCGCAAATGAATCAAATAGACAACAATAACTGATGAAGGCTACTAATAAACTGATGAATGTTATCAATAAACTGATGAATGTTATCAATAAACTGATGAATATTATCAATAAACTGATGAATGTTTACAATAAACTGGCGAATGCTATTCAGTGAGAGAAAGCTGAAACAATTTGTAGCCTCGTAAAAACATTACTTTATTTTGCATGTACTTCATGAAACTTTATCCTTAGCCTACTGTGGAATACACACGCAAAAAAATGCAGTGGAAATTATCATAGTGCCTCAATTATCACTTCAAATTCAAACTAAGCACTTTTGCAAACGGTAGTTTTCTGAAGAGAATAGAGTTTGGAGAAGTCAGTTGTTGCTTGTTTGCCAGCCCCATTTTGGATTTGGTCTCAAACTACGTTTAAATGCACCATCATAAACTTGAGGTAGAGATTCAGCTTCGGAAGAACCAAGACAACTGTTCTTGTGTTATTGTATTAACTCTTGATATCTGAACATTGACTTCTGAAACGTGACTTCCAAATGGTTAACTGGTTTAATGGTTTTATTCAGAATAAGGTTAATTCCTATTAAGAAAAGTGTTATGGCCTATAGTATATACATGTAGAAAGATTTACAATTTATTTATTATCTACACCCCACAAGTAGCTACAGTATACGCTCACTGCTGAGTGCTGCAGTTCTATAGTACAATGTAACTGCTAAAAGTTAGCAATGACGCAATTATATAGAAACTGTTAGATACAGGATGTGCAATGGCTACAGTTGTCAATAAATACATCTGAGAAACTCGTAGATTTTACTCTTTGTTCAGCTCTAACGGGAGCTGATCCCAATTAAATCAAGAATCTCTTCTTCTTTTCTTCAGTGCAATGCCAAATGGCAGATTCAAGGTACATTTTCATACTCAAAGTCTGCTTTCTCGCTCCATAAGAGCACTCCTTGGATCAACAAATTAATCCCTTCACAAAGTCTATGCCTTATCCATACCTTATGTAGCCTATAGCTTAGGAAAAGTATGGCTTCTGAGGTGGTTTCCCATGGCCTTCCTCAGTTAGATGGATTAATTATCATTTAATCCTGGGAAAAATATTTCCCCCATGATTAAATGTGGTGGGTCCCCTCTTGTCATCCTCAGCTCCTGTCTAAGTCGCCTCTTACGTTCACGCAGCAAATTTTGCGGTTGCCTATTCTTATTATTAACATTCATCAGCTTATTGATAACATTCATCAGTTTATTATTAGCCTTCGTCAGTTTATTGTTAACATTCATTAGTTTATTGTTAACATTCATTAGTTTATTATTAACATTCTTCAGTTTATTATTAACATTCGTCAGTTTATTATTAGCATTCATCAGATAGTGGCGTATTGCACTTCTAGAGTGTTCCTACTCTTCACACATTATTTTTTATATAATTTTAAAGTTTATCATTTTACTTTTATTCTCAAAATAAAATAATTTTTCTCAGACAAAACTTAACTTTCGTGTGGGTTCCCACTTCTGCGCGTCATATTCTAGAAGAATTTCTGAAACTATTCTCTCTTGAATAATCTTCCAAAATATTTTCTAAAAGTATTTACAATATCTGTGGTTGTCTGCTCCTAATCATGGAATCGGTTTTATCGTAACACGCGCCACAGTTCTTACTTCAGTTCTTTCTATGAATTCCTGCAAGAATTCCGTTCTGCTTTGAAATACATGATCCCTGAACTTTTCGCCCAAAAGGAACGAAAGGCGTCCATTTCACAGTAATATGGGACTATAACTCCTTTATGAACTCAAAGGGCACAGCGAGTCAACTATTTTATGCTATAACTGGCCTACCTCTACAAATTCTTCTGGTAGCCATGAAGGTTTATACGTTTATTAATAATGCCGCCTTGTTTTTAGACTCCAGTGAAATGAGTATCACGTGACAATAAGTTAAACGTTCTACAAGCGGGTCCAGGGATGGGAGATACAGTAAATAATATGAACAATAAAACTCCACAAAGTTCAATAGGTTCGAAGAGTAAGATAACGGTGTTTAGTATACCTACAGATTGGGGCTTAAAAGCTATCCGCTAGCGAAATCTCAATAACTTCTACAAAACTAAAAATGTATCTACATAATTTTTTGGAACTTCAAGAAGAGGAATTTCATATAATCCAAATGTTTCGATTCATTTACTGGAGTCCATAGCTGTACCGATATTAATATATGGGGTAGAAGCGTTGAATCTAAGTACTTCAGAAATTATTAATCTTGAATTTACTTTTAATAAAGCTCTTTTTAAAATATTTCTTGTGAAGAATGTAGAGAATTTATTGTATTGTATGCATGTGTACAATATCTTCAGCGTAAAATATAGATATACATGGAGAAGAAATAAGTTTTTGTTGAAAGTAAAAGCACTAGGTCTAAATAATATTAACTTAAGCATTGTAAACATTTGAGGTGTATACTGTATGCTATTTTCACTTTCTATTTTTGTTTGTTTGTTGCACCTACATGTATATGTATTTTTGTTCTTTTGATTTCTTTCTACCATTTGGTGAAATAAAGATTAATATACTCTGCAAATTTGGAGGAGACAGCTTGTTGGTTAGTATATTTAGTGAGAATTATCAGATATCTCTTCCAAACTGAAAGAGTTTGAAAATTGGCTTTGGAGGGAGCAACAACCGTAGAGATCAGATATTCCTTTCAGAAACCTGAAAAAAAAAAAAAAAACGTCATATTGCATGGTAATTCTGCCGTACTGAAATTAACTTAAGCTTAATTTTAAAATATAATTAGTGCGGGTTATTTCTCGAAGCATGTTGGTAGAACACGTGACTGATAAGTAGGAGTTGAATGGTCAACTCCCAATCAGCTGTGACGCTCTGATCGAATCAGTGCAGAAACTCAAATTAATCTTTAAAAACTAAAAAAAATTGGTAATAATATGTCGATAAATTGTTGATTCTATTCTTGCTGGAATTTTTCTAAGTTAAAACTATGAATGCTTTTAATGTCTGCTTTTCTCGTAAATAAATTTCTCTGATCAAAAATTGTCTTTAATTAAATCGCTTTTAAATTATTCTTGAGTTAGTTGACATTGGACAGAATTGCAGTCTGCACTGAGTTGTTCCACATCACACCACCTGAGCTACCACATTCCCAGTACAGCCTCGTGAATCTGTGTACCTAATGACCCTAGTTCTACTCTTGAGTGTTATATACTGCACTCTCTTACTCCGGCACCGTTTAGGATATTTTTCTCTCTATTCAACGCGTGTTTTTCCGATCGTTTGAGGTGAATCGATTTGTAGTAACATGTGATGGGGACGTCCCTGACATCATCCTTGAATGAGAAAATGAACGTTAAAGCTTTATAATTATTATTTTTACTCTGGGGTGTAAAGAACCCGAGGTTTGATAAAAACGATTAGTTGAAATGAATTAAAACTGAATAATTTAATAAAATAATCAACATTTTAAAAGTAATGAACTCTCTTGCTGAGTTTCCTTTTCTTTAGCTAACGTACGAAATGCATAACAGAACATTACATATCATAACAAAAATTAGAGTGCTACTGTCATCAATGATAACATCGAGGACTATTGAGACACAATCAAGCCGGCAAGCAAGGAGAAAGTAAGTAAACGGTGCAAATTCCAAAATCCAAAAAATCAGTCCAAAGATCAAGGGAATTAAAGAAAAGGAGGTTTAGGCGCTGGTCGTAACTCATGGACACTGGATGGAAAAGAGAGATGGAAAAGGTGGGTCTTCAGCTGCCTATGGAGCTGTTCATAAGAAAGCAAAGGCCGATGTGATCAACATAAACACATTAATAACCTTTCTATGCATCATCATCATCATCATTTGAATCCCAGTTTAACTAGGGTCGGAATTAGAAAATTTTGTAGAAATTTCTAGAGCCTAGACGCTCACCAACCGAATGCTCTTTCTGACATTGATTTCGATCATAGTGCTTTTGTCACCTTTTAAAACACGTGCAGTCAAGTTGGTCTTCAGCAACCCGGACACAATACATATAAATAAAATTCTCAATCAGCGGCCCAGTTAAACCAACGATTTTAAAAATAACGACAGTATTTTACAGCATACATGTAGTCTTGATTCTTTGCATATCTTCATTCCTTCGACGGTTGAGTCAAAACGAAACGTGACTAATGATTCTGAACTCAAGTGCTTTACTAAACGTTTAAAACGTAAGACAATGATCTCATATTTTAAATGACTGAGCTACATGTTTAAACAGAAGTTTAAACATAGCGATGTTTATATGCACGCAGTGTGGTCGTGTCTGATTGATACAATGCTGCTATATACATGTAAATGATGGTTATAACAAATGAAGCGATGACTTACGAGGTGAAATCAGCTTAAAATAAACTAATTTATAGTATATAATACATTATATAATATATACTCTTAAATATATATATATATATATATATATATATATATATATATTATATAACATATATACATATATACATTACATATCATAACAATATATATGTATATATATATATATATATATATATATATATATTATAATATGTATTTATTATTAGATGTATATAGTATAAAAGTATAGTATTGCATAATATATAGTATCAAACATATTATTTATTCCCCTGCGTCTAATGATAAAACCTTTAATTTCTTTAGTTCCTTAAAGTTTTAAAGTTAGGTTATGTGAAGTGGCAGATTTTTGTCTGATGATGGGTGTTTGACTGATGACGGGTGTTTGACTGATGACGGGTGTTTGTCTGATGATGGGAGTTTGTATGATGATGGTTGCTTTTCTGATAACGGGTGTTCGTCTGATGATGGGAGTTTGTATGATGATGGTTGCTTTTCTGATGATGGGTGTTTGACTGATGACGGGTGTTTGTCTGATGATGGGAGTTTGTATGATGATGGTTGCTTTTCTGATGATGGGTGTTTGCCTGATGATGGGTGTTTGACTGATAACGGGTGTTTGTCTGATGATGGGAGTTTGTATGATGATGGTTGCTTTTCTGATGATGGGTGTTTGTCTGATGATGGGTGTTTGACTGATGACGGGTGTTTGTCTGATGATGGGAGTTTGTATGATGATGGTTGCTTTTCTGATAACGGGTGTTCGTCTGATGATGGGAGTTTGTATGATGATGGTTGCTTTTCTGATGATGGGTGTTTGTCTGATGATGGGTATTTGTCTGATGATAGGTGTTTGTCTGATGATGGGTGTTTGTCTGATGATGGGTGTTTGTCTGATGATGAGTGTTTGTCTGATGATGGGTGTTTGTCTGATGATGGGTGTTTGTCTGATGATGGGTGTTTGTCTGATGATGGGTGTTTGTCTGATGATGGGTGTTTGTCTGATGATGGTTGCTTTTCTGATAATGGGTCTCATAATGATGAAAAGTAAATAAAGTAAGCTTACGAAATTGAGATAATCAA
This sequence comes from Enchytraeus crypticus, assembly GCA_905160935.1. Classification (NCBI taxonomy): domain Eukaryota; kingdom Metazoa; phylum Annelida; class Clitellata; order Enchytraeida; family Enchytraeidae; genus Enchytraeus; species Enchytraeus crypticus. The sequence continues at coordinate 234,292 of CAJHZI010000303.1, read as the reverse complement.
TCAATCAATCAATCAATTAATCAAATTACACGCGCTAGTCTAGTTACACTCTGCTGTTTTCTTTGCTCTAGATTTTGTGTTCATATTTGTCACAATACAATCCAAAACTCCTGAAAAGCTTTTGATGTTAGCATTACGGTTGCCGTCTTGAGATGAAACAACAACAACAAGCTCTGACAACCTCAGGAGCAGCAGAGGGTTTTATAGTCAGCTGATAGGGTTTTCTTATGAGCTGATAGGGTTTTCTTATGAGCTGAATAGGGTTTTCTTATGATCTGGTATGGTTTTCTGACGAACTTATAGGGTTTTCTGGTTTGTAGATAGGGTTTTCTGATGAGATGATAGGGTTTTCTGATAAGATGATAGGGTTTTCTGATGAGATGATAGGGTTTTCTAATGAACTTATAGGGTTTTCTAGTTTGTAGATAGGGTTTTCTGATGAGATGATAGGGTTTTCTGATAAGATGATAGGGTTTTCTGATGAGATGATAGGGTTTTCTGATGAGTTGATAGGGTTTTCTGATGAGTTGATAGGGTTTTCTGATGAGTTGATAGGGTTTTCTGATGAAATATTTGATACGGCAGAGTTTTGTGGTCCTGCTTTTCAACCATGCAGAGCAGTAAATCATTGAAGACTCCGCCCATAGATAGCAGCAGAATATCTGAGACCACGAGAGCGGCGCGTGATCTGCAGACAATTAATCTACAAATAGATCTCTACAAACAACCCCCTGCCGCCTTCTATACCTGGGGGCACGAAACTGCATTGTGAGGGGGGGGCGATTATGAAATATGTTACGTAATTTTATATTCCTTAGTATGGAGTACGGATTAATAATAATAATAATAATAAAGGTTTAACGTCCGTTTCCTCATACAAGGATGATGTCAGGGACGTATGCTAATTATGTTAATCTACATGTATGTTAACAGAGCCATAGATCCGTTAACATAGATTTATGGATCTGTTAATCCTTAATAGATACATAAATCTGTTATCCATAAATCTGTTTGGCTGGAGCCAGGGATGAAGTCGGTAAGATACTCGACCGCAGATCAGTATGTACGGGGTTCAAATCCTGGGCTCTCCCGTCACTGACATCGCTTTCGAGCAAGGAAACTGACTTTAACCTTAGCTTTTTTTTAGCTTATGTATTTATGAATTTATGATAGTGAACAGTGATAGGTTATATGATAATCATAATCACGTGGGATCAACCAGTTATTAGGAAGCGCAGATTAATTGCTTACGTCAGTGGTGGTAAAACCTCCACCTCTATACGGTCTATACCCCTGCCTACCACTAAACTATACATCGATGGAGTCTGTTTACTCTAAATATGTATCATCGATGTCCGAACAATCTTCAAGTCAAATAATAAGTGTTTTTACGTGTACAAGTTCTTGTATGTTTAGACAATCTCCATGAGTTCCATAGCCGTAAATTTCGCTAAACGCCAGGGGCATATAACCTACTTGTTTGATAAGATACATAAACCTCTAGCAGCTGCTGATGTTTGAAGGAGACAAATGAAAAATGAAATTTTGAGAAAAATGAAATTGAAAGTTCAATCAGTTTCTTATATACATTTCATAGGCCTGCATAAGCGGCTTGCTTCGACATCTGAAGGTCGTAGGTTCAAAGCCAACATAACACACTGCAGTTGTCTGATCAAGCATTGCTGTATGGGACAAATATTCTTTTAATGGTACACATATAGTCCACTGTTATTCCTCATTTAACTATATATGTTTATTTATATTACTGTTTATTCAGTTAAAGTTGTGACTAATAAGGACTAAAGGAGGTCTAGGATATTAAGAACCCGCAAAGCCATTCATTGAATATGTGTGTACACGAATATGTGTGTACAAGCTTATGTGTGTAAACGAATGTATGTGTACAAGATTATGTGTGTACGCGCATACACAGTATGTATTACTTGATTTATAATTCTATTTTCTGTCTTTCTAGGATACTGCATGCTCTCCCTCCCTCGCCATCTTTCTCGAGTTATTACGCAAGAGTTTTCTCCTGCAGGTTGACCTCAGTCTGCACATATGACCTCTCTAAGTACCGAGCACAACACGGTCACGTGATCTTATGTCCGGGACCTTACATCTCTGAGAGCAACTATATACAGTGAATCTTTCTACTATAGCTACATGAATTCTGACAGAGAGTGAATGGAATTCTAAAATGAACGGATATAATAAGAAGCGTTGCTTTTATTATTTATTATTTTGATTTTATTAAGAGGATTTTGTAAAATGATTCACCTCTGTGCATTCACGCATTCATGTCGTGTTTAGATACTGACTTGTAATTGTATTGCAGCGGGTCCACATTTGCGTTATACCACATACCACTAGCGCTGGATCATCAATCCCACTGTTATCTCTCTCTCTCTCTCTCTCTTACAATCCTACTGTATGTTATTCTCTCTCTCTCTCTCTCTCTCACTCAATATTTGATCTATTGCGACATTCTATTTCTACTCGTTATTCACTAGAGATCAATGTACTACCAAGTCAGATACGCTTATTGACTTCGCATAACTAACTGGGCTAATGAGCTTTAATCTCCAGAGCCTATTAACTCTCTCTCCCTCTCTTAGTGCACTGCCTACTGGAAGGTCCATGGTATATAACGCCTCCACTCTTCTCTGTCTTCTGCTTTCTTCATATCCACATATGAGTGGATCTTTAAATCATCTAACATACCTAATCTCGGCCTGCCCCGCCTCTTTTTCCTTCCATTCTATCTTCTCTGACCTCTTTTAATAGACTTTCCCCCCTTAGAATGTGTGCTATCCATCTCTTCTTCCTATTTCTTAACTCATTTATCAACCTATTAACTAAAATTAATTACTAAATCCTATTAACTAAAAAGATCAAATCGACAAGATGCTATAGTATTAGCATTATTCGGCTATCATGTTTCACAAATACAGATCATTCAACGACAGTTACGGATACTACAGACGGCTCATATTTATCTACGCATCTGATTATATTACTTAAGAATAAATGCTCGGATCAATTCTTTCAATTCATGTTTTTTACACATAACCCCTACGATTCAATTCTTAATTCTAATTACAAATAAACCAGCAGCCATCTCTCTCCAACGTTCATCAAATCACAGGTCCACATCAGCCCATCTTCAGTATGTTATCTCTCGCATACCAAAACACTAAATAGATTCTATAGACCAACAAAGGGATTTTAACAAAATAAAAGGTCTTTATATAGGTTCTAACTCTAGATTTTATGTGAGATTTTCTGGAATGATTTTCCATTGACTTCCTCAGCTTCGGCATTGTCAATTCTCGCCATAAGTGTAGTCCACGGTTAGTTTATTCAAGCAGATTTTAAACTAAATCTCAGCTAAATTGCGAAAGCAAATAAACACAATAGAAATTTACTCTCAGTATCTATTCGGCAGAAACTTAACTAAAAACCGCATCTATCGAACAACATATTAGTATATTAACGAATTTCACAGAGCTGACACCCCGTCATACCCGAAATAATAGTCGATGATACCATTATTTCTTCACAGCTAACTGGACAGAAAACAAATGAACAAACAAACAAACATCCACAACAATCAGAGCGGCAAATGCTTCTATACTCAGGAAACAAAATCTAGCTGTTAAACAAAGGAGTAAATTCTAAATGGCATCAGGAAGTACATTAGAGTACCGAAAGAGATAACTTAAGTACAATTAAGTACAACGCACACAGTACTCGAATGCGGCAAAGCGATAGTATACCCCTAGCATTCATTAAGTCACAGCCCAGTTCTTGGCGCTTTCTCTCTGTTATTATAAGTTCAATGGTCTGTTACAAATTGCAGTGCAAGAAATTAGACGGCATAAGAGCAACATACGATTATTTAACGTTTATTTCCTAAACTCAACATGATAATGTTCTCGATTGAAGAATCTATGTGTCACAGTTTCTGCCGTCTCTTTAACAGTGAATGTGAAAACTGAACGTTACCAGAACGACGCTAAATCATCCTAAATGATTTCTCTTAAACTCACATACATGTATATCCGCATTAATGCAGAGTGTTACCACGTTCATACAGCTAGAATAAGCGCACTGTTAAATCCCATTTACACACTGTCATTCACGCCCACAGATAGATTACACTCACACACACACATGGTGAACCACATGATATCAGAGTACGACAGTTCTATTATAATCAATCAATCAGATGCATCGAGAGAGAGAATGAGAGAGAAAGTTAGGCTTTGTTCTTCTTCTGAGACAGATTAATCTTATCTCCCAGACTCAGCGCCATACCCTGCAACAACACAAAGAGTACATATCAATTGCTAGATACCAGAGTGAGATCAAGTGTTATATACCAGGGCGACTCACTATGACAGAAAAGGCTTCATACTGACAGGTGGGACATCGTCTTTTTCAGTGATTGGCTTGGTAGCAAACAAACCATACAGCTACTTGTTTAACCCGCTATTCTTTAACTACTGCCTGACGTCTCAGTATAGGCTCTTATAGGACGTCCCTGACATCAGCCTTGGATGAGGAAACGGACGCTAAACCTTTATTATTATTATTATTATTACTATTATTATTATCATTATTATTACAACGAGTGTTTGACAGCTAATGGGTGTATGCCAGCTAAAACAAAACACCATGTATCAGCTAACAGTGCCAATACTGTTTACACGCATCACATCACATTTATGTCTTAATTAACGTAAGTAACACTTATAATAAAGGCTTAACGTCCTTTCTCTCATCAGCAGATGATGCTAGCGAGGTCTACCACGATTACACTCACCCAGTCCTTATCCTTATCCTCACTAAACAAACATTTTATTTAAACACAACGTTCTAGCCGCTGCTGGATGAACAACATGAACTAGATGACCAGGAATGAATCTCTGCATAGGAAGTTGGTGCCATTTGAATCGTTTCCGTACGGGTCATGGTAGATGCAGAGAAAGTGAGTTTCGCTGGGGTCTTTTGTGATTCGCCGCTTTGTAATTGCGGCCAATCTCAAAACATGAAACATTTCGTTGAGGAGTGCTCTCTAACCCGCCTACCGGGTGGACTGTCTACGCTAAGTTGCCTTACAAGTGAAGCAACTATCTGGATTAACGCATACGCTAAATAAATAAAAGATGAACACTCTGCTAAGAAGTTACTTAAGCTCCACCCACCTGGCTCTTGGCTCTGATGCGAATGTGTCCAGTTACTGTGCTCTCAGGTTGATTGACAGGTCTCTCTATGCTCAGATTGGCTAGAGCATCCTCTCCAAATATAGAACGAGCGTAGAGATTGGCCGCCATGAATCCACAGTCTCCGTGCAGCGCCTGCGACAATTAACAAGTCACTACTCACCAGGGGGCCAAATCTCTACGTAAACGTCAGATTAACAGAATAGTAGAAAAATCAAATAATAAAAATCATCGTCATCACCTTTCCTTGAATCGCAGTTTAACTAGAGTCAGGTTACGAATAGACTTTCTCAAATCCTCTCGGTCCTACATCATATCATCAGTCAATCCGCTATATGAGACTTTTCCATTCGTTTAATTTAAATATAAAAATTAATTATATTATTATTAATTAATAATTTTAAACAAAAAATAATAATAATAATAATAATCCATATCCACAATGGATCAAAGTGTTTATAGCTGACAGAAGTAGCTCAGTATTGGCAGAATATCCTAGTCAGAGGCCATTCACTTCATCAAGCTGTAAGCATCGACCAATGAGATGTACCCGCTTAACAGATTAGTATATAAAAAATAAATCAATACTAGTAAATACTCGCGTAAGACAACAAAGGAATACACGTGATCACACTCACCAGCATGCACATAAACATACACACACACATACATACACAGACACACACACACATGCACGCATGACAAATATCACACGTACACACACACGCACGCACACACATATGCACACGCACACACACACACACACACGCAAACACACAGATATACATGCACACACACGGACACACACACACGCACACACACAGACCTTATCAGGAGTGAGAAACTTCATGTTGGTGCACACACACACACACATACACACACACACATACACACAAGCAGACCTTGTCAGGAGTGAGACACTTCATGTTGGTGCACTTGATGAGATGGTCGAGATACTCGTGCAGGTCTGAGATGTTAGTGTTGACGGCCACTTTGTTCTCCCACTCAAACTCCGCCCACATCTGTCTGAACTCTGTGTCAGTGCAGGACGCCGGCACGATGTAGTCCATGATGTCAATGTGGATGTCGTTCAGCACCACGCTGTTTCTGTCGCTAGCCGCCCCCGTCACGTCGTAGACTACAACACAGCAAACACAACGCTTAAGACATGCACCACAACAATAAAATAAAAAGTAAACACGCATTATAGACAAATGATCAACTATGTTGATATCTACTACTTTTCAGCGCCACATGTTTAAACCGTTAGGCAATTTAGTCCATTTTCTATGTAACCATCGAATGTCTGAGATTTTACTCTCCGATCAGCACGGCTGGGATTCGAACCCACGAGAGTTGTTCAATTCACCTCAGGATCTGTCACTTAAAAGTTCATGATGTTAATCACTGCGCTATTAAGACCTACCTTCCAAACATATTGAGTAAACATATAATATGCATTGTGTAACAGGTGTCCCACAGTAAACATTCTTTATAGTATCTTCACATCCTCGCGCGCTCTTACCGATGTTGCCGAAGATGATTCCATTCTCAGTGGAAGCGACCTTTACACTGGCCTTGATGTTAGTGAAGTCATGAGGACTCATGACCACAGGCTGAGGCTTCTCCACAAGCTTAAGATCTCCTGATTAATCAATCAATCAATAACACACTTGAAAATTCAATCAGTCAATCAAATAAGCAATTAATAAAGCTGCAGTCGAAAATTAAAGTCACAATTCTTAACTTTAATAGCTTATATTACCTGCATAGAATATTGAAAACTTTAGACTGAAAATAACTAACAAAGCATAAGTAAATAAATGATACCGCAAAGAATAGAGTTGTAGAATTTAGGCAAGAGCATATTTATACTGTCAATTTTACCTTCGATGACGTTACATCTGAATAATGCGTTAAGCTGAAAGTATAAAATAGAGAACGATAGATATCCAATGTCGCTAGCTCTAGTATAAGACAGAGAAACGACTGTTATCCAATGTCGCTAGCTCTAGTATAAGACAGAGAAATGACTGTTATCCAATGTCGCTAGCTCTGGTATAAGACAGAGAAACGACTGCTACCCAATGTCGCTAGCTCTGGTATAAGACAGAGAAAAGACTGATACTCTAGAATAAAACAGAGAAACGACTGATACTCTAGAATAAGACAGAGAAACGACTGATACTCTAGAATAAGACTGAGAAACGACTGACACTCTCAAATAAGACAGAGAAACGACTGATACTCTAGAATAAGACAGAGAAATGACTGATACTCTCGAATAAGACAGAGAAACGACTGATACTCTAGAATAAGACAGAGAAACGACTGATACTCTCATATAAGACAGAGAAAAGACTGATACCCAGCGTCGCTAGCTCGAGTGTGAGGGCCTGCAGCGTGTCTGAGGTCTGGTTGACGATGAGCACGTCCAGCACTATGTCATACTGGTTCACGTGCACGTAAGCCTCAGCATAGACAGGATCTGAGAAACCTGTTAACTGTGTCACCTACAATCAATCACTCAATCGATCAATCGAACAATCAATCGAACAATCAATCAATCAACCAATCAATCCAATTCAATTAGTCAATCAATCAATCAATGTTTCAGTAATCAATGTAAAAGATGGAGCCAGTGTTGATGTCGGTTAAGATACTCGACCGCGGATCAGTATGCGCTGGGTTCAAATCCTAGGCCCTCCCGTCACTGACATCGCTCTCGAGTGAGAAAACTGACGTTAACATTAGTTTTACCAGCTTTTTAAAGTCAGTTAATCGAATCATTAAGTCAATCGTTCAGTAAGTTAAGGATAAATTTTTTTAGCAAAACTGCTAATCTGGCTTCATGCTAAAGAGAGAGCGAGAGAGAGAAAATAAAGAGAGAGCAAGAGAGTGAGAGAGAGAGATTATACATAATTTATGGTATAAATTGGCTAATCTCTAAAATGATTTCAAGATTTTCAATTATGATTTATGAATAAACAGACTGTATAGACTAATCCCAACCCAAGTTCAACAGGAATTCAAGGCAAGATGAAGATGATGAACGCATATATTTGAAACGAAAACTAAATGAAAGACTCCATCCTTAGATGAACCTATCACGATGCTCTTCTTTCAGAGTAAATCACAGCGTTCTAGGTGACTTCCTTCATGAGTCTGTATTGGTTGGTTCTTAAAAACACGACTAGCTTTCAGAATCCAATTGAAGTAAATTTTCAGAATCGAATATGATTATTAATTAAAAACTTTCGATGGACAAGTTAGTAAACGAGAGGAAAGGTTAACTTGAAGGATATTAAGAGAGCTGGTATAGGAGGCAGCATACCTTGTTGAGTTTAGAGGAAGCAGTGAAGTCTGTCTCCTTCCTCGCTCCAACACCCAGAGCTTGTGACAGCGTCAAGTCAAACATGTTCTGTACACAGAAAATAACCTCTAGTCATCATCTGGCGTGTGTGTGCATCTGCTTGTTTTAGGAATTACAAAGAGCAAGTAGTTTAGCGTCAGTTTCAACATCTAATGCTGACATCAGAGACGGTTTAGGCAGCCAGGACATTCTAGCAGTAAAATTCACGAGTAGATATCAACAGTTTCAAGTTGGATAACACAAATTACAGTGAAATGATCAGCTACGTTGATAGCTATCAATTTTAATACCACATGTTAAATCCGTTAGGAAATTTTGTCCATTTTCCGTGTATCCAGTCAAGTGAATGTCCGAGATTTGATTCTCAGATCAGCGAGGCTGGGATTCGAACCCACGAGGGTTCATCTCACCTCAGGGTCTGTCATTTTAAACTTCATGACGTTATCTACACCTCTAACCATTGCGCTATTGAGACATTCAAATATGTGTACACGGCGCAGTAGTACGACAAGTCGTCATGTTGAGAGGTTGCACAGCTAAAAGTCGTTGATCGTCTCCAAATTCAATCACGTCACTCTCTCTAGATTAACGTTATATGTCAGAACTTAGTGCATCTCTAACACAGCAGAACTAACTATCTGTTCAGCCGTTTACTTGACAAATTGGCCATATGGATTCACCTACAGAATTTCTCAGTTAAAATAAAGAAGTAATACTGATTCTATTACCAACGCATCAAACCATTTTCATATACCAATCCACAGTTTAGCCATATTAGAAAGAACTAGTTATGCAAGATTACTAAACGACACGATGCAGACACACCGTAGGAATGTTTTTTATTTCACGTAAGATTAAGAGACAGCCCAGACCTCCGAGGCGCCAAGCTCATTCTTAGAGATGAGCTGAAGGAAGCTGATGGGATCATCAGCCTGCACCCTCACAGACTTCTTCTCTCTGCTCTGTAACATGCATTAAAAAGCTACGATTAGTCAGTATAACCTTTCATTGCAACATATGACTAGTCGTGTTTAGCTGTTTACAGGGTACGGAAGTTAAAATTAGGGTACGGAAGTTAAAATAATCTCCCTCTCTCCAAGTGCACCGCCTATTGGCAGGTCCATGGCATATATATATATATATATATATATATATATATATATATATATATATATATATATATATATCCTCCACATTTCTCTTCATATCAACATATGAATTATTTATCAAATCATCCAACATCCCAAGTCTCTGTTCAGATTGTCACTTCAAATACAGGGTCTACATATTCATCTGGAGTTGTATGCATTTTCATAATGCGGTTTCTTCTTATATATAAATCGGCAAATGTGATATCACATCAGTAAAGGGCATTCGGTTAGTGAGCACCTAGGCTTCAGAAATTGCCACAAACCTTAAACGAATGGATAAAAGAAAGTCTATTCGTATCCCGACCCTGGTTAAACTGGGATTTAAGGGAAGATGATGATGATAGCACATCAGTGAAAGCCAAGATACTAAGTAACATCGCCACTGACTGCATTATTGCTAGCCAGGATACTTAACATCTTACTGACATCGCCACTGGCTGCAGCGGTAAGATACTCGACCGTGGATCAGTATCTGCGGGGTTCTAATAATGGGCTCGCCCGTCACTGACGTCGCTTTTGAGTGAGGAAACTGACGTTAGCATTAGCTTTTATCTTCTTTTAGTGTCAAATGTCAATTTAACGAGACGCTATAGTATTAACCTATTTATAAATGAAATAAAGTAAATAAGAAGACAAACAACATACCCGCTGCATGTCTCGGTCTTCCTCAGCCTTGACGCTCAGCATGGTGGAGAGAGATTGTCTGCACAGTTCTCCAAACACACTGAACATCAGCGGAGACTGCTCGGCCAACACTCGCAGACATGTCGCTATACGATCCACGTCGTCATCTGTGATAGGCTGCAATCAGTCAGTCAATCAATCAGTCAGTCAATCAATCAATCTATCAGTCAGTCAATCCATCAGTCAATAGATCAATCAGTCAATCAATCAGTTAATTGATTGATAAATATATCAATCAATCAGTCAATCAATCAATCTATCAATCAATCAATCAATCAATCAGACAATAGATCAATCAGTCAATCTATCAGTCTATATAACAATCAGTCAATTAATTAATCTATCAGTCTATCTATCAATCAATCAATCAATCAATAAATCAGTCAATCAATCAAGCAATCAATCAAGCAATCAATAAATCAGTCAATCAATCAGTCTATCTATCAATCAATCTATCAGTCAATCAATCTATCAATCAGTCAACCAATCAATCAATCAATCAGTCTACCTATCAATCAACCAGTCAATCAATCTATCGCTCTATCTATCTATCAATCAGTCAATCAATCCTTTAGTCTATCAATCAATCAGTCAATCAATCAATCTATCTATCAACCAATCAGTTGATAAAACATCGGCTGATCTGTGTGTACATCTTCTAACAATTAAACTAATCACTAGTAATCAGACACTGCCAGCAGAGCTAAGCAGTTACTTTAAACAATCATCTGAAATAGATTGAAACCTCTTTCATAAAATAGTGCAGCCACATCAAAATCAATACTAGTACTTTAGTTTTGTTTTTTAAATATTGAATCGACGTAACAGACGAGTAAATCGCCGCACTTCTAAGTCGGTACTTCTTTAATTCTGCGCCTAAAGAATGAGGTTTGTAGGTCACACCCAATCCATAGTCACATCAATCCACATTGTTACACGTAGAGTAACACGTTGCTATATTTCTGCACTTATCTACCAGTCTACTCATAGCGAGGAACGACAGGAGGTTTCTCTACATCTCAATATTAAATAAAACTAATGAGTGAATCAAGCGCTTATCATTAAAACAAGTGTTAAAATAGATAATTAGGATATAACAACAAACCTTAGTGGGCAGACCAGACTTTCCATAGTGCAGTATTGAGGCCATTACAAGCATAGATTCAGCCAGGAATGCCTGCATAGAGATATTAGTATATCAATATTGCCTAGTTCATAATAGCACTGCATGGAATTCATTACTTATCATACACAAAGATTCATTTCCTCTATAAATAACAACAGAATGCCTATTTCATAATAGTTTCATAATAGTACTGCAATGAATTGATTACATATCATACACAGAGATTCTTATCCTCTACAAATAACAACAGAAATGCCTAGGAACTGAGAGTACAAGTGGACTAATAGGCAAATATAACTAAATTAAATAAACTACAGTTAATTATGTGCGCTCCTCCACACTGAGCTATACAAAGATGATTGGCATCTCTACTGATGGTAGATCTCTACCGGTAGGATGGACGAATAGATAGCAAGCTCGTGTGAAAAGCAGAATGCCATCAGTTCGACTTGCAGTCTGACAGTATATCTTCTGATAAGGAAACAGACGCTAAACAGAACTTTATATCATTATGAGATCTCTACCAACAAACATTAAATTAAACGTTATATAATTATGATATATCTACCAGTGGTTCAGCATATAACAGAACAAACACAATCAGCTTGCAATGCTAATGCTGAGCATTGAACCTACAGAACTCTACAGAATCTAAACCTTATTTGCGATCGAATATCTTACCGACAATCATGCAAATCCTACAGAAAATCATAAAATGTTTCATCAATTCACTTCAGAAAGTCACAAATTTTGTGCAGTGAAAATAACGACAGATATACAATAATAACCTTACAGGGTTACGAAGCGTTACTTACATTTTGTCGTCGCTTGTCAGGAGTCTGAGCGACGTATCTCAGAGCCAGCTTAGTGAGCGTAGTGGCCAGAGCAGCTCCTACAAAGAACTCTCCATCCACCAGAAACTGTCTCAATGGAGGTCTGCAATAGTCACATAAAATCATATTTTAAGAATAGCCTGAGAAATACTATTGAGAAATACGACCCTGGTTAAACCGGGAATCAAGCGAAGCTAATGATGATTAATTAGGAGCCACACCTGGTCTGCTCTTTCTTGGTGACAGCCTGTGAGCTGAAGGCGCTCTGAGAGGCGTAGGTCCCGTCAGCCGTGACGAGCTTCTGAGGAGCCACCCCAGCCTGAGTCATCTGAGTGTCCTCTGTGCTCTCCTGTCCAGCTGCCTTCTTCATCTCATCATCCACTATAGGTATCTGATCAGTCAATACATCAGTCAATCAATCAATCAATCAATCAATCTTCTGAGGAGCTACCCCAGCCTGAGTCATCTGAGTGTCCTCTGTGCTCTCCTATCCAGCTGCCTTCTTCATCTCATCAACCACTATAGCTATCTGATCAGTCAATACATCAGTCAATCAATCAATCAATCAATCAATCTTCTGAGGAGCCACCCCAGCCTGAGTCATCTGAGTGTCCTCTGTGCTCTCCTGTCCAGCTGCCTTCTTCATCTCATCATCCACTATAGGTATCTGATCAGTCAATACATCAGTCAATCAATCAATCAATCAATCAATCTTCTGAGGAGCCACCCCAGTCTGTGTCATCTGTGTGTACTCTGTGCTCTCCTGTCCAGCTGCCTTCTTCATCTCATCATCCACTATAGCTATCTGATCAGTCAATCAGTCAATACATCAATCAATCAATCAATCAACCCGTCAATCAATCAGTCCGTAAATCAATCCGTCAATCAATCAGTCCGTCAATCAATCCATCAATCAATCAATCAATCAATCAATCAATCAATCAATTAATCAATAATAAAATTAATCAGTTCATCCAAAAATCAATAACAAAACTGATCAAGCTATCAATCGATAAATCAGTGAGTCAACTGATCAATCAATCAATCAGTCAGTCAATCAACTATTTACTAAGAAATAAGTATCTTATCGGCGCATTTACTCTCAACTGACTCTTCAAGCCATCAACTATTAGAGGCAAGAGAGGCTGAATGAAGCTAACTATAGAATTCTATATAGAATATTGAATCCATGCTGTATAAAGCTATAGGGTAAACATACATCTCCTAGAGATTGACGTATGAGTGTCATGACGGCCTGAATATCTTCTTTCTCCGTACAGTACTCCCCCAGGATCCACAATGCTGCTCTGTGTATCCTACACCAGCACAAAACACATCCTATCATCTCGACTATAGACTCTGAGAAACCTACAAATTAGTTTGTACGTTTAAAAACCCCAAAAACCTAAAAACTAGTACTTTGTAGCTTGTTAGGTTACTCTAAGTGTTGGGTAGTTGTACATCTAAGGTACTGTGCATCATGACGATGCATAGTTCCTTAGATATACAACTACCCAACACTGAGAGTAACCTAACAAGCTACATACACACGACAATGACACTTATTTTAAGCATGCAACTATACAACCTAATGATGACAGTAACCTAACATGCTACATACACCCCAATATCGGCTTCATTACTTTTGAATGACATAGATCTGATAGAAATCAGGCATCTAAAATAATAGTCAAACTCCTTTCAATATACTATAGTGCAAACTGATATATATAGTCACTGACTAGTTTTCTTTTTTTGAAATAGTGTCATTTAATTCATCTCTAATTTCTAGCACATCAGCTTGATCTTGTTTTCATATTTAGTATTTCTCTATGCTGTCATGGAAGAGTGAACTACAAAACGTGCTGATTGATTGATTAGTAGGTTGATTAATTGATTAGCAGGTTGATTGATTAGTAGGTTGATTGATTAGTAGGTTGATTGATTGATTGATTGATCAATAAACCTATTGGTTGCTTGATCGATTAGTAGGTTGATTGATTGATTAGTAGGTTGATTGATTGATTAGTAGGTTGATTGATTGATTAGTAGGTTGACTGATTGATTAGTAGGTTGATTGATTGATTAGTAGTTGATTGATTGATTTATTGATTGATTGATTGTAGGTTGATTGATTGATTAGTAGGTTGATTGATTGATTAGTAGGTTGATTGATTGATTAGTAGGTTGATTGATTGATTAGTAGGTTGATTGATTGATTAGTAGGTTGATTGATTGATTAATAGGTTGATAGATTGATTAGTAAGTTGATTGATTGACTACTAGATTGATTGATTGATTAGTAGGTTGATTGATTGATTAGTAGGTTGATTGATTGATTAGTAGGTTGATTGATGGGTATAGGCGGAAGATCATACAGAGAAATCATTTCAACATACTTGAGAGCCTTGATGGTGGGGAAGACGTCTAGAAGCTTGGTTATGATGACGGTGCGTAGAGGTTCAAATCTCTGTATGGCCTCTCGCACAAACACCAGCACATCGGCAGCTGCCAACTCATTCTGGTCGCTGAGAAACTCTATCAGCTGTCAAACAGAGAGACATAAGCTTACAGGCAGGCACACATCTAGATATACATTTAGTCATGTTACTAGTGATACACTTAGTGATGTTACTAGTGATAAATCTGATGATACACAGATCTAATGATAAAGCTAGTGATACGACTAATGATACACAGATCTAATGATAAAGCTAGTGATACATCTGATGATACACAGATCTAATGATAAAGCTAGTGATACATCTGATGATACACAGATCTAATGATAATGCTAGTGATACATCTGATGATACACAGATCTAATGATAAAGCTAGTGATACATCTGATGATACACAGATCTAATGATAAAGCTAGTGATACATCTGATGATACACAGATCTAATGATAAAGCTAGTGATACATCTGATGATACATATAGTGATCACTACTAATAATACATCAATGACGCATAGATTTAGCGGTACACCTAGTGATAAATCTAGAGAAACAATAAGTCGTACACCTAGTGATACTAAAGTGTCACAACTAGCGACATATCTAGAGATGCAATAAGTCGTACACCTAGTGATACTAAAGTGTCACAACTAGTGACATATCTAGAGATGCAACAAGTTGTACACCTAGTGATACTAAAGTGTCACAACTAGTGACATATCTAGAGATGCAATAAGTCGTACACCTAGTGATACTAAAGTGTCACAACTAGTGACATATCTAGAGATGCAATAAGTCGTACACCTAGTGATACACACATGTATACCAGTACGACCAGTCTCAGCAGTCAAGAAACAAATCCGCCTACATCTCATGAAATATTAATTATTAGCGAGATATCAAATTAGACGTTTAAAATCAGCTGTCAATAAAAAACAGTTAACTTAAGCTTCCATCTAGTGATCACCTTCAACGTGGGGGCTCTATAGTCAACACTCGATTCTATGATGCTCTATCAATATATATATCAATTGCTCAAGTCAGGTTAATAAGTTAATGGAGAACAGAGAGAGAGAAAGAGATCAAGAGAGAGAGAGAGGGATCAAGAGTGAGAGAGAGAGAGAGAGATAAAGAGAGAGAGATAGAGATAAAGAGTGAGAGAGAGACAGAGATAAAGAGAGACAGAGAGAGTCAGTAAGAGAGAGAGATAGAGAGACAGAGATATAGTGAGAGAAAGATAAAGAGAGATAGAGAGATTACGTGAGAACAGAGTGAGAGTACCACGGGTATGATGGTTCCCGCTACATCGCTGAACTTGACGCTGCACTGATGCAGAGTTCTAACGAGCAGCTGACGATACTTCCCTGAGTCCTCGTGCTCTACAGAGTTATTTGTCTTAACGACTTCCTTCTTCAACACCAACACCATCTACACAGCGCAGAAATTAAAAAATAATTAATTCTGAATTTAAAAAATAATCAATCGATTACTCAATCCTTCAATTAATGACATTTCTGAGATATCACCATTTTCTACTGAGTCTCAACTGTGTTCTTCTCATTACAAACATCGTCACCATCCCTTAAGTCCTAGTTTAACGAATAGACTTTCAATCCATTCGTTTACGTTTTTGTAGAAATTTCTAGAGCCTAGGCGCTCACCGATCGAATGCCTTTTCTGACATTGATTTGAATCAATCTCATTACAAACATCACCTGAATTAATTACTTAATCTCTCCTTTAATCAATCGCACCGCCATACAGCCAATCAATCAATCCTTAGAGCCCTCGTGTTCTATAGTATCACCATCTCCACTTTCGTCCTAGTGTTTCCTAGCAACACGACAAGTACACACACACATGCCCAGACTTCAGAATATCTAACAACTCACAGTCAGACAACAGAGCAAGTACCTCTTGTAATGATTCTCTGTAGCTCAGATGCACCGACAGAAGCAATATTCTCTTTCAAAATGCCTGTTGCTATTATTTCAAACTTTATCAACTGTTATTTCTTTTACTTGTACTGCATGTTGATTCCATTTGCCTAGTTATTTTTCAATTTGTATGACTGAGGGGTGGTCAACTAGATAGATTGCTTGTGGCCTCTTTGACGGCCTTGTTTGCGTATGTCACTGTAAATTTTGAGTGTATTGATATAAACACAGTTCCCTCTCGCTCTTCAATGCAATTCAAGGAAACAAGGAAAAGAACAAGAGCTATAATTCTCCTGCACGATCATCAGACGTCAATAGCGACGCACTCACACGTAGAGAGATAGCTAGCTGGACAGACAAACCTCTTCAATGTTGCGTGAGGAGACAAGGTCCAGAGCAAGAGCTAGAGTTTTCTTGCGCACTTCAAAGTCTGGAGCCGCGAGCACCCTCAGTATGTCCATCACCAGCTCCTGTACAATCATAATTAAACAATTTTACACGACTGAAGCGAGAACTTAAAAAATCGGAAAGCTTCCAACGTCAGAAAGGGCATTCGGTTGGTGAGCGCCTTAGCTCTTGAAATTGCTACAAAATATTCTAAAACCTGACCCTAGCTAAACTGGGATTCAAGGGATGATGAAGAAAGAAGATATAAGTGAAGCGGGAATACTACATGCATGTTATAAACTTCAATACAAAAAAACAATACTATACTTCAATTGTAAACTTCGTCTACAATTGCTGAAAGGTTGCAGCTCACTGAAAATCTAGTAATTAAAAGAAGCTAATGTTAACGTTAGTTTCCTCACTCGAAAGCGATGTCAGTGACGGGCGAGCCCAGTATTTGAACCCCTCACATAATGATCCGCGGTCGAGTACCTTACAGACATTGCCACTGACTCCAGCATTTAACAGACATGCTTTTAGTTTAAAAATCGAATATTCTAAGATAATCACTAGTAACACAAGTAATACATTCTTTACTCAGCCATTAATCCTATCTGATAGGTAGATATAAATTTATAAATAATCGTACGTGAACAATCGCTAGTGAATAGCTTTATTTCCCTAATCAAAATTTTGCCGACAATTTTTTTCTTGATTGAATCAATAACTTTACTTACAAGACTAATTAAACTCATTAACTTTCTCTTTCGCCAGCATGCTTTTTCTTCATTGTTTCATTACCCTTACAATGCTAAAAAGCTCACAAAGCTATTGTTAATGTCAGTTTCCTCTCTCGAAAGCGATCTCCGTGACTGTAGAACCTAGGTCTTGAACCCCGCACACACTGATCCGCAGTCGAATATCTTACCAACATCGCCACTGACTCCCGACTTACTAGACTAGTTTAAAGCCTTTAACTTTCTCTGTTGACGTCCCTGACATCATCCTTGTATGAGGAAACGGACGTTAAACCTTTATTACTATTATTATAATTATTTTATTACTACTCTATTTTAATTATTACTCTACTATTATAATTATTTTACTACTACTTTATTACTACTCTAAACGAAATGTGTGTATAATCAGTGTGTTAGTAAGTGTGGAAGTGCACTAGTTAATTGTTTTAGGTTGTGATTGTTCCATTTTAGAACTCTAATATCTTATTTACGAGTGTTTACCTGATTTTATGGGTGTGCTGTGTGTCTTGTATGCTTTGCGTGGGCCTTGCTGCTGACTTTTAATTATAAATAATAATTATAATAATTATCGCAGTGCACACAACATCTCAACGTACCTGCAGCACTTTCTCGTGAGCGGGCACGTCCTTGAGCGCAATGAGCCTGTCCAGCACGATGAGCTTGACGTTGTTGTCGCTCTCCTTGATGATGAGCTCTATGTAGCACGTCGCGGCGGCTCTCACCGCTGTGGGAGCGCTGCTGAGCGTCACGAGTGTGCCGGCGGCTTCGTAGCGCACAGCCGGGCTGGAGGAGTTGAGGAGGTTGTAGATACAGCGGATGAACCGAGCGCGCTCTGACGGGTTAGTGTGACACACCTGCATAGGCAGGATTAATCAATACCAGAACAACATCTATAATTACTGCTAATGAATATCAGATATAAACGATAGACGATATAGACGATTTCATGACTAAATTAACATACATGTGTGTGTGTGCACTCTCTTCAGTCTAACAACTTTCTATTTATATGGTAATTAGGCTCAAGTTCATAACTTTAATATTGCAGTGATTTTTCCTATGTGCAATTTATTGTATATTGCTTGGTTTAATGTAACTGTTGTAAAGTATGGAGATACCTTAGCCTGATATACTCTATTAAATGTAAAACATTAAATAATCTGTCTCAATTATGACTAAGTCATTGCAGATCAATTGCAGTCAAATTCATGTTACATGAAGAAATGAAGACATCAGGAATAAGAGAGAGAGACAACGAGTTTACCTTGTAGATGAGCTCAACAATGACCAGCTGTAGAATGTCTCCAAAGCTGTTCACCTGATCAATACAGCTGCTCAGATAGTTCAGCGCCCGGTCCTGTAAACACATATATCAACACACAGATACAAATACATATACATCAACACATAGATACACATACACATATAACAACACATAGATACACATACACATACATCAACACATACAACAGCTGCTCAGACAGTTTAGTGCTCGGTCCTGTAAACATATACATCAACACATAGATACACATACACATACAACAACACATAGATACACACACACACACACATCAACACATAAAACAGATGCTCAGATAGTTCAGTGCTCGATCCTGTAAACATATACATCAACATATAGATACACATACACATACAACAACACATAGATACACACACATCAACACATAAAACAGCTGCTCAGATAGTTCAGTGCCCGATCCTGTAAACATATACATACACACACCCAATACATACACACAACACACATAAAGATAATAATAATAGGAAGTATATTTATAAAGCGCCACTCTATGTTAAATGCCACAGTAGAGCTGAGTGGACAATGAAGGTCAAGTAGCCCAACGGTATAATGCCATAATTATGGCATTATACCGTATAATTGCTGTAGCAACTAGAACTCCACAAGTTTGGAACGTACAAGACTAAACGGCCTAAATCACAGAGATTATAACGACTTAGTCTAGTCTCTTCACTGTCATATCTGCATCAGTAGCCTCTTAAGAACACGTGCAGTTGAAGGTAGGTTCCATTCTCAATTTTCCCAGCCTACTTGGAAAACCTTTAGCTGGAACTAGCCCCAGGATGTTCATATGATATGAAATGAATCTGGAAACAGGATATAACAGGACATATCACATGCACACACACACACACACACACAAACACACACACAAACACACACACAAACACAGGCAGGCGCACCTGATCGGCGTGTATAAGCATCATGAAGGCGTTTCTCTTGCACGAAGCATCCTGCTCTCCCTCCAGAAAGTTTGCCACCAGCTCCGGGGCATCCGGGATCAGAAACTCAAAGTTCCTACAGTAGCACAACAACCAACAAACTATTCCCAGAATTTAAACTAGAAATGATATATATTAAGATTCATCGTGTCATTTTTAGTACGATGTACGTGATAGAATTTATATTTAATATCATTACTTAAGGTCAAAGCAACCATATGATTATAATTAGCCGCAACATCATAAAGATCTATCACAGTCACTGCTTGTAGAGGGAATACGTGCAGTGCTTTGACTCAAGACATAAAGAGCACACCACAGATCAATCAAAACTTCAGCCTCATTCCAAGGGTCTGCTACTCCAATTCTTTAGCCCAAAAGTTTCAAGTTGAGACGTAGTTTTCCAGCTTTCCAATAGAATCCTCAGTATCTGCATTAGGAAACATTTTCATTTGCTCCATTCTTAATCCAAACCTAAATTGTGAAATTTAATAAACTAATCTAATTAAATGAAACTAAATTAAATTAGTTAATTAAAAGAAGTACGATTAATACTATTAATATGAAAAGAACAGTTAAATTATAGCATTAATCAAGTCACATTTCTAGGCCATGTTTTTACGCTCAAGAGACCAGTGTGTGGACACGGACCTGTATATGGTGTAGATAGCGAGAACAGCGTTGCGCCTCACGTACGAGTGCCTATGCTCCAGACAGGCTCTGATCGCTGGCATCAGCGGCTCCAGCAGCTCCGGCTCCTTCAGCTTACAGAGGAAGCGCAGCGTGGAGCCGCGAATAAACTCATTGGGATGTTGAAGATCCTGAAACATCACATTTAGTCCAAAGCAGATTTAGTGAATCCGTTAAAGCTACTAAATTTTAATTAAATTTATCGATATCAATGATGAAGTAGTGCTAATTAGATTCTTATTCCATCAATTAATCAAACAATTCAATAGTTCAAGTTATACGACTTTTAAGAAATTCTCTACAATCAGTACCACTAGTCACAATGGATAAATGACTAATTTGACGAGACAATTGAAGGAGCCACCATTATGACCTGAACCTCTCCACACATATTTTCTCACTCTCTCTCTCTCGCTCTAGAGCTTTCTCATGTTCTGGTTAACTGGAAGGTCCATTGTACATATTCCTACACGCTGCTTGCTGTCAAGCTCCAAATAAGCACTCCATTGATCAACTAGCTAATCTCTTCACAAAAGACTATGCCTTACACACACTTTAATGTAACCTATGGCTTTGAAAATTTGCCTTCTCAAGTGGTTCATCCATTTCGACTCCGCAAATTTTTACAATTCACTCCAGTCAATGGCTGGAGCCATTGGCAACGTCGGTAAGAGTCTCGACCGCAGATCAATATGTGCGGGGTTCAAATCCTGGGCTCGCCCGTCACAAACATCGCTTTCGAGTGAGGAAACTGACATTAACCTTAGCTAGCCATATACAAAGAACAGAAATCACACGTGAAGACACACCTTGCGATAGGCATCGCACACGAGGATAAACTCGTGAAGCATCTTTCCATCCGGCGTGTACTTAGGCACGACCTCCCAGAAGATGAGGAGCATCTTCTTGATCATGTGGTCCTGCAGCGGCATCACAAACCTGATGATCGTCATCAGCAGGCCCGGAACCTTCTCTCCGTTCAGGATCATCTGTATGACGCGCTTGAGGGCTTCCGTCTTAGAGCGCAGGTCTCCGTGCTCTGTTGTCAGTTTATCAGTCAATTATTAGTCAACCTCTGCCAATTGCTCAAGTATTCAATAAATCAATTCATCAATCAATCTGTCACTCGGTCAATCAATCAATCTATCTATCAATCAATCTGTCACTCGGTCAATCAATCAATCTATCTATCAATCAATCAGTCACTCGGTCAATCAATCAATCAATCAATTTCAATCAACAATTTATCAGTCAATTAAATGGTTATCAATTTTCGATTTTTCATCAAATAGTCAGTCAATCAATCCATCTATCTATCAATCAATCAGTCACTCGGTCAATCAATCAATCAATAAATTTCAATCAACAATTTATCATTCAATTAAATGGTTATCAATTTTTGATTATTCATCAAATAGTCAGTCAATCCATCAATCTATCAATCAATCAGTCATTCAATCAATACATCAATCAACCAATAAACTTCAATCAGCCTTTATTACATTGACTATCACATATAGGATGAGATTCAGTAACCAAGTCATCAAGTCATGTCACTAAAATTTGCAGCAGTACACTTTTTTAAGCTAATTGCTATAAACACTCTAAATATAGAATCCATTAGTGACTTCGTTGAATCAATTGTGTGATAATACATTACATACAGTTCAGCGCAAATAAAATCTCATTCACTGCTAGACGAAAGGCTGTGTTATTGAATCTCTTTTATTACATAAAAGCTAAAAAGCTAATGTTAACGTCAATTTCCTAACTCGAAAGCAGTGTCAGTGACGAGCGAGCCCAAGATTTAAACCGGCACATACTGATCCGCGGTCGAATATCTTACCGACATCGCCACCGGCTCCAGTCATAAAATAGATGCTTAAACCTATTTACTTCACATTTTTGAACAGAACAGTCAAAAACAAATTTATAAATAAGCATTAATATATAGACGAGATCAAACCTAAATCCTGTTTAAGCTGCATCTCACTCGGTGGTTCCGAGTCTGATGGCAGATTTATGAGCGTATAGCATGGCTGCTCGGTGATTGACATTCTTATTACGCTATAGTGCCCTTCTGAAACACAAACGATACATCACAAATGTTCAACATATCAAATACTGTACAGTAATGATGACATCAGGCACCAAGAACATCAGCAAAATAGCTTCATAAACATTAACTTCTCACAGCTTTTAAAGCATTCCTTATTCTTTGAAATGCTAATAAAAGAATTTAAATCATCCAATATCTTTTTTACGTCATGTTCATTTGTAATTCTCATATATCATATTATGATTATTATATTTTCATTAATAACTTATACCAAAAATATTCAAATTAATTTTCTCTTCTACAGTTAGAAACACAAAATTGAAATAAGAACAATTTTAATATCATTGATGTCATTTTAAACTGACATACTGTTTAAAACTTTCACTATAAAAACATAATCGACGGATGTGAGAAATCAATTCCTCTCCTATCAACAACTCCTATTTCTAATATCTTAGGACTGATTTTCTGGATTTTGGACTAAGCATCGTTTTTGGACTTTCTTTTTGCTCGCCGGCTTGATCTTATATCAATAGTCCTCGATGTTGTCATTGATGACTGTAGCACTCTAACTTGTAATGTTACGATATGTTATACGTATAGGCCTACGTGTTTATATGATACGTGTTGAAGCTTCTATGCACTGTTAGATGTGACTCGGTTTGCGGCGCATATTTAAATGACTACGTTTTATACATCTTCGGCGGCTATGGAGATGGGCGTTATAACCACAGAGCCCAATATAGTGATAATATTTTAAACATTTGATAACTTACTAAAAAATAATACTTGAAATTTTAGGTAAACAAATGGATTTTTCTTTATTTTTGTAACCAAAATCACCAAATTATATCTGTAAACAGGACTGCTCCTAATTATTCAGCCAATCAAGTACTTGCTTACAACTTGCATCGGCCAGTACACGTCAATCATATCTACGTTGTCCTATCTCTAATATAAATATTTTAATATATATTTATTAAAATTTGCATAATACTAGAAGATAAATCATTATTAAAGATTTATTCTTTAAATAATTTTGATAAACCACCTGTCTAAGAATATTTATTGAACCACAAATATAGAAACAGGAAAACTTTTAATATTTGAAACTAAATGATTCTTCTGTACGCAGACAACGGAGCAGTATCAGGGCGACGTGGCCGAGGCGTTGCCATTTTCCAGTATTTTTTACTTTCGACACTGGTGGCTGCTCTCATTCTGATTACTCTCCAATGAACTCTCTCTATAAAAACAAATTCAATAGCCTTCCTTAAAAGGTCTCCCGTGTTGTCCTTGAGTGTGGTTGGACCACTGCAGATTAGGGCAACCGCAAACAATCT
>CAJHZI010000303.1:117500-205000 GCA_905160935.1 Enchytraeus crypticus | reverse complement strand
TTATCATCATCATCATAATCATCATCATCATCATCACCATCATCATCATCATCATCCAGCAATAAAATAAAATCTGAATTAAGTAACGTAAACAAAACACTTACTTTAGTCATGAGAATTTCCGAGGAAATAATTTTTAAAGCGAAATTTAATTAAGGATTTCTAAACACATAAAATGACTGAATCAAATTCCTGAAACATGTCTTGGAATCGTTTGAGACATAAAGACCGATAAATACTTCAGAGGTTACCGTGAACTCAGTGGGACGTAACGTGTACGTGATGTGTGGATAAATTAATGCTTTCAAAACCAGATGTTAACTAAACCCACGCTAGACTGAACTTCAAGGTTGTTGTTGTTTTTGTTAATTTCAGCAGGATTTAAAAAGTTGCAGGGAGTAAGTTAAGAATAACCATGCATGGCTCAAGCAACAGTAACTGAAGTTTTTCTATTTTCAGTATGACTGAAATCTGTATGTAGGCCTACTAGGTAATGCATAAATATGAACATCTATTGGAGACGTCCCTGGTGTGCCTTATGGAAAGGAACCGAAAGTTGAATTCTTATTGATTGATTGAATTTATTACATCATCAAGAAGTGATGTCATAGTACAATCAATCCAACACAAATAATAACAGTGCATTGCAACAAAAGCGAGTGCATTGAAAACAAAATATAAGTTAGATCTCTCTCTCTCTCTCTCTCTCTCTCTCTCTCTCTTAGTGCAGTACCTATTGGCAGGTCCATGGGATATAACGCCTCCAATAATTGTATATCAAAAGGAATGTTTATATACATGTACATGTATATGTTGATGTTTTAGAAGATCCACTCGTATATGGACATGAAGAGGAACACGGCAGATAGAGATGAGTGGAGGCATTATATACCATGGACCTGACAGTATGTAGTGCACTGAGAGAGAGAGAGAGAGAGAGATCACTAACACACGTACTGATGTACCTCTTTCTATAATATCTTAGTTACGCTATTCCCTATCTCTTTTCAGTGTTCTGTCAAGTGGCAGGTTCAAGATATACATTCATACTCATAGTCTGCTTTCTC
Organism: Enchytraeus crypticus; assembly: GCA_905160935.1. Taxonomy (NCBI): domain Eukaryota; kingdom Metazoa; phylum Annelida; class Clitellata; order Enchytraeida; family Enchytraeidae; genus Enchytraeus; species Enchytraeus crypticus. Next base: position 203,933 of record CAJHZI010000303.1, on the reverse strand, counting down.
GCTCCATAAAGGCAACTCCTTAGATCAATAAGTAAATCCCTTCACAAAGTCTATGCCTTATCCATACCTTATGTAGCCTATAGCTTGGGAAAAGTATGGCTTCTAAGGTGGTAACGTTATTAACAAAGTATAAATGAGCTGATGACTTGGATGCAGGGAACGTTTATAAGAACGGTAGAGAGTCCATTCAGGTACCACACCCTGTAACTCATGGGAAATGGGTGTGCATGCGGTCACGTATTAGTGCAGCTGTTGTTTTGTGTTGTACGTCGTAATGTTCGCTTGTTCTGATGCAATGAAGGAAACAACAATAGCAAAGGTAGCGGCAATAAATTCCACAACACTTTGAATACATATAGACCAATATGAATTTTCCTCAAATGCAGCTTGGCCAATTATAACCGCTATATGTATTATGATATTATGTATAATTATTTGGATAAGGCATAGACTTTGTGAAGGGACTAACTTGCTGATCTAAGGAGTGCTCTTATGGAGCGAGAAAGCAGATTTTGAGTATGAATATGTACATTGAACCTGCCACTTGGTAGTTCACTGAAGAGAGAGAGAGAGAGAGAGAGAGAGAGATGCATTATTCCTAATGGTTTGCTCTGTTGAAGTCTGCGCAAATTAGTTTTATCTTTTGGCCAATGTATTGGCTAGTCGAACATGAAAAGCTATCTATCGTTCAAAGCTAATATTCTCCTTAAAATGGCATCAATATTTTGTTGATAGAGTTCAAGTGATATTCAGTTTGAGGAACACTTAGGCCTACTCAGGATTAATCTTCACAGAGTCAAGTACAAGCATATGTTCCTACAGTCTATTAAAGCTGGGAGATATCTGCAACATCACAACAACGTCAACAATAATAGCAACAATAACAATAACAACAATAGCAGCAGCATCGTTTGGTTTGTTTTTACATATTACACAATAGCATTTTTATTTCTGAATGATCCGTTGTATTAAGGTGTGATCTTAAATTATCCTTAAATCATTTATAAATATTTATTATAACAGCTTATGTAACAGCTGCACAGCTGTTGTCCAGTATTATAACAGCTGATGCAGCAGCTGTCCAGCTACTGTCCAGTTATTATAGCAGCTGATGTAGCAGCTGACCAGCTACTGACCAGTATTATAACAGCTGATGTAGCAGCTGCACATCAGCTGTTATAATACTGGTCAGTAGCTGTTGTCCAATTATTATAGCAGCTGATGTAGCAGCTGTCCAGCTATGAAGTTCCAGGTGCGTGCAGCTGAAGTGAACTATCTCCACTCGCTCGCAATCTCCGGATTTACTACATCCGGTCTGAATCCTCCTGTGTCAATAGCGCTATACATATAGCTTTGCAAGTTTTATAAGAACTTTTAAAAAAGAAATAGTTTTAATTATACTGTAGTCATTATTTTGATATAAAAGGCTCGTTTCTTTATTTATTGCTAGAAAATTCGGAAAGTTGATTACAACTATGCGCTATGCCTATAGGCCATAAATACAATACAAATATAGGCCACTTTAATAGGCTTATAAATAAATAGTGTTATAAGATTAGAATAAGGTATTCTATCCTTGCCTCGGTGTGTCCGGACACTGAGGAATAGTCCGAATAGACCAATTGTAATTTACATGTGTCCTAAGAGGCAACTGAGCAAGAACTGAGGAAGGCCACAGGAAACTACCTCAAAAGCTATAGTATTCCCATGCTCTAAGCTGCATTAGGTGTGAGTAAAGCATAACTTTTGTGAAAGGATTGGCTCGTTGATCTATGGAATTCTCTTTATGAAGCAAAGAGCAGCATGTGAGTAGGAGTTTGTATGTTGTGCTTGCCACTTGGCAGAATCCTAAAGAGAGAGAGAGAGTAGAAGAGTGAGAACTGACTTAGAGAGTAGAGAGATTCCAATACATTGATCCTGTTCTTAGAAGCCCTCGTTTAAACAGCATCTCAAACACTATAAAATTAATATGTTGTACGGTATCTATTTGTATGGTCATACAACCACAGGTGCATAATATGCATACAAATAAGCGCATGTACACAAATTGAAATAAGTATGGGAACCTAGAGAATGCATGCAAATGCTATTAATATAAATACTTGAAATTTATTTTGGAGCGGTATAAGTTGTATTTGACCATTATTTGCACAGTCTAATGCAAGATATGCATATAGAACAATTATATACATGAAGATAGACATAAAACTACAGGTGCATTATATACTGTAAATACAAGTAAAAACGATATATTTATAATATCAAATGTAAATAGAACGATTGTGTATAAAATCTAATGTGATACATAAAATACTGCAATGCCCATGGCATTTTCTTATCAAACGCTCTTTTTCTCTCTTTAATGGTCAGTTAACTAACGGATAATCCAGCTTCTGCAATACCTGAACAAAAATATATAAAAATAATTTTTGTATTTCTGTATTAACTCTTGTCAGACGAAAAGGTCTATATTCCCATGCCATGCCATTATAAGAGAGTTACAAATGAACGGGCGATTTCTACAGAAGTGAGTTATAAATGAACGGGTGATTTCTACAGAAGTGAGTTATAAATGAACGGGCGATTTCTACAGAAGTGAGATATAAATGCAGTCAGGAACGGGTGATTGCCGCAGATTTTCTTATGCCTTGAGCAAACCAAACCCCTCGCTGGATCAGCTGATCAGAAATAGTTAATGCACAGTGGTTGACTGCTTCAGAAGTTTAACAAGATCTACAAGTAGTGTAACTGAACCCATATCGGCCGCCGATTGTCGAGAGTGCATTGGCTTATGATCAGAATAAACACCAGCAAACAGAGACGTTCACAAAGCAAGATAAGATCAGTTCTGGCTCCGTTTTCAAAAATTTATCGTTTTTCACTTTTTGTGCACTAGCATTATTACTAAAGTATGGATCGTTTTTATTACTGACATCGCCTTCGAGTGAGGAAATTGACGTTAACATTAGCTTTTTTAATTTTTTGTCACTTTTACCACTTAATTAAACTGATTGAACAGTTTTGTACACTCAACTATGATTTATGTGTATACCATATTCTCTTGTGTTAACATTCATGTATCATTTAACCTTGGCGCACTGCATAACACCCAAATACTTACAGTGCATAACTGTAGTTAGTTTTGAAAAGTAGTTAATGTATAGCTACATGTCATTTTGTTGAAAAGCATTATGCAATTTAATTAAAAATTTTACTACGCTTTTGTCCAAGTTAAAGGACAGCGATATATAGACTTACATGTATATGTATGTCTTAGCAATCAACATCTTCATCAACCCTTGAATCTCGGTTTTACTAGTGTCGGGATTAAAAACGTTGTATAAATTTCTGGAGCCTAGGCGCTCATCAACTGAATGCTCTTTCTGACGTTAGTTTGGAACTTAGTGCTTTGTCTCCTTTTACGACACGTAAAAATGTAAAAAGCTAATGTAAACATCAGTTTCCTCACTCGAGAGCGATGTCAGTGACGGGCGAGCCCAGGATTTGAACCCGCACATCATACAGATCCGCGGTCCAGTATCTTACCGACATCGCCACTGGCTACAGCAAGTGAAATCCATGGTTGGTCTATCTTTTCAGCCACCGGGACGCAACACGGGTAATATAAATATGTATATATATATATATATAATATAAATATATATATAATACATATACATATAAATATATATGTATTGTATATATATATATATATATATATATATATATATATATATATGTTATATATATATGTATAAATATATATTTTTTGTATTATATATATATATATAATATATATATTAGAAAATAAAATGCTAAAATTTCAGGTTAATCTAATTATAAAATATTACATTTGAGTCGGTTTCGTTGGTTCAACATGGCTCCCACTCGTCCTGCAGCCGAGGTGCGTCCTAATCCTGATGGATCCGTGACAGTCCAGTACGTCCCTACCACTAGCGGTCCCCATGACGTCAATGTCACCTACAACGAGCAACCTGTGACCGGTGAGACGTTAATTAATTAGCTAGTAATTAATTAATTAGATAATTAGTTAATTAATTAACTAATTAGTAATTAGTTAGATAATTATTTATATTTATTAATTAATTAGATAGTTAGTTAATTAATTGGCAAGTTATTAATTAATTAGAAAATTTGTTAATTAATTAGCTAGTTATTAATTAATTAGATAATTAGTCAATTAATTAGCTAGTTATTAATTAATTAGACAATTAGACAATTAGTTAATTAATTAGCTAGTTATTAATTAATTGGATATTTAGTTAATTAATTAGCTAGTTATTAATTAATTAGAAAATGTGTTAATTAATTATTAATTAATTAATTAATTAGATAATTAGTTAATTAATTAGCTAGTTATTAAGTCGTTTATTTGTTGAATATTCAATTAGTTGATTGATTCTTCTGTAAATAAATCTACTCTGCTCATCAGATTAGATTTGATACCATAGAGCTAAATGTTGTCATGGACGATAGTAGCAATCTAATATCTGCACATTAGCTATATTGCCGGGCAGAGAGGAGAGTTTTCTCAAGTAATGATTCCCCAGCCCAGTAAATTTTAGTTGAAGCTGAGGAAGACAAAGGGATGTTAGGTGATTTAGGATTCACTCGTATGTGGACATGAAAAGAAAAACGGAAAACAGAGGAGAGTGGAGGCTTTATATGCATGGATCTGCCATTAGGTAGTGCACTGAGAGAGAGAGAGAGAGCTAAATTGTTTGGTTAACTCTAATACTCTAGCATGAATGGGCAGCGTGCCATTTGCGAAATTTGAAAGGTTCAACAAATTATTCAATTAACTAAATCTTTATAAACTATTTCAAATATTAACTATTAACTAATTATTAACTATTTCGACTTTTAACTATATACTACTTTCGTTGCTTTCTTCTTTTTTATTTTCATTAGTTGCGTTGGTTAAATTCCGGATGTACAAAAAATAACGATTATTTTCTTGATTGATGGAGTGAATGAATGAATGATTGACTTAATAATTAATTGATTACTTGATTAATTGACTATTTGATTACTTGATTGCTTGATTGATTTATATATATATATACTTATTTATTTATTTATTGACTAATTGACTGATCGATTGCTTTATTGATTGATTGCTTGATTGATTAACTGATTGACAGATTGATTGATTGACTGCAGGCACTCCACTACGACTGAACGTGGACTCGGCGGATGGACGCTATGTGACGGCCTATGGACCCGGACTCTTGTCCGGTGGAAGTGGAGAGAAACTAGAATTCTACGTCACTGGCAGCAAAAGTATGACGTCACTATTTCCCTTAAAATATGATATTATAAAATATGTCATTATCGTCACTTAAAACATGACACAGAAAATCTGTGTGTTTATACATGTAATGTGCAATAAATGCAGAATGTATAATGTACAGACAAATAGACAGACAGACAGTGAGAGAGACAGAGAGATAGACTGAAACATATACAGAGAAAAAAGGATGTGAGAGATAAAACATTATAACACTGAATGCTTTAGAATTAAATGTCATATCAGCATGTAATATCAATCTAATTTTGAATTTATAGGATTTTATAGATCTCAAAGTTTATCATTCTTAATTCTAAACTCCTCGAAATTCTATCCCACTAAAAACCCAAACAACTCCAGCATTCACGGCGAGACTGCCTCAGTCTCTATTAAATAATCGAGTGAAAATCGCTTGGCTTTCAATAGTCCATCAGTCAAAGTTAGCAGAAATCCTGTAACCATCCGACAAGCGTTCAGCAGCTGTATTGCTGCCATCAGAGTCTAAATGAGAAAGCCTGAAGGCATGAAAGTTTTTTGCTCATTCCTATTGGAATATGCATCTGACTTGCTAGCCGCTGCAGCTGCTCGAGCCGTTTCAACTGCTTTAGCTGCTGCAGCTCCTAAAGCCGATGTGTCAGTCTAGCTGCTGCAGCTGCTCGAGCCGTTGCAAAAAGCTTTAGCTGCTGCAGCTCCAAAAGCTGAAAAGCCACGCTAGCTGCTGCAGCTGCTGTAGCTGCTACAGCTGCCTGCGTGGTGCTGGTTGCTGCAGCTGCATAACGTTTTACCTTGAGGCTTGAGCCACTGTACCTGCCTTAATACTCATTATCATAGAGCATGCAAATAAAATACAATAAATTTTTATGTCTCTACTCTATTGCTGCTCTGCTGCTCCTAATTTATGTTCTGCTGCCCCTATGTTTCTGCTTTGTTGATCCCTAATTGCTGCTCTGTTGCCTCTATATTGCTGCTCTGCTGCCCCTATACGTCTGCTTTGCTGATCCTGTACTGCTGCTCCACTGCTCCTATACAGCTGCTCTGCTGCCCCTATATTGCTGCTCTGCTGCCTCGATATTCCTGCTCACCTGCTTGGGTGCCCTTTTGGTCTTTTTATGCTCAAACTTTACGGAGCAGCTGCTGAGAGCAGCGCATTCTAGCGCTGAATTGAGTTCTGCGCTAAGTTATCACCGCGCTGGCATGGATCTCCAGGTAACTGATATGTGTTTATAAAACAAGCGCTTCATGCTGGGATGATAAATGATATATCAGGCCTGCAGGGCCAGTCGAGAACACTTGTGAGAAAACCAGAACCACAGGTTTAAGGCGCCAAGTTATGAGAATTCATGCTTTGAAATCGTTGCATTGGCTGGTTTACTTATTTGTAGAATATAAAGTTTTTCTTATATTCGTCATATGTCCAGCTATATTTTTTATGTTTGCTAATTAAGTTAAGATTGGACTCGGCTTCTATTAATCAGGAAATCATTTCTGAGTTGGATGGATTATGCGATCCCAGAGAATTATGCTGTAAATTATAATGTTTTGTAAATTATATGTTTTGGTCTGTCTTATCATTCTCATTCGGTATAACCTCGGTTCTGTTTTATAGAGTTTGTTTCAAGAGCTTGAAATGATGAACGAGTGTGAAATGTTTCACGCAGAGATCTTCTTATCGGATATTTTGAAAGAACGCTTTAGAAATGTCATGTCTTTACTTTTCAATCTCTACTCGAATTTTCAGTTGTATTATCAGAGACGGACCTAGCCAAAAATGCATATCCGGAGCAGCAATTTGGTGGCTGATTGTTCTCTCTCTCTCTCTCTATCAGATTCTCTATAACATTGATTTTTTTTTCGTATAGTTACACACACGACATAACTCATGTGCTCCATAGTTTCCTTTCTTAATTGCAGTTTTTGTAGTTTTCGCTATTTCCCCCATTCCTCTCCATGATTAGCCTACTAGTAATCGTAGCCTTTATGTTGGCATTTAGCAAAGCTGATAAGCCTTCATTTGTTACGAAATAGCTATTTGCATGTAGATATAGCTGACGTCTGGTACAATGTACTTCTTCTTGTGTGGACAGATCTATTGGACGTTCCTGACATCATCCTTGTACGTTGAAACAGACATTAAAGCTTTATTCATCTTCATCATCATCTTCCCTTAAATCCCAGTTTAACCAGGATCAGGATACGAATAAACAATGCAAACCTTTATTACTACTATAATTATTATTATTATTATTATTATTATTAGCATATCGGTAGGTTACCCGACTGCGAACCAGTAGGGTTAGGATTGAAATCCAGCTCTCACCTAGTTACTAATATGCCTGATTGAAGTTAGTCCACTGACTTAGTCAAGAAAATAAATTTGAGGGTGGCTCCAGTTTGAGATTTTAATAGAGATTTATTGCTAGGCTATTTTACAGGATAAGGCTATTACCTTTTCAGTTTTTCTGGCCGATTTTTGGTAGAAAATACGTAATCAGACAGAACATTTGGATTATTAGCTGCATTTTATACATTAGGTTTTAACCGCTTATTCCCATTTAGTATCTTCAAGAACTTTCTGCAAAATCATCTGTAAGTACTTTGAAAGTAGATTGCTCCAAGATAAAAGCCATAAAAGTCAAACATTTTTCAAGTTGATATAGATCGAAAATAAACGAAAATTTACTCAAACATAGCTATATTGTGATCATTATGTGATTTACCTTTGTCTTTCTCAGTTTCTGCTCTAATATCCAGGATTGAGCACAAGAATAAATAGAGCTAAGAATAATATCATCTTTATTCTATTCAATAAAACCTACGTGACTAAATTCCGTGTTTTATTTTTAAACATCCAGAAAAGGGACTACGTGACCCGTTTAAGTCTCCTGCAGCTGTAAACAGCTTCGCTTATCGCTGTGCGAATATGATAGCGCGAAAACTTTGAAATAGCAAACTGTCGAGGAACCAGCGATAACAAGATGGTTAAACGAGTTTTAAGATGATTCTGACGGTGTCCGTACATCACAAATATAATAACATTATGTGGAAAAGTTTATACGTCGTATCAGACGTGTTTTATGTTTCACATCTGAATCACGTTGCTCTGTTTGATGCGGTTGGCTGTGGAGGAGAAATAAACAAGACAGATTTCTCAGACAGTCTTAACTAAATCATCAGATATGATAGTACTATAATAAAACAAATCAACGTCATACGGATCGACTGAATGAATCAAAATTGCATTCTTAGCTCAGTGGGCTGCGAGTTTATTGCAGCCAGTGCTGGAAAAGTACTTTAATTTATGAAACTAAAAAGTAAATGTAAAAGTATTTATATTTGGGTATCCAAAATTAAAAGTTTTTTTTTCAAAACCAAAAAGTAAAAGCACTTCCAAAACGTCAAAAAGTACAGGAAAGTAATTTTGAAAATAAAAGTAAAGTACTTTTTCAGCACTGTTTGCAGCCACTCTATAAGAGTAAAGGTAAATTCTTCTGCCGCTTCTGTAGTATGACAGTAGATAACTTACATGTGTTATCTACATGAAAGACCTAAAGTGAGATATAAGACATAGAAACCTCCTACTTCATTTGTTCAGCTAAGTACTAGTCCAGAAGTGGTTTCAAGCCTTGCTGTCGGCTAATGTTGAAGTTCAGTGCAGGAAAAAACTCTAAAGGTTTTATCCGCAGTCTGACATCTGGACATCTAACCAATCTGCTACGTGATCATTATGTAATGACACAACTAACAAATTTCTTAATTGATCGATCGATTGATTGATTGATTGATTGATTGACTGGTGACAAATAATTTCATAAAATATTTAATAATCACTACACTAAAGATTCTAAACATTGATTGATTGATTGAATGGCTGTTCTAAACAATAATTTCATAAAATATTTAGTTATCACTACAGAGAGAGACTCAATGTTTAATTCATTGACAATTACATATTCCAAATACAGATTCAACATAGTGTAGACCATAGTAAAACAAAACTAGAAAATGTGCAGTTAAAATAAACACAGGTATGCAGATGTGCTCAAGGCATAGTAATCAAATAGCTACCAGCATAAACCACTACACTAAAGACCCTAAAGATTAATTGATTGATTGATGCAGGTAGCATAGAGGTATCGGTGGATGGACCGGGTAAGGCAGATATAGTGAGTATTGAGGAGAAGGGGGGACTAGTGACTGTGGTATACACTCCCCTCTCACCCGGGGAGTATGACGTCAATATCAAGCACAAGGGTAAACCCATTCATGGGTCCCCCTTCTCCGCCAAAATATCTGGTACGTTGTGAAATCATTACAACTTATATATTAGCCTTATCTGTCCGGCTGTATCAGCCTCATCTTCTATTTTTTTATCAGTCTACCTCTTCTTCTATTCTTTTATCAGTCTATCTCTTCCTTTATTTTTATAGGTCTGTCTCTTCTTTTATTCTTTTATGAATCTGTCTTTCTCACTCTCTCACTCTTCAGTTCTTTCGTTCAGGAGCCCTTTGCTGTTGAATCATTGTTGTTGTTGCTACTGTACAGAATGAATCATTGTTGATTTTGCTACTGTAGCAGAATGAATCACTGTTGTTGTTTCTGCTGTTGCAAAATGAATCACTGTTGTTGTTGCTGCAGTTGCAGAATGAATCACTGTTATTGTTGCTGCAGTTGCAGAACTAATCATATCATTGTTGCTGAGACTGCTGAAGAAAGAATCAAACCATTGTTGCTTTTCCTGGGGCTTTTGCAGAACGAATCACTGTTGTTATTGCTATTGTTGTTATTGACGTCCCTGACATTATCCTTGAATGTGGAAAAGGACGTTAAACCAATATTTTATTATTATTTTTTAATTATTGCTCTCTCTAGGTGAAGGCCGCAAGAGGTCGCAGCTCGCTATACCGGCCACTAGTGAGTACAATCTGGGCGGGGCTAACATTGACCTCACCAACATGGTGGGCATCATCAAGGCGCCCAATGGCGTGGCCGAGCCCTGCTTGCTGAAGAGAATGACTGATGGAAAACTGGGTAAGAAAATGTATGAAAAAGTGTAAATGATTAAAGTAATGAATGAATGGATGAATTGATAAATGAATGAATGATTGATTGCATTCAATGAATCAATAAATGAATGAATGAGCGAATGAATGAATGAACGAATGAATGAATGAATGAATGAATGTAATGAATGAAAGCAATCAAAATAGCGCTCAAATTCCTTTCTCAGACATAATGGTCACGCTAGATTTTATAAGCACAAAATACAGATATTTTAACTATCACGTTAATCGCAAAGTCGAGATTTTGATACAGAATTTCTATTTAGTGAGCCAAAAATAAGACCAATGGAACCGGTCGTTTGAAGTAATGTTTAACAGCTGGTTAGTTTGTGGACAATAGTATGTTACTCTTACAATATTTAATGATTGACTGATTGATTGACAGCTTGATTGATTTACTGATTGATTGACAAATTGATTGACAGAATGATTAAGTGACAGATTGATTGAGTGACAGATTGATTGCTTTATCAATCGATTGATTGACAGATTGATTGATTAACCAATTAATTGATTGACAGATTGATTGATTGACAGATTGATTGATTGACAGATTGATTGATTCGAATGACAGGTATCGCAGCCTTCCAGCCCAAACAGAAGGGCACGTATAAGATTGATGTGACCCAGGATGGAAAGCCCATTCAGGGCAGCCCGTTCCAGATAACCATCAACGACCAGCACGTGTGCAGTGCGCACAAGGTCAAGGTCTCAGGAGCCTTCAGAGAGGCCGTGGCCAACAAGTGGAACGACGTCATCATCCACATTGGAGAGGCTGGTAAGATGAGTAACTTACAATTGTACAACAGCTCCACAGAGTTAATAATAATGTTGAGTCTGGTGTAGAGTCTGCAAGAGACGTCCCTGACATTGCCTTATGGTGATGAACAGGACTTTAAATTCTTATTGATTGATTGATTGATTGATTAAGAACAATTATAAAAAGCTTTAAAGTCCGTTTCCTCATCCAAGGATGATGTCAGTGACTACCCCGCCGCACAAATCTCTACAGATCAATTCAGGCAGATCAATCTGCAAGAGAATTGTGCTGGGGGAAGTAAGGTCCTAAACGAAAGCCAGTCCGGTGATCAAAAATGATCAGGGTAGATTGATTAGTTATTCATACGTCTTTGATTTCATTCTGATTCGTAATTTATTCCAAGTTTCATTAGTTCAAAATTGTCACAAGTTCAGTATCCACAACGAGGAATTTCCTGTTAAACCCAGATTTTGAGTTTGTGAATGCTAATTCATCAAACATTGAAAGATTGTGCGGTTGAGACACGGGTTAGACGACGATTTGAAAGAGAGAGAAGAGATTGAGTGTCTAAATGAGAGCCCAAGATATCCATTGATCCATTTATTAATACCCAGATTGGTTTGGCGAATTGAATGATTGATTGACTGATTGATCAAATGATCGTTAAATTAAGTGATTGATTGACTGAGTATCCTCTTAATTAATTGTTGATTGTTTGATCGATTAACTTACTTATTGATCAATTGATTGATTGAATGCTTGATTAATTGACTGACTTATTATTGAATTGATTGTTTCACTTACTGATAAATTGATTGACTTATTGGCAATTAGATGGAGTGATTTATTGATTGATTGACGAATTCATTGATTGACTTACTAATAAATTGATTGACTTGTTGACAATTTGATTAATCACTCGGACCTGTGATGAATTGATTGATTGATTAATTAATTGATTAATTGATTGATTGATTGACTAGGTTACGGATCATTGGGTATATCAGTGGAGGGCGCCCACCGCTCTGACCTTGAGCTCAAGGGAACTAGCCCCACTGACTACACCCTTCAGTACAAACCCCATGAGCCGGGTGTCTATATGCTTAACATCAAGTTCGGAGACGATCATATCAGTGGTATGATTCTTTAATATTTATATTTCTTTATTTCAAGATCTGGGAAGCTGGCAGATAGCAGGTCCAGAAGCGATTCCCTGGCCGTCTTCCATTACAAAGCTTTTACTTATATCAGTAAAATCGTTAAATCAGTACAATCATCATATCAGTACAATCATCATATCAGTACAATCATCATATCAGTACAATCATCATACCAGTACAATCGTCATATCAGTACAATCGTCATATCAGTACAATCATCATACCAGTACAATCATCATACCAGTACAATCATCATATTAGTACAATCATCATATCAGTACAATCATCATACCAGTACAATCATCATACCAGTACAATCATCATACCAGTACAATCATCATATTAGTACAAACCCTTTGCAAAATCTATATATATATATATATATATATAATATATATTATATATAGTCGTTTTGTTTTCTGAAATGGCTGCTTCTGACAAAGTTATCTGATAAGATGAACATTTATAAATCTTTGAAAACAAATATTTATTCGCTTATGCTAATTACACAATGAGCCACCCTGCAAGGCCGCTATCACGGCTTAGCCATCAAAATATGAAATTAAAAATTGAAACAAAAAATCCGCTTAACATTATTGACAAAGATGTTGAAAATTTAAAATTCTAAAAATGGTCAATTTAGAAATACACATGCTTGAGGTGATAAAAGTAATAATTTAATGACGTTGCTGTATGATATTTAGTGCTAAATATTATCATATCATAATGATATTTAGCTATAAATATCATAACGATATTTAGTGCTAAATGTCATCATGATATTTAGTTCTAAATATCATCACGGATAATTGATATTTTACAGGAAGTCCATTCCTGGTTAGCGTGGGCGGAGAGAAATCAGGACGTATCCGTGAGACAGTGGTAAAGGAAGTCCAACAAGTCCAGGCTGCCTTCCCTAAAGAGGATTGCCATCTGGAGCTCAAGATTCCAGGTTCCAGTTCTCCTCTCCCCTCATTTAAACTAGAAACTGCAAGTTTTAACTTTTTCTTCTTCCGTGCACTGCCAAGTGGCAGGTTCAAGGTACATATTCACATTCACAGTCTGATTTCTCGCTCCATAAGAGCACTCCTTAGATCAACAAGTTAAGCCCTTCACAAAGTCTATGCTTTATCCATACCTTATGTAGCCTATAGCTTGGGAAAAATATGGTTTCTGAGGTGGTTTCCCGTTGCCTTCCTCAGGTGGATTAATTATCATTTAATCCTGGGGGAAAATATTTAATGGTGAGTTGAAGTTTTAACTATAATAACTATAATAACAATAATAACAATAATAACAATAATAAGTTTAACTACTTTGAGCGTTCGGCGGAAAATATTTAATTATTTTTTTGTTATTAATTTTCAGTTGATTGATTTAGTGGATGCTTGCGTCGAATTTTGTTCAGTGTTATTTTTGTGTTTCCTTGAATGTTTGTATTGTAGCTTGTGTCTTGTCTTACTATCTGAATGGTGAAATAAAAGTCATATGTATACTGTATATATAAATTCGTGATCGTTTTAAGAATTTATAGTTGTCTACATTTAAAACGTTCTCCATCAGCATTTACGGAAATGTAAAGTAACTAAACACAATATGACAGTAACTCATATTGATTATTCATAAGCTTGTATGAGAAATACCTGGTGATCAACTAGTGATTAAACCACAATTATTAGGCCCTGGTGATTAACGGTGATTAAGCCCTGATTATTAGGCCCTGGTGATTAACTGGTGATTAAGCCCTGATTATTATATGGTATAATCTTAGCCTTTCTAATTAATCTAACAAACCAAAATAAGTATTATTCTTTATCCCAGTAGTCAATCTGATATCAAAACGACCCTTATTCCCTTTAGAGCCAAGACCTCGGGTCGAGTCAGTTTTCACAGATTAATTATAAGTTTATAATTGGCTGGAGCCATGGTCATGTCGGTAAAATACTCGACCGCGGATCAGCAAGTGTGGGGTTCAAATCCTGGGCTCACCCGTCACTGACATAGCTTTCGAGTGAGGAAACTGACGTTAACATTAGCTTTACTTTAGCTTTTAATTGCCCCTGCAGGCACGGATCCACTGGACATGGAGGCGACCTTAACCTCTCCCAGCGGTAAGACAGAGTGTTGTGAGATCAGGGGGATGGGGGACAACCTCTGCTCCCTCAGGTTCACTCCCACTGAAGAGGGGGTCAACACTATCAGTCTCAAGTACAAGGGAATCCACTTCGCAGGTCTCATTATGATTGACTCTTTCTCTCTTAGTACACTTCCTACTGGCAGGTCCATGGTATATAACGCCTCCACTCTTCTATGCCTTCCGTTTTTCACTTAATTTCGATATGTGAGTGGGTCTTTGGATCTTTATATCATCCAACATACCTAATCTCGGCCTTCCCTTGCCTCTTTTTCCTTCCATTTTACCTTCTATGACCGCTATTAACTTCTATGACCTCTATTTAACTGACTTGACTAATTCAATACAATATAATGAAACTTTAAATAGCATTTGAATTATCACTACATTATATCTCTCCTATGGAACTGTAGCTACATATTTTTATTAAATTAAGTTTATTTTGGTATGGTTTCTTTATTTACTGGCTGCTGCCAGTAGCGATGCCGGTAAGATACACGACCGCAGATCAGTAAGTGCGGGGTTCAAATCCTGGTCTCGCCCGTCACTGAAATCGCTTTCGAGTGAGGAAAATGACGTTAACCTTAGCTTTACCAGCTTTTTTATAGCTATCTATTCTTAACCATATTAACGTAACTTGTCGCAGGAAGTCCATTCCAGTACACGGTGGGTAGGATACCATCAGGAGGAACTCACAAGGTCGAGTTTGGAGGACCCGGGGTGGAACAGGGGGAGGTCGAATCCAAGAGTTAGGAAAAAATTAATAATTTGAAAAAATTAAATTTAAATTGTTTTAAATTAAAAAATTAAAAATAATTAAAATATTTAATTCTTTCCTTCCTCTACACTAAGAACACAAATATTTTTGCAACTCTGAATGACGAATTAGAAAAAAAACTGAAATGTGAAAACGTTCGCTACTGAATTTATATCTTCTATATTTGTATCGACCGCGGACCAATATGTACGAGTTCAAATCCTGGGTTCGCTCGTCACTGACATCGCTTTCGAGTGATGAAACTGTCGTTAACCTTAGTTTTATCTTAGTTTTAATATATGTAAATGATGAAATTGAAAAATATATTCAATGTCCAATGGTCGGCTAAAATGAAAGCTTATGAAAATTCTAACCTAATTAATAAGTGAATATATTAACCTGATTAGACTGTGAATATATTAACATAATTAACATCTGAAGATATATAGTTCCTAATTTAACTTCATGAAAAGCAAATATTTCAGCATGCGATTGACTGATTTATTGATATTTCTTGATTTATTTATCACATAAGCCGAATGGCAATGACTTCCTTCAACCAGGAAATAAATTTCAAGAAATTTTCAAGAAATATTTCAAAGAAATTTTAAAAAGGCTCCTTAATAAATTAACTTTATTCTTAATTGATTGATCGATGGTAGATATGATTTATACGCATATTTCGATCAGATGAGTTTAACAATCATACTAAGCAGATCTCGGCAATCAATCAGTCATATCAATATCTTGAAAGCGACTCATTATTGATATGACTGAGACAATATGTATTTGATTACTGGTTGATAGATATCATCGATTGATAGATATAACTGACTGACTGATCGATTGGTTGATTGGTTGATTGACTAATTGATTGATTGATTGATTGATTTACTGACTGATTGATCGATTGGTTGATTGGTTGATTGATTGATTGATTGATTGACTGACTGATTGATTTATTGATTGGTACAGATGAGTTCAACATTTACTACAGAGAAGCTGGCCCTGGTACTATCAGCATATCGATAGAAGGGCCGGGCAAGGCGAAGATCGATGCAGTGGACAAGGGCAACGGCTACATCACCGTTGGCTACGTCGTCGATAAGGAAGGTCACCGGCTTGATTTTGTCTCACTAGTGCTCGATGTTGTCATTGATGACAGTAGCACTGTAATTGTTGTTATTAATGTCAGCCAATTAAACTTGATTCATAATTATAATTTGGGATTATACTTATTAAAATTAAATATTTTAAAAAAATCAAACATTCCTTCTACATACGGCACTGACATCGCTTTCGAGTGAGGAAAATGACGTTAACATTAGTTATTTTAATTAGTTATTTTGGCTTTTTTGACTTCTTTCTTAAATGAAATATCATATCACTCAGTCAGACGAATCTGCTGAATCTCCTGGTTTTAAATGTATTACCTACAGTATAGAAAGATCAATAAATCAAGATTAGTGTAATATATTTCGATCTTTTGATTGATTTATGAACTGAATGAGCTGTTGATTGAGACATTGTGTATTGATAGAGTTAACAAGTGATTGATTGAATAGCTGATCTATCACTCTATATATTATTGATTGAATGATGAATTGATTGAAGTTTTTATTTATTTGATTGATTGATTGATTCATTTATTGATTGATTGATATGATTGATTGATTAATTCATTTATTGATACGATTGATTGATTGACTGATTGATTGATTGATTTATTGCATGATTTATATGACTAATTGATTGATTGACTCACTGATTTATTTATTGATTGATTGATTCATTGATTCATTAATATGATTGATTTATTAATTGATTGATTGATTGATGCAGGTGATTACGGGGTCCACGTTAAGTTCAACGACGAGCACGTCCCGGAGTCTCCCGCCATGGTTCACGTCCTGCCAATCAGCAGGGATGCTAAGAAAGTCCAGATTGTGGGACTGAGGGATCGCGGGCTGGATGTAAGTACTAACACGCGCAGTCCCGTGTTTTCTACTTACATCCAGCTCTCGATCCCTGAGTCCCACAATAGTAGTAGACAAGCATACTTTGCGGACTTCCCTGACTTTACCTTATGGCGAGGAACCGAACGTTAAATTTTTATTGATTGATTGATTGTATGCAGAGGCGTGATATTCTTCTGTTGTTTTAATGTAGTATAAGTTTACTTTCAATAAAAATATATAATGAAGGTTTAACGACCGTTTCCTCATACAAGGATGATGTCAGGGATGTCCACTTGTCACATCTTAGTTGATATTAATGACGAATAACTCGTGCTTTAAACGATAAGAAACCAAAATTTTTCAAATGAATGCTAAAAGTAATTTTAATTAAATAAAACTGAACTGATTTCTGTGTAATTGAATTCTTCTATTATTCATTAACTTACAATTTACTGTAAAATGCTGTAGTTTGCGCCTCTGATAAGATCAGTATATTTGTGCTGAATGTAATCTTTGGACTGATTATCTGGATTTTGGAATTTGCACCGTTTTTGGACCTTCTTTTTGCTCGCCGGCTTGATTTTGTCTCAATAGTGCTCGATGTTGTCATTGATGACTGTAGCACTCTAATTGTTGTTAATATTATTAGGCTATTATTATTGTGTAGATCAGCATATTTGTGCTGATTGTGTAAGATCAGCATATTTGTGCTGATTGAGTCGGTTCTTGATCGAGTTAGTAGCGAGCTTGCCTGGTAAGAAAGAATACACAGTTCAAAACCACGTCAGATCCTATTTACCAGTGCTCTAATGTTAATGCGAGCACTCAATTCAGATCATAGCTTTGCTGAAGGTGAAAGTGCTGACATTGGTTTAACAAATAAATAATATTTGTCTACGTATATCGTGTAATTTTCTGAAGCATAACTTGATTGACTGATTGATTGATTTATTGATTGATTGACAGATTGATTTATTGACTGATTGATTTATTGACTGATTGATTGATTTATTGGACGATTGATTGACTGATTGATTGATAGATTGACTGACTGATTGATTGACTGACTGACTGACTGATTGATTGATTGACTGATTGATTGACTGACTAAATGATTGACTGAATGATTGACTGATTGATTGACTGATTGATTGATTTCTCTTCAGGTGAACAAGCCGGCCACATTTTCCCTGCAGATGAACGGAGCCTTTGGGGACCTCAAGGCTCATGTGTCCACTCCTTCAGGCACTGAGGAGGATGTGTTCATTCAGGAGATCGATGACGAAAAGAATTCCCTCAGGTAAATCAATCAATCGATCCACCAATCAATCGATCAGTCAAACAAACAATCAAACGGTAAATCAATCAATCAATCAATCGATCGATCAGTCAATCAATCTGTCAATCAATCGATCAATTGATCGATCCGTCAATAAATCGATCAATAAATCAATCAATCAATCTATCGAACAATCAATCTATCAAGAAATCAGTCGATCAATCAATCGATCAATCAATTCATCCATAACTAAATCTAATTTTTAAAGATATAGAAATCACTGTATGCCCGTAAACTTCATCTGCTAGCGTTAAATTTGTATTTGTAATAAAGGTACATGTACATGTATTTACTGCATTCTTAAAATGTTTGATTTTCGATGGGTTTGTGCCTTAAGAAATTGGTACATGTATCTACTTTCAATTAATGTTTACTAAATAAAATGGTATTTACTTCAATAGATTTTTGCCAAAAGAGAACGGTATTTACTACGTACACATAAAGCTGAATGAGGCTCACATCCCAGGCAGTCCTCTACCGATGCTCATTGGAAAGCTCGGAGCTGATCCCGCTCTTGTGTTCGCTAATGGAGCGGGTCTGGAGAAAGCTGAAACCGGTTAGTCAAAAACATAAACATACCTTTATTTAAAGTCGATTTCCTTCTAAAAGAGATGTAGTTAATATTTAATATTTAATAATTAGATTAGCTTAGTTTAGTTTAAGCCAGATTTATATCAATTAGCTTAGTTTAATTTAACCTAGGATTAGTCAATTTAACTTAGTTTAGATTAAGCTCTATAAAGACAGCAGTTAATATTATGTGTCAATAACGATGAGTAATGGACTAATAGTTAACTCTCATTGTTACCTTAATCTTTGATGATGATGACGATGATGATGATGATGATGATGATGATGGTGATGATATGATGATGATGATGATGATGATATGATGATGATGATGACGACGATGATGATGATGATGATGATGATGATGTTATTGTTGTCGTACAGGAAAGCCGAACAAATTCACGGTGGTTACGACGAATGCGGGGGCGGGAACTTTGGCAGTGAACGTGGAAGGACCTTCCAAGGTGGCGCTGGTGTGCACAGAGGTGGACCAAGGCTACGAGTTCACCTACACCCCCATGTCTCCCGGGGTCTATATGATCATGATCAAGTACAGCAACATCACTATTGCTGGGGCTCCCTTCAAAGCAACTGTCACAGGTCAACGAGTGCATATCTTAATAGAGCTTTAGACGTGTCGCTGAATTACGATGACTATGGTATGACTGTGGCAATGACTGTGGCAATGACTGTGGCAATGACTGTGGCAATGACTGTGGCAATGACTGTGGCAATGACTGTGGAAATGACTGTGGCAATGACTGTTGAAATGACTGTGATATTGACTGTGTTAATGACTGTGGTGTTGACCGTGTTAATGACTGTGATATTGACTGTGGTGTTGACCGTATTAATGACTGTGGTATTGACTGTGTTAATGACTGTGTCAATGACTGTGTTAATGACTGTGTTAATGACTGTGCTAATGACTGTGGTATTGACTTTGGTAATGTCTGTGGTAATTAACTGTTGGTAATTAATTGGTAATTAGTTGTGGTAAGTAATTAACTGTGGTATTGTCTTTGTTAATAACTGTACGGATATGATAAGACATAACCAATTGTAAATTAGTTAACTTGTTGATCGATGGATTAAGAACTCATTAGAAATATATACTTTCAATTGTACAGACGATAGAATTATTATAGTAGGCTATAGGTGAACTGTATTAATGTATTAATATATTAATGTATTTAAATAACTACAGTTTCTTGTTTGCATTATATAACAATATACAATCCCTTCTGTGTAAATTGTAAATATTGTCTACCTATAGTATATAATTCAACCGTCAGTACACAATATCACATTAATCTTTGTATGGTAGGCTCACTGCATTGATTATACAAGCAATAATTACATGTACATGTAATAGTAATGTGTACATGTCATATTTTCATGTACATGTAATTATTACATGTAGGCCTACATATAATTATTGCATGTACATGTAGGAATTACAATTACATGTAATATATAATAATTATAAGTAGGCCTACATGTAATAATTAAATGTACATGTAATATTTACATGTAACTATTAATAATTACATGTACATGCGATAATAAGGGTTGCATGTACATGTAATAAGTACATGTACATGTAATATTTCCATGTATATGTAATAATTACAAGTAATAATTACATGTAATTTGACCTCATCCTCTGCTCCTGTCGCTCAGGTGGCGGCAAGAAGGGGGACATCAACGAGACATCCTCAATATTTGTGGAGACTGTGGAGAAAAAGCCTGGTGTGGTGAGCGTGAAGAAGTTCCATGGTGACGCTAGCAGAGTGGTTGCCACTGGCAACGGCCTGAAGAAAGGGTTCTGCGGACGTGCTGCCACCTTCAGTCTGGACTTCAAGGACGCCGGTATTTGTTAAAAGCTGGTAAATCTAATGTTAACGTCAGGTTCCTCACTCGAAAGCGATGTCAGCGACGGGCGAACCCAGGATTTGAATCCCGCACTTACGGATCCGCGGTCGAGTATCTTACCGACGTCGGCACTGGCTGCAGCCAGATTATTGTTAGATTTTATTACATCATTTAGTTGTGCAAATGACGTATCGAAGAATAGTCCGAGGCAGACCAACAATGGTCCAATGCAACTCAACGATTGTCCAAGGCAGCCCAACGATTGTCCAAGGCAGCTCAACGGTGGTCCAAGGCAGCTCAACAGTGGTTCAATGCAGCTCAACAGTGGTCTAAGGCAGCCCAACGAAGGTCCAAGGCAGCTCAACGATTGTTCAAGGCTGCCTAACGATTGTCCAAGGCAGCTCAACGATGGTCCAAGGCAGCTCAACGATTGTCCAAGGCAACCCAACGATTGTCCAAGGCAACCCAACGATTGTCCAAGGCAGCCCAACGATTGTCCAAGGCAGCTCAACGATGGTCCAAGGCAGCCCAACGATTGTCCAAGGCAACCCAACGATTGTCCAAGGCAGCCCAACGATGGTCCAAGGCAACCCAACGATGGTCCAAGGCAGCCCAACGATGGTCCAAGGCAGCCCAACGATGGTCCAAGGCAACCCAATGATGGTCCAGGCAGCCCAACGGTGATTCAATTGCTGGGGTCAACGATATTCAAATGTGTTTAGGAAGACCATCTTCTGTAATTGCTCTAAACTCAAACCCCATTAGAGTTTAAATCGTGTAAGTCTTTTGTTCAAAACGACCGTACCGTTCTCACAGTTGATCTGGCGGTTGTTCTCAAGTTGACGCCATATATAGCTTTTTCTCATCTCGTCTGTTTCAAATTAATGTTGTCATTTATCTCTTGCTATATATTTATGCATATATTTTATTTTATTATTCTTTTACCCCTATTGCGTCACGGAGACTGAAGAATTGACCAACCGTTGACTGCACTTATCGTAAAAGGTGAAAAAGCACAAAGGTCCAAAATCCAAACCAACGTTTGAAATGGTATTCGGTTGGTAAGCGCCTAGGCTACAAAAATTACTTCAAAATTTTTTTAACAAATGGGAAAGGTTTTGCGGTGTGGTGCAGGCAGCAATGGCGATGGTCTACTCGTATTCCGACCCTAGCTAAACTGAATCAACGAACGATGTTGTTGTTGTCATCCTATTTTATTATATTCAATTTTCATTGACTAATCAACGTCTATTTTACTACAGGTCAGGGTCAGTTCACTATTGGCATTACCTCTCCGTCAGGTAACCCTGTTCAGGAGCTGAGCTTCAAGAAGTCCAGGGCCAAGGCTTACAACGTGTCGTACATCGCTCAGGAGAAGGGTGATCACAGCATGATCGTTCGCTGGGGTCAGGAGGATATCCCCGGTAGTCCTTTCAGCATCGCAGTGTCGTAAAAATCTAAAGAACTATCTGGTCCATAGCTTAAAATCCTTAATTGACATATTTTTTGCTTCCTGCCACGCATGCATTTACTAACTTAGGCCTATATATATTCAATTGGGTTAAAAGATTAAATTAGAGTCCACATCATAAAGTATTACAGAAATATTGACTTTTTTCTTTGCGTTACCATATAATACAATATTCTTGAATTATTATTAATAATTGATTGATTACAGTTGTTAATATACAGTTAATAACTTTATATCATCTTCCACTATATTTATGAATGTTTCTCTTAGATTATTTGCGTATAAATATCAGATTATCAACATTTATTATGCCATCGCTTAAGTAATTTTTCAACTTACACCACCAACGTTTGACCGTAGAATTTAGTTTTACTTTTTACGATTTTTGGAGAATGTAAGAATAAAAAAGTTATTCCGTTGTTACTATTTTAAGATATATAGACAGCTTCGCTTACATCACGGCTAATAAATGCCCGATGAATACATTGACACCATCATCATCTTCTTCCCTTAAATCATAGTTTATCTAAGTCGGAAACACGATGAATACACTGACTTCTAAATTCATACGTCTTAATACATGAAAGTCAAGATAATTTACCAGAGCTACTACCATCTTTCGTTATTTCATTCTTTCTTCAAACTTAGCAGGTACAAGGGAAGAAAGCCAAGGGCTTATTTCAGTCCCAAAAATCATACATGATTACAACATCCAGCTTGTTTTTAGACTATTCACCGACACCGAATTTACAACCTCCTCACTCAAAGAGTGCCACCTATCAATTTCCCTTTGAGAAAAAGAAAACTTTCCTACGTCTATCCTTACTCTAGGCTTAAATAGCTTAATTATAGCTATAACCTCTTCATTTATAATCACTTATACATGTTACTAGGAATGTTAGATGATTTAAAGATCCACTCATATGTGGACATGAAGAGAAAAGCGGAAGACAGAGAAGAGTGGAGGCGTTATTTTCCATTGACCTGCCAGTACGCAGCGCACTAAGAGAGAAATTCCATTCATCCCGAACATCACACGGGAAAATTTAACACAGAAATTCATTGAGATATAGCCTATCGAATTCTATTTAAAACATTAATGTATATACAGTACATGATCATTTCATACGAGTCCTAACAATTTGATCCTATACAGAAACACAAGATGCGATCAACTCAGCGTGTACCGCAGAAGTTTAGAATGTCTTAATAGAGTAGGGATGACGTCTCCTTTCTTCTACGTCGGGACGGCGGGATTAGCGCACTTGGTTTAGTTGCGCGTCAATTATAGAAGTTAAGCTGCATCGACCTTGGTTAGTACTTTGTGGGTGACCACCTTGGAAGACCGAGTGTTGGTAAAAGCTTAGGAAGGAAAAAATCCCATGGTGATGGAAAGAAATTCTTAAATCCGCGCCGGCTGCAATTGATGCGCCATCAAAAGGCAACGATTACTAATAACCAGGGAGAAGAAGGAGGAAATGGGTCTTAAACAAGCATCTGTGCTTCCTGACCCAGTGTACCGTTATGTTATGTTCTCTAAGTGCCGTGCCTGTTTCAAGCCTGGGCGGTCATGGTCATATTCCTCCATATGTCTCTGTTCATTGTTGCTCTGATCATCTCTGTTTCAGTTAACTGCATCCATTTGCTAAGAATCTTAATAAACGTCTTCCGCTGTCGACCCTTGCATCTTTTTCCTTTTATTATTCCTATCACTACGGTATTTTCAACTATTTTGTTCTGCATAATGTGTCCGAAAAGCTTCGTAACGGGTAACGTCATGAAGCTTTAAATGACAGATCCCGAGGTGAATTAAACCCTCGTGGCCGTCGTGGGTTCGAATCCCTGCCGCGCTGACCTGAGAGTAAAATCTCAAACATACACTGGACTGGTTAGACGGAAAATGGACTAAATTGCCTGACGGTTTAAACATGTGGTATTAAAAGTGATAGATAGCAACGTAGTTAGTCATTTCGCTATAATGCGTAGCACTTTGCGTGTTCACTTTTTTAGAGATTTCAAAGGAACTTCAGAAGTTTTCCATTCATTTACAATGAACGGCGGACGACTTGTTATGTATTTGGTAGGGAAGCATATATTTTGTATGGTGTATATTACTCACATACATGCATATGTGTTAAACAGCGACGCTATCAAAGTTATTAGCCTCATTGGTTTGGTTGTCGTACGTTGCATTGCATTTCTAGTCTAGACCTTTAAAACCTCATAAACCTGCCCGAGCAACGAACTAGTCGCAGAAACATGTTTAACGTCGTGTTCAGAAGCCTTAAGGCTTTTACAAGACACTATAAAAGGGCGTTGAACTTAATGTCGCATATTTTGATGGTATTTATAGCAAAGACTACCGGTTTAAACTGAAGGTTCATCACAAAATGACTCAGCCGATACTAAACCACTCAGCTCATCTCTTCATAGCTCGGTAGATCAACCAGTTTAGTGTAGATCAGCAGATCCATACGCTCTAGCCTTGGCCCTTATATAACTGTTAAATGTACCAACGGCTTTAGGTTGGTGAAGCCTAAACAAAGATTCTACGGCTGGACCCTCTCCAGAAATAATAGCTAGAGTACTTTTAATTTACGTGGAGCTGCTCTGGTATTCCAAATGGTCTACAGTTTATAATGATATTGCGCTCAACGGGGCTTAAAAGGCTTAACTAAATGGCATACAGGCCTATAACACATGTCAATAAGTTATAAGTTCTGCTCTTGAGATATCCGTTTATTTATCTCAAGCGTTAAAACTGGACCCGGTATATTTAATTCTAAGTCTGACTCACTTCAATAACCTTGCTTCTAAACCCAGGAGAGACTAAAGTCCTGTATTTAAGTTCTTTTTAGCATATCGTCGTTGATTTACAACCACAGTTCTAGTTTATGCAAGGCTGGAGTGTTATAACTGGTAATGCGTCCTGGTTTGTGCCACCTTGTACTGTGATCCACGGAATTACAAGATAAACTAAACAATTTCTATGATTAGAGAGATTTTGTGAGAACCGAATATCATATTAAGTAAGATTTAGTCAACAATTATATCGGGAATAGTTACCGATTTACACTCAACTTTTAAGTTTAATTTAATTATGGAAGTATTATTACACTAGCACACGTTTGTTCATGATTTATTAGTGGCAATATCATTATAGCTAATTCGTAGTCTCAGTTGTGATTGCATTGATTTCTTTTCTTTAATCCATGTGAGCGATAAACAGATATAAACAAACCTATAATTTACCATAGGATAATTTGTTAGGTATGTTTTAGAAGAATTTGCCGGTTTTGGGCCTTTTGGCCATAAGAGCACAATAAACACTGATTATTCTCATCAAGATTTCTGTTCTTAACTGCATTGTTACCATTTTTAATATTACGTTATCGTAAATTTATGTATTTGTTAGTACTTTTAGAAAGAGATAATTTTAAATTCAGAAGACCCTTGCTATCTAGAGCAATATAAAAAGTGAATGTAACAACAGCTAGAGTGTCAAAATTAGAATATAAATACTTAGCGAAATTCTTTTGAAAATTTGGAAATTAAAAACGTTTAGTAAGAGAAGAATCAGGATTGGTGTGATAAAAGCAAAATATATGATAGTTGTATTACGATCTTATCGTTATTTTAAATTATCTAATAATTTAATTACTTGCATGTAATTTATAATCTTTCCAGGCAGTTTGTGTATATTTCCTTGAGAAATACACAAAACACATGAAAACTATATTCAGGGTGTCTGCAGTTAACTGTTTTATCCTAATATATTGTTCCTTTTATAATTATTTGCAAATGCTACCATTATTTTTAGACTTATTCATGTTTTTGTATTTTCATTGACTGTCTTTTTGATTTCTTTCCAGACGAATATAGTCATAAAAATGTCTCAATTGTTCACTTCTATGCCTAATTTCCGTGAAGTGGGTTGCCCTAACAAGTCAACAGTCAGCAGTAATGATGACCTTGATGTGCCTGCTTCAGGGAACGAGAGTGGAAATAAAATAAAAACTTCTGAAAATTTGCAAAAAGATCAGTCCAATGGTATTATACCCGACCTGCAAGAGAAGTGTGTTCCCGTTAAACTCTATAGATCATCGAGGCCTGATTTTTTGACAGAAGACGAGATCAGCAGATTTAGAAATTTGGGAATTCGTTGTATAATTGATTTCAGATCATCGACTGAATATAGGAAGGCAACTGGTTGTAAACTTCTCGATAGTCTATACCCAGTCTATAAGGTACCCTTAAAAACTTCTTATTATGCAACTGTAGTTAGTTTTAAACTTTAATTTCAGAAATGTCATAAGTGACAAGCAGGTCATGTTGCGTACTTAATTGACATTACGTCATTGTTGCACTGAAGAGTGGTTAACGTAATGTGGTCTATTAGTGGTTTGCTAAAGGATCAAATGTTTGCCCATAGACTAAAAGTTGATTGGGAGAAAGAGTTATCAGTAAATGATAATCTGTAACATTTAATGGGTAATATCTAAAGTTATACTCACATTAAAGCCTCCTATAGCATTAGTTTATAATATAATAATAAATGTTTAACATCCATTTTCTCATCCAGGGATGATGTCCGGGACATTCCCAAAGCACACATCACTACAGATCAATTCATCCAAACCAATCTCCGAAAGAAATGTGCTGAAGAGGCAAGCGATACTTATCTGTAAATTACTGACGATGATGCTTTAAAAATAAGTAGGATTAAAATTAAAATTACATAAAGTAAGTACAATTAATAATCAAATTAACTCTACTTACTTTATGTAATTTAATGACATTAATATCAATTTTAAAAGAAAAATAAACTAATATACACTTCTGTAAACCTGTTTTGTGACAGGTAAAGCTGCCGCTGAGATCCCGCTATCGACCTGGAGAGCCTATCTGCTATGTTCCTCTCAAGGGACTTTTCTATAAGTCAACGTGTGTGGATGGTAGCACTGAGAGTAACGGATTTTCTGCAAGCAGCAGTGGTAGCAGTGTTGAGAATTGTGAAGATAATGAAGAAATCACAACTGCTGATGCTCCTACTGGCAAACACATTCTAATTAATTTCTTTAAGGTTTGTATTCGTGCACTGCTAAAGCTAACAGCTAGGGTTAATGTCAGTTTTCTCACTCGAAAGTGATGCCAGTGACGGGCGAGCCCAGGATTTGAACCCTGCACCTATTGATTCACGGATTTTACAGCTTTCGCCGCTGGCTCCAGCCACTGTTGATGCATCACTTTAATGGTCTTGACTCCGAACGGTATAAAATAAGTTGTTTGCTACTTGAAGTTGTCCGTCAAATGTTAAGACTTGTAGATATATAATACTGGAAGCTCTTTGGTAAATTTATTTACATTTGCCCTGACATGGTTTGTAATCTTAGTTTTGTATTCCAAATAGGAGATTTTAGTATGAGTATATTTATTTCCATTTTGCAAACATATCATGCTCCTTGATCTACGTTCAGGCAGGTATTGAGTCAAAATCAGCTCTACCCCTAGGCTACCTTAGTGGTAGCTGGGCCTGGCACTAATATCTAGCTTTTGGTAACCTACAGCTGATGCTAATCTGGTGCTAATCATTGAGCTCAACTTTAGCTTGGGTTGAGAAGGACTTAAAGCAATTCTTGATTGACTTGTGTTATATATATTTTTATTCACCGCTTGGGCAACCAAAATACATACAGAACAGAAATTAATGCAAATGTGCAAAAAACAAAGAAAATAGAAACATAAATTATGTATTTATTTACTGTAGTTATGTATTGTATATGTATGAACAGATGCAATACATATGGGCAGTATTCCGTCACTGTGTAGTTATGTATTGTACGTGTATTTACAGATGCTATACATATGGGCAGTATTCTGTCGTTACGTAGTTATGTATTGTATGTGAACAGATGCAATACATATGGGCAGTATTCTGTATTTATGTATTGTGTGTGTATTTACAGATGCAGTACATATGGGCAGTATTCCGTCGTGCCCCGTGGTACATAAAACTCTATTCTCTCCTCTGCTTACTCATTGATCTCGTGCTGGGAACTGGCTATCGATACTTCGTGAGAGTGTTTGCGAAATACGTGCTGAACAAGGAAGGTCTACTGGGCCAGTATATAGACATGATAGAACACAGTCAGTCAGCTATCTGTGCAGGTATGTAGCATTGTATTATATCAGTATATAGACATGATAGAACGCAGTCAGTCAGCTATCTGTGCAGGTGTGTAGCATTGTATCATTTTTTTTACATATTTTGACATTTCTTTTGTCATCTTACGACTGAGTTTTGGAGATTAATTATTAGTTTTGAAGATTAATTATTTTTCAGTTACGTATATGAATATGTATTTTGGTCTTGTTATTCTTTATTTGGTGTTAATTATTTTCAGTTACGTATATATATATATATATATATATATATATATATATATATTGTGACTTATTATTCTTTATTTGGTGGTTATAGTGAGATATATATATTGATTTATTGTGCAGCTGCTAACCATACTCTATGAGAAAGATAACGTACGAATTATACTAAAATGTGTAAGTGGCGAGGACTGAATTGATACTGGCTTTGCCTAGGTGCCATCCTTCCTGTAACTGATTGATCATTGATTTGATCGACTGATTGATAGATTGATTGATCTATTGATTGATCAACTGACTGATAGATTGACTGATTGATTGATCGATTGTTTGTTCTAACTGATTGATTGATTGAGTGATTGATCTATTGATTGACTGACTGATATATTGACTGATATATTGACAGATTGTTTGATCGACTGATTGAGTGATTGATTAATTGAGTGATTAATTGGTATTTGATCAACTGATTGATTGATAGATTGAAATGATTATTGAATTGACCGCACAGCACTAAAGCTGCTGTGTGAGAAGGACAACGTGCCGGCCATGCTAAACTGTGCACATGGTAAGGACAGAACGGGTATTGTCTCTGCGATGGTGCTGTCTTGTCTCGGCAAGTCAAAACATTTCATCGCTACCGACTACGCAAGATCTGAGGTTGGTCATCAGAAAATATTAAAAAATTATAATTACAGGCAATGTACCAGAGTCAATTGTATGTCTTTTAGTATAAGTATAGTATAAGATAAAAGTGAGGAGAGTGTCCCTGGAAAGAGGTAAAGTCAATATATATATATATATATATATATATATATATATATATATATATATATATATATTTGACACTGTGTGAGACACTTTAGTATGCTCGTTATATCTGACAGTGTGTGAGACACTTTAGTGTGTTCGTTATATCTGACAGTGTGTGAGACTGTTTAGTATGCTCGTTATGTCTGACAGTGTGTGAGACACATTAGTGTGCTCTTTATATCTGACAGTGTGTGAGACACATTAGTGTGCTCTTTATATCTGCAGTGTGTTAGACTCTAGTTTTGCTCGTTATGTCTGACTGTGTGTTGGACTCTTTAGTATGCTCATTGTGTCTAACACTGTGTGAGACACTTTACTCTGCTCGTTATATCTGACAGTGTGTGAGACTCTTTACTCTGCTCATTACAGGAAGGCCTGGAGCCGATGGCTGAGCGACTGTACACTGAGATTGTAGAGAAGTTTCACATGTGTCAGACGTTCACCACCGCTAAGTACGAGACCATGATGAAAGTGCTGCAGTATATCGACGATACGTGAGTATACTATACTAAAAATAGTAAACACGCACTATAGTGAAATGATCAACTATGTTGATATCTATTGCTTTTAATTCCACATGTTTAAACCGTTAGGCAATTTAGAACATTTTCAGTATAACCAGTCCAGTGAATGCCCGAGATTTTACTCTCAGATCAGCGCGGCTGGGATTTGAACCCACGAGAATTCAATTCACCTCAGGATCTGTCGTTTAAAAGTTCACGATGTTACCCCTACGCTATTAAGACATTTTACGATATACTACAAACTCTTCAGTTAATCATCGCAAATTATGAAACCTTATTGGAAGTGCTGGGGTCTACATAATATTCGTAAATTGTAAATTTAGTAATTTACCATTTATAAAAATGTTTATGAATTCATATAGTGAATATGATTGTTACTTTAACTGCTACAAGGAACGGTATATGAAATACAAGTATTTTATTTTATGTATATCGCTAATTTAGTTAAATGCAACTTCATTTTCGTAAATGACACTGATGCGCTGAATAAAAATACAATTGTAAAGATTAAATTTTATCTGGTTTATCTTGTAGTAGCAGTTAAAGTTTTTTTCTGTTCTGTATTTAGAACAGAAAATGAGAAAATGGGTTCTTCTATTGATTGATTTAGGTATGGATCTGCAGCAGACTCGATTGATTGATTGATTACTCGATTGGTTGATTGAATGATTACTCGATTGGTTGATTGATTGATTACTTGATAGATTGATTATTCTATTGATTGATTTAGGTATGGATCTGCAGCAGACTTGATTGATTGATTGATTATTCGATAGATTGATTATTTGATTGACTGATTGATTGATTACTCGATTGGTTGATTGATTGATTGATTATTCTATTGATTGGTTTAGGTATGGATCTGCAGCAGACTATCTCGAGTCATTGGCGTTCAGTCGTTCTGATCAGGAGAAGCTGAAAGCCAATCTGATTGATCTACCGGAAGATGAGGATGATGAGGGAACATCGCTTGATGACGATGTTGAGAGTGTCGGTGCAAATAAGATGTAATTGATTATCCGAAATCATATATCCCAGAAACTTGCAGATCATTTGTTTTCAGAAATTGTAAATATTGCTTGAATGTTAGCGTGGTGGACAAGTGTTCTGTTTCATATCTAGACTCCTCCGTGTCGACCCCGAATAGGGATTAACGGCACGCTAAAAGGAAGGTTTTTTGTTAGAGTGTTGGATAAAGTGAATCAGGATCTGTGGAAGTCGTATTTGAATATTTGAGTTGGTGAATATATATATATATATATATATATATATATATATATATATATATATATATACACAATATAGAATATAAAATAAATATTAAATATATGTAATGAATATATATCTATGAAATCTGGTTCTTTTCATTCTGTTATGTTCTGGGAAATACATAATAATGCTCTGCAAGTTCTTTCAGTAGAAGCCTAATTGGCTATATTTAGAATTTAACTCGGAAGCATACCAGCGTATCATATTGTTAAGATGTTCATGGCTATACCTTATTTACTGAATAAATCTTCTGTTGTTAAACGGTAGACCACTTTGCGTCACTGTTATACTATTATACTCTTCAGCACATGTTTTTTTTTTCAGATCGTTTGGGGTGAATCGATATGTAGTGACATGTGATGGGGGACGTTCCTGACATCATCCTTGTATGTGGAAACGGAAGTTAATCCTTTATTATTTTTATTATTATTATTATTTTTATTTATTTTATTATTATTATTATTATTATTATTATTAGGTGTTAACTCCAAGTTAGGCAAGCACCTAGTGTTTATAAATGTTTTGTTATATCTCTTCCGTGATAACGTTTTGCACGTAATTATCATTAAAAAATTTCATGGCTGGAACCAATGGCGATGCCGATAAGTTATTCGACCGCGGATCAGTATGTGCGGGGTTCAAATTCTGGGCTCGCCCTTCACTGACATCGCTTTCGAATGAGGAAACTGACGTTAACATTACCTTTTTATGCATTTTTCTTGATCTGTCTTGACTATTTGCCCACTATTCGTGTTATCTTCTGTTGGTTATGGCAACTTTTAGTAGAGAACTACTGTTAGGCCTATGTATACATTGTATAAATACAAACAGTCATACAGTGGTTCTCATAATCTGTATGAAGTTTATATGAATACTTCGCTTTGAAGGCCTCTCTGAATATTTACATCTGTTACATGTTAAGATCAGATATATGATTAACCCGTGTTGCGTCTGGGTTTATGAGGAATTGGCCAACCGGTGACTGTACGACGTGTACGTGTCTTAAAAGGCAACAAAGCACTAAGATCCAACCAACATCAGAAAGGGCATTCGGTGGGTAAGCGTCTAGGCTCCAGAAATTGCAAAAAATTTTGTAAAACTATTGGAAAAGTTTAATTTTTTATTCGTATTTCGACTCTAGCTAAACTGGGATTCAAGGGAAGATGATGACTCAAGGAAAGATGAAGATAATGATGCTATATGCAAAGATGCGATCGTATTTGAATGTACGCTAATATTTTTAGATCTGATTATATGATCACAAACGGTGTTCTGTTATTGTGCTAATTACTGTCTTTTAGAATCAAATAGATTCATCGGACGATTGAGATATTTCATTTTACTTTGTCTTTCACTCATGAGTTGTTCTAACTCTGGTAACCTCCATAGGCTATACTTCTGCTCGATTACTCGATGACGATGTTTTCTCGAATCATAGACTGAGCCTCTTTTAGTCAACATTCATTTTACCTTTGAGTTATGAAAACTGATTGATTTCGTATGTATACATCTAATGTTTATACATTTTTTGCAACTAATGTTTGATGTCATTTGTCTGGGTTAGTGTGAAATCTTGGTTTACCTCTTTGATTTCTAGAAAGAAATCGCATTTTTTAGTTATTACTCAGAGTTTAGTCATGGATTTGCGTATAGATGCCGCCTACGACATCTATACGCAATCTATATTGATCATCTAATATAGTAACAAACAGCATGTACTGCACTGGCTTCTTCCGCCGCTTAAAGATAATTTGAACTCTAAGCTCAGGGAGAGGGCTCACCCTTTCTCTTTACCATCTAAACGCACACCTCTGATGGATAAGAACTTCATTAGAATGCTATATAATGACGCTTATTATGTCTTTTTACAATGTGTACATGTGTTTATTGCTTTCTGTTTTGCTATTTGTATATGTGTAAGTTTTCTGCGGTATGTCAGATTTCATGTAATAAACGAATGTGTATATCTATCTATATATATATATATATATATATATATATATATATATATATAATACGGAGTATAATTATAATAGAAGTTGAACACATTACAAATAAGGATGGTCAGATTTTCGTTTCTACTTTTCATATTCGGCTAGTCATTCGCTATCTAGCAAAATATTGTTAAATTGTTAAATTATCTTTATACACTACCCACATTCGTAATATTTTGTTTAACAAGCTAATGTTTCAGCTTCGATTTAAGCCTTGTGTTGTGATGTATTCAGAACGTACCTGTGGTTTAATGGTCACGATCTATATTCGGCTATTGAAGTAGGCCTATATGAAATTTGTAAGAAGATTAAAAATAACATTTGTTTTTTGATAATAGTTTGTGCTTTGATAAGAGTGCTGATTTCTTCGTACTAAAACACAATGAATATGACTGGCATTCTATTACAGATTGAAGAATAAATCTCGCTTTCTTCTAGGTTTTGATTTTACTAAAGTTTTTACCATTTCACCTACAATGATCCAACAATGAACGTTCAGTTATGCCATAACATGACTGTAAAAGCTGGTAAAGCTAATGTTAACGTCAGTTTCCTCACTCGAAAGCGATGTCAGTGACGGGTGAGCCCAGGATTTGAACCCCGCACTTACTGACCCACAGTCGAGTATCTTACCGACATCGCCACTGGCTCCAGCCAGTGGAAGATACTCTGTCGATAATATTTAGGCTGAAATGTAAGTTTCAAAATACTTTTATAATTCCAATCTTCCTCTTTCTAACCTCTATTTAACAACAAATCCAGCAGACCATATATAACGTTTCTTTCTATAATTAGTGCATTGGTCTGATAACTGCATGCCCAGCCGTAGCGTCCCAATCAAATACATAATGCAGTATCTCCTTTTCATTTGTAAGTTAAACAGACATAGCATGATAATTAAAGAGAAGAGTGGAGACGTTATGTACCATGGACCTGCCAATAGGCAGTGCACTGAGATAGACAGATATCTGTCTTTGGTTGTCTGACATCTGTATGTACATCTGTATGTATAGCAATACGCTATCGTAAGTGCCCATATTTCAGAGTTTGGAAAGGTCTAATTAATCAATAACAATTCAAATCCAGATATTTAATTCTCTCATCCATATAAAAACCACAGTAAGACGTAAAGTGAAACTTTAAGAATATTATGCAATCTTCATGAGTGATAAAACAGAAATGAATATAAGCTGTTGGAGACAGAAACTCGCACGATTAATGTCATAGAAAGTGATATTTTATAATTATAATCATGTTAGATTACAAAAGAACGTTACACTTAATAGTTTAGATTTTTTAAATGCTCCACTGAACTTAAATCATCCTACTACTATTCACAATACTGTACACATAGTATAGTGTATCATCATCAGCATCATCATCATCTTCTCTTGAATCCCAGTTTAACCAGGGTTGGGATTCAAATAGACTATCATCATCATCATCATCCTCCCTTTAATCTCAGTTTAACCAGGGTCGGGATACAAATACGTCTGAAATCCTCTCTGTCCTACACCACACCACCAACCAGCCAATCCCCTATTTGAGACTAGTGTATATACACAAATATGTTAAATATATTCACAGCAAGACTCCTGGTTGGCAGTAACATATACATTGATAAGCAAAACTTTATCCCTGTATGATATGAAGCAATCAATTGAGCGTATGAAATCTATGATCCATTCATATAGGGAAATATTAAAGTTATTAATGTACGAATATGCGACAATATTAATTAGATACTTAGGACGGCGACAATACAAAGCTTAAACGATAAACATAATGTCTGTTTCCTAACAGATAGCATGATAGTGACGAGGAGAGCACTGAATTTGAACTCTGCACC
Source organism: Enchytraeus crypticus (assembly GCA_905160935.1). Classification (NCBI taxonomy): domain Eukaryota; kingdom Metazoa; phylum Annelida; class Clitellata; order Enchytraeida; family Enchytraeidae; genus Enchytraeus; species Enchytraeus crypticus. Next base: position 168,705 of record CAJHZI010000303.1, on the reverse strand, counting down.
TATTGATCCGCAGCAAAATAACTTGCCTACAGGCCACCGGCTCTGCTCAACAATCCAACCTTATTCAATCAACAATGAAAAATAGCAAAATGATTACGGCATGGTACTGTTCCGAAAATATATTTTACGGCAAGTTTAACAAAACCCTTGAGAAGCCTAACAAATAATAACAAGATCAGTTTATATTAGAAAATATATTTATAAAGCACGATTTGATGGTTAAATACGAATACAATTTTCAGTTGGATATGAAAGGCATCTATTAGAAGTCCATTCGTTCAATTAATACGTATTAAATTCAACCGGGATAAATATATAGCAAATATAGAGTCTAATAACGAAATAATAGGCAATTATAAAAATACAAGAAAAAGTTAGCCCATGCTCGCGTAATAGCAAATCTAGAAAAGAATATAAGGTGCAATTACAACTATACAATGAAATGTATAATTAAGAAAACAATACTATACAGTTAAAATTAAAAATAATAAATTGATAGTAAATACAACAATAACACTAAAGTTAAATTCTGACAAAGCTAATAGTCAATTATCAATCTTTGGCACTTAATGACGCTACCGGACAGTACATTAGCAGGGCGACCTGCAATATATAATATATCTCTGTATGTTACTTCACTTGAGCAGCCTAATGTTCTTATGAGAATGTCTTAATAGCGTAGGGGTACCTTCGTGAGGTTTTAATTTAAAAATCCTGAGGTGAATTGAACCTAGTGGGTTCGAATCCCAGCCGAGCTGCTCTGGGAGTAAAATCTCGGACATTCACTGGACTGATTAAACGAAAAAATTTAATTGCCCAACAGTTTAAACATGTGGTATTATAAGCGATAGATATCAACATAGTTGATCATTTCCCTATAATGTGCGTTTATTATATTAATATGAATTGGATACCGAAGAATGAATGGGTCAATCAATGCATTAAATATTTACTTTTGCCATTGCGAATACTTTACGATGGATAACAATCAAGAGCGTTTATCACGAGAAAAAAGCATAAACGATCGATCAGTGGATTGTTCAAACGAAGAGCGAGACAGTAAAACACGAGGAATGCATTTCAGGGACCTGCTGTGCAGTAAATTAATATTTTAGAATGACAAAAAATATAATAGATAATTGCATAAAATGTACAAATACACAAAATATATTTGCTTCAGCACAAATCTAAATTGATAGCGTTAGATCACAGATAAAGATTTAGCCAGTATTTAATGATAACAATCACAATTTAAAGTAACTATGAAGGAATCTCATTTCACGACTTTAGAAATCTTCAGAAATCATCATAAAAAATTCGCTAAAATTGTTGACAATTATAATCATTTGAATAGACACACCCAGTCAATTCTATCACATAACGTCAAGCAGTCTCATCAAAGATAATAGCACATAACATAATGTAGTGTGAAAGAATTCAGGTAAGATGAGCATATATTACTATTGTTATCAGATGAGGAAGTTCTGGAGAGAGTTGGTACAGACAGACAGTTGATAAATGTACTAAGAAATAGGAAGAAGAGTTGGATAGGACACATTCTAATAGGGAAATTCTACTAAGAGAGGTCATATAAGGCAGTTCTAATGAAAAGAAAGAGTGGCAGGGGCAGGCCGAGATTAGGAATGTTAGATAGCTATCTAACATTCCTAATAATTAATATTAATATATATTTTATAGTTAAAGATCCACTCATATATCGACATGAAGAGGAAGGCGGAAGACAGAGAAGACTGCAAGCGTTATATGCCATGGACCTGTCAATAGGCAGTGCACTAACAGAGAGAGATCTGAAGATGTGAAAAACAGGAAAAACTACTTTCACAACACTGAAGTAAGTCTATGATGTTACCGAGCACAACACTGAAGTAAGTCTATGGTGTTACCCAGTACAACACTGAAGTAAGTCTATGGTGTTACCGAGCACAACACTGAAGTAAGTCTATGGTGTTACCCAGCACAACACTGAAGTAAGTCTATGGTGTTACCGAGCACAACACTGAAGCAAGTCTATGGTGTTACCGAGCACAACACTGAAGTAAGTCTATGTTGTTCTTCTTACAGTTTATCGTCATATCACTGGTAACAACTTGATTCAGAGATATTTTACAGTAGAGACTGAATGTCTTACGACTGACATGTTGCTGATGCAGCATTACTATGAAGAGAATGTCTTATCACTGATAAGATGTTGATACAGCATTAATGTGAAGAGAATGTCTTATCACTGATAAGATGTTGATACAGCATTAATGTGAAGAGAATGTCATATCACTGATAAGATGTTGATACAGCATTACTATGAAGAGAATGTCTTATCACTGATAAGATGTTAATGCAGCATTACTATGAAGAGAATGTCTTATCACTGATAAGCTGCTGACTCAGCATTATTTCAGAGGAGAGAAAGGAGTTGGTATCAGAATACGTGACGTCATGTGTCTAATCAGAGGCACTGAAACAAAAACAAAACAAGAACTAGTATCAATCATAATAATTAAAGGTACAAAGAATTACATTAAATATATTCAAAGAATACATTTACCACAAAGGTACAAAGTAGGCCTGTCGCTAATAGTATAAAACTAGTAAAGTTTCTTGTAGTACTAAAGCTAAAAACAACAATAATAATGATAATAGTTGTGGTAGTATTAGTAGTGCTAATAATAATAATGAAGGTTTAACGTTTGTTTCCTCATCGAAGATGTCAGGGACGTCCACACAGAACACATCACTACAGATCAATTCATCCAGATCAATCTGCAAATGAAATGTGCTTAGGAGAAGCAAAGTTCAAATATGGGCTATTATTACTTATAATAACAACGTCATGGTCATTGACACTATGGCGAACTCTTACTTCAGTAAAATTTCAGTCACTGCAGGCGGAGCTGCTGAATTACTCACTCCCAAGAAAGTTGATAAATATTATGAACCGAGCCCAGGTTAAGAGGTTGTTCCATTTAAACTACGAGTCCTATGAATCCCGATGGAGTTGACTACATTAATGGCACATGCAGATTTACCGCAGAGTAAACTGGCGATGAGCAAGAGATAGACCTTTATCTTCGGCAAAAGGTTTTACATACTTCGCAAAGATTTAATGCAGTTTGCTCCGGAATTAAAAATTAAATATAATAATAACAATATTAGTATTAGTAAAATAATTAAATTCAAATCCGGTTATTCATCCAAAATGTAAAGAATTAAACTTGTACAAAACTTTCCATGACAAATCATAATTTTGTTGCTAACGGCGCCTCTTTGAAACAAGAACTTTGAATTAAAAAGTGATATATATCAACATAGTTGATCATTTCACTATAATGCGTGTTTCTATTTTACTTTTATGCGAAGATATATGATCAACATGATACGATATATGATTAATATTCCAGTGGCACTAGGCGGTATTCATTTGTTGACGGAGCTGGGCTTTGAACCAAAGTCACTTCATTCTAAGGTGAACACTCTAACCGTTAAGCCATATCTCCTCCCCAGTATACACTTACAGGTTCGAATCTAGCTCTCACTGTATCATTGATATGCTTAGTGTGAGACAAGAAACTGACTGAGTAATTGTTTAACTATTAATACAGCTAAATCAGCATATATTGTTTTCTTTCCGTCTACCAATGACGAAGCGTATATACGTGATAACTATCTTACATTATTTATGGACCATAATCAAATTGCAAGAGTTAATTGTATTAAATTCCTTGGTGAAGAAATTGATGAACATTTAAGTTTTAAAAATCATATCGCAAAAAATTACAAAAACTGTTAAAAGTGCTAATGGATTACTCTTTAATCGAAGAGAATTTATACCAATGTCCTGTCGCAGGAACTTGTATCTCTCTATGATATATTCTTGTGTAAGATATTGCATTGAAATTTATGGTTATGCCACTTGGAATGTTTTACAACCACTACATCTTGCTTGTAACAGAATTCTGCGAACCTTGCAGGGAAGACATCGTTACTGTTATGCTAAAGATCTTTATGTTTCTTATGATATTTTGCCAGTTCATCTATTGCATAAATACTGTATGGCCAAGTTGATTCATAAATGTATTAGCAGTAATCTACCTAAGTCTACAGTATTGGCTAATATGTTTGATCTCAACCACTCTAACCATAATTATTCAACTAGACTGCTTGACTCCAACTATCTGTTTAAAAAATCCAATGTGACATTCTATAAATCTTATGTAAATGAGGCATGTACGGACTGGAATAAAATTCCACCAATATTACGCAACATCAAATTGCTACCAACCTTTTCTAGAGAATTTAAACAGTATTTATTAGAAAATTTGTCACAATAAGAATTTTTTTTCTCATCCAACTTCTGGTTTGTTGTAATTTAAATCTTCTATGATTTGACACTCTCACTCTTTTATTTTGCTTAAAAGTTTGATTTAAACATGTGGGACGATTGTTAGCGGGGTGATTGATATCCGGGTGGTCAACTCGATAGGGTGTTATGCTCCCTCTTTGATGGCCTGGTTTTGCATTGATTAGAGTGCCTGTCTTTGCGTTTTACTTTGTACCTTTATGTTATTCGAAATATGTTGACTGTCGTGCTGTGTGATATGTGAACAAATAAACATATGTTTCTTCTCTATACATATATACAAAAACACACATACTCACACACATACACACACACACATACATATACAGATTTACACATTCATACGTTCATAAACACACATACTCACAAACATACACACACACATACTTACACACAGCTTTACATATACATATATACATACATAAACACACATACACACATACTTACATACACAGCTTTACACATACATACATACATAAATACACATACTCACACACATCCACACACATACTTACATACACAGCGTTGCACATACATACATAAACACACATACTCACACACATCCACACACATACTTACATACACAGCGTTGCATATGCATACAAAAACACACATATTCACACACATACACACACATACTTACAAAAACAGCTTACACATACATACATAGATGTAGACACACGTACATTAGCACACACACACACACGCACACACAAATACACGCACAGATATATACACACACTTACCAGTATTAGCAACAAGCTCATCCCACCCAGGCTTAGCCCAGGCTGACTCCCTCACCTCCTGTCTACCCTGAAGACTGTTATAGGCTACACACATACATACACATACAAATACATACACACACACATAAACATACATACATACACATACACACACATATACACATATACACACACATACACACTTTGTTGTTAACGGCGCCAATTTGCAACAAGCTCCGATATATTTTGTGTACACACACACATATATAAACACATCTACACGCATATACAAATACAGACAAATACCAATACACATAAACATACATACGCACATTAAAGCACACATACACATACATATACACACACACAAATACATACAAGTACCTTCACACATAAACATACATACACCCATATAAACACACACACACATACAAATACAGACACACATTCACACAAGCACACTACATGTACATATTGCAAAGAGAAAGTGTAGTATACATGTAAGACACAACAGCAAGTTATTTACAGTATTGAACGATTTATCATTCAGATTTATATAACACATCGGTTAACATGTCTAGGCTGTGGTTAGTAGGAATTTAAACTGACTCCAATGGATCCTTGAAGGTCTCAAAACTGACGTAAAATATATTTAGCAACAGCTTAATGTCTCTATTTTTTCAAAACTGAACATTCAAGAAATATTAATCACCATTATTTCATTAGCTAAAGTAAGTATAAAGAACGCAAACCCCTTGAAACAAGAAAACGAAATCTCAGAAAGAAGCCTGACTAAAACTCTCCAGATGCGACACGTAGAACTAGAGAAGAATAAAATATTATAAATTTTCAACCAAAGAAGAATATCAATCTTCTATCTTCATCGCTATCGAGTGAGGAACTGTTGTCCGAGATTTTACTCTCAGATCAACGCGGCTGGGATACGAACCCGCGAGGTTCGAATACGCGGAAAAGAGATTCGAGGTCCGGTAGATGTATAGGTAGAACTCTAACCCAATAATCCAGAAGCCAAGGATTAAATATCCCACCAGAATCATCATCATCATTATTTTACCATGAATCCTAGTTTAACCAGGGTCGGGATAAAAGTAGACTGTCTCAAATCTTCTCTGTCCTACACTACATTACCTGAAATATCCCACTAGAATGATTCCGATAAAACACAGTGTGGAAAGAGACGCTAAACTAAGCTTTATTGATCAATTAGTAGTAACCCCAGAGATGATGAGCGATGTAAAGCTCTCCAATGTGCGAGAAGAAGCCTGCCACAGCTTCGTTCTGTTCCTGTCTGTACTTCAAACCACGCGCCCTACATCAAGTTAAACACAACTCATGTATCAACCAGCCTGACACGTTTATACTATGGACCTGCCAATAGGTAGTGCACTAAGAGAGAGAGAGAGAGAGAGAGAGAGAGAGAGATAATATAAACAAATAATAATTATTAAAAAGTATATTATAAGTTTGCATGAAAATAAAATTCAAGGCAGAACCAGCTCCTAAACCCAAGGATCAGTTAAAACACTGATTTTATTAATTATATATCAATAATTATTAGAAAACTATTTACTTACCAGTGATTTCCCCATTCAATCATCATTCCAGGCTACAACAAACAATCGAATAACGTTTATTGACGTCTAGCATACCTCAATACACAGAACAGACACTACAGGTATAAAATCAAAATTATGTCTTAACTATTATATCATTACGAGAAAAACACAAACGTTTATTATATATAAAATTATGTAATTAAGAATTTATAAATAAACTTTTTATAACATTTTACTGCACTGTGTGAAAAGAGCCCATATATCTTGGAATCCAATACAGTACAGAGTAAAATACGCCATCATCAGCTGTTTTTGAGATCAATATAAATAAAATAAATAATAAAGGTTTAACGTCCGTTTCATCATCCAGGGATAAAATAAGGTTAAATGATAGTTGCGCAGAACAACTTTCAACTGAATAGGAAATTCTCTCAATGAATGATCTCACACTGATCCCAAAAACTTCGAGAAAATCTATTAATCCATTACCATGTTACGTACAACACTCCCAAACATCAAAATAGCAGTCGTATACCAAACACCTAGATACAAATTAACTAAGTATCAATAGCAGTGCAAAAATGTGCCCGTAATATTATTATTCCTATTTCGTCACAGTTTTATGAAAATTTTATAAAATGTACGGAAGAGATCAAAGGGGATTGACTGATGATATGGTGTGGGACAGAGATAAGTGGAGAAGATCTATCTGTATCTTGACCCTAGTTAAACGGAGATTCAAGGGAAGCTGATGAAGATGATGACGATGATGATGATGATGAAGATGATGATGATGCTGACGATGATGATGACGACGACGACGATGATGATGATGAAGATGATGATGATAATGATGATGATAATTATGATGATGATGATGATGATGAAGATGATGATGACGCTAATTATGATGATGATGATGATGATGATGATGAAGATGATGATGATGATGATGAAGATGATGATGAAGATGATGATGATGATAATAGACTTCAAACCCTGAGCGTGTAGCTACGCAGCTCATAAATATTCGGCCCCTCGCGGGCCATGATGTCTCTCCAGAAGCTGAATGCTAGCAAAATCTGATTCTTACGATACCTCAGCATCATGTTCCGTCGCTTCTTGAACTCCTGGAACTCCTGCAGACAAATCAATTAATCCATCAATCAATCAATCAATCAATAAATCAATCAATCAATAAATCAATCAATCAATAGAACAATCAGTCCATAAGAATTTAACACAGGGTTTCTTAAATGAATGCAATGCAAGGTTCTTCAAAATAGACTGTCAGAATAGAATACAATAATTCGATATAGTGGGACTGCATCAACTTCCAACACATAATTATATTCCCTGTTTACTGTTTACAAGCAATTTCTTCATTGACTAGACAACGGGAAACAGACAAAAAATAGATGGAGGCGCTGAAAATAAAATTTTTAAAATTGCACAACTAGGCCATACTTAATATTTCTATATTGCTGTTGTTAAAGAATGGAACAATGCATTTCTCAATTTCATTATTTATTTACTAACATTTTTAGCTGATTTATCTACTTTAGCCAATTTGTAAATATAATTGAAATGAAAAGCTGAGACAGATGTAGTCTAGCATAAAATCAATCAATTAAAATTCCTGTCACACAATCTATAAGAGTATACCATGACTCCCAAGATCTCAAGTGATAGCATATCATCATCATCATCACCATCACTCACTATCACCATCATTATCATCATCACCGTCACCATCACTATTATCATCATCATCATCATCATCATCATCATCATCATTATCTTCCCTTGAATCCCTGTTTAACTAGGGTTCAGATTCGAATAGACCTTTGCTTTCAATCTTTTCAGAAAATTTTGTAGCAATTTCTGTAGACTAGGCGCTCACCAACCAAATGCCCTTTCTGACGTTGATTTGCATCTTGCTTTGTCGCCTTTAACGACACCTGCAGTTCACGGCTAGTCTATTCTCCAGCGACCCTGACACAACATGGGTAAGATCTCAGGTGATGTAAGGAGAGAAAGTAATTTATTTTTTATTAGTGGAATTTAACAAGTAACACACTAACCTTATTGGTCCTTAGCAGATGCTTGTGACTGTTCAGAACAGGATAACCTCCTGAGAATTTCCACAGGTGAACTAACAATAACATATTAAATGCAAGCTAGAGAATTTCCACAGGTGAACTAATAATACCATACAAAATACAGACTAGAGAGTTTCTGCAGGTGAACTAACCATACCATACAAAATAAAAGTTAGAGAATTTCCACAGGTGAACTAACAGTACCATACACAATGCAAGTTAGAGAGTTTCCACAGGTGAACTAACAATACCATATTAAACACAAGCTAGAGAGTAGAGAGTTAAATAGAAGCTACAACTCAAAGAAGCCTCAGCATTAGTTTCCTCTAAGAAATAAAGCGCCATCTGAATGGTACATCCTCTTTACTTTTCTTGTGTTGTTGGTGTTTGAAGAATAACAATAATTCAAATTAAAAAGGATAATATTAACATCAGATAATTTTAAGTTTCTAATGCATTGAACTTATTGGAACCTCTACTAGCGTTACTCACGAGGAATAACAAATCTCGCATGCCAATAGGAGAGTACTATATTGCTATTGAATAGACAGATCCATTGCTGATTGCTTATCTTTCAGTAATTAAGTAGAATATCAGTAACGAATCACTTATAGCAATTCTTTCATACGTCCAACTTAAGATATTATTGATTATAACATAGTCGTGATTACAACATATTTGTGATTTACAACATATTCATGATTATAACACATAAAAGCTGGCAAAGTTAATGTTAACGTCAGCTCCCTCACTGAAAAGCGATGTCAGTGACGGGCAAGCCCAGGACTTGAAACCCGCACATACTGATCAGCGGTCTAATATCCTACCGACATCGCCACTGGCTCCAGCCAGTGATTAAAACAAGTTTCAGTATAACAAACATATGATCCCCTCGTAGTCAACTTATTATTTCATGAGAAACATTGGTTAATAAGAAAATAAAATATTAATTTGTAAGAAAAGGCAAGGCTCTAACGAGAGACCTGCCTCATTTACCTACTCTAATTGTTGTTGTTATTATTAATTTTTTTACCCTGGTGTATTATTATTATTATTATTATTATTATTATTAAGAAAATAAAATAATAATTAGTAAGAAACACGAGGCTCTAGCGAGAGACCTGCCTCATCTAGATCTCCCACCTCCACTGTCCAACTAGCGACCAACTCAGCTCCCGTCTTCATATCCTCTATCAGCTTCATCGTCGTCTGACTATCAATCAATCAATCAATCAATCATTCAATCATCTGATCAATTAATCAGTCTAACAATCTATCGACTTCATCATCTGACTATCAATCAATCAATCAATAAATCATTCAATCAATAAATCAATCATTCAGTCATTTGATCAATTAATCAATCTAACAATCTATCGACTTCATCATCGTCTGACTAACAATCAATCAATCAATAAATCAATCAATCAATTATTCAATATGTTGATCAATTAATCAGTCTAACAATCTATCGACTTCATCATCGTCTGACTAACAATCAATCAATAAATCATTCAATCAATCAGTGGATCAATCAATCAATCAGTCAGTGGATCAATCAATAAACAGTCAATCAAACCATTTCCTTTATCAATTCCACCAATGATGGACAAGAATTCATACAATATTATTAAAATATATAATAATATAATATAATAATAATATAATATAATAATAATATAATATAATAATAATAATATAATATAATAATATAAACAATATTAGCTAATCAATCCATAAATTCATCAAGATTAAATGCCAGAACAAACTCTTCCAAAGACAAATAATGTTTAGAATCATCGAATACTTAACAACAAATTGCAATTTATATCACTACCAATTACCGCATAGCAGCAATTAATACCAGCAAGATCACATTCTAATCTACTACCTAATGAGAGTCTAATATGACAAATTATTTACAATAGCAGTGGAACACTCTATATATAGCACAGCATGCAGTATTGATGTATATTGTAGACACTCTACTATCATAAAAGACAGTTACCGATAATCATAATTAATTAATAATCATAGTTGATAGTCATAATTAATTAATAATCATAATTAATTGATAGTCATAATTAATTAATAATCATAATTAATTAATAATCATAATTAAGTGTTAATCATAACTAAATAATCATAATAATATGATAATCATTATTATTAGTTAATAATCAGAATTAATTGATAGTCATAATTAATTAATAATCTTAATTAATGGATAATCATAATTAATTGATCACAAATTTATGACTTACAATTCCTGAAGGTAAGACTCCATATATTCAGGCTTTACTGAATGAACTACAAAATTAAATATAAAATATATACATGTAGAACATAACATTATTATTATATATTGCTAAAATATCAAATTATGGAAATAGAATTACAAGTAATTGAAAACACTATTCCCTAAAATACTTGCCCTCTCTCTTTCTCTCTCTTTCTCATTCTCTCACTTTCTCTCTCTCTATCTCATTCTCTCTCCCCTTCATTATCCCTACCTTTCTCTTTATTACTTAGTACTGTATAAAACTTAGCAATATTAAATTTTAAGGTTAAAACACTGTCCATCGCTATTTCAAATCATCTTGCAGACACCCTATTATCATAACGAGTTTTATTTAGATAAAAACCATTTTGTATTAAAATTTCAGTTTAGCTGCAGGCATATCTTGAAGACCTGCGACATCTACAAGAGGATTAGAAAACTAATCTTATTTATGACAATATTGAGCATTATGATGGCTTACACTGTATTTCATAGACGGTATCTTTGTCCGCCAGCAGCGACGAATGTGACTCTGAGACTGGGTTAGCACTGCTGGCAAGCAATCTGCTCAACCACGTTTTCTTAGTTCCCTCCCCACCCTCTGTTCCCTCCCCTCCCTTCTCCTTATCCCCCGTCTTCGCATTGCCTTCTGTCTCCTTAACCTGACCTCCCTGCTTTTGTAACAGTGATCCAACCACTCCATTGGATCGAGTACCAATGAATCTAAACAAAGTGAAAATATAAGTAATTAACAATACAGCGCTGTCATAGCCTAAGATAAATGAAGTAATGGGCATCGGATTTCAATTTACAAAATTATTACCATTAGAACCTCATTGTTTTGAGTAAGTTAAATCCAGTAAAATAAACCTATTTTAAAGGTTAACATTTGAATTTATTGATATGAACTGTATTTAATATTACAGAGTCCAGGGTCAAAATCTGGATGAAACTCTCTGAAGATCTCCAAAGCATAACATATTGCATTAACGAATAATTTATTTGATTTCAAACCATTCAAATATAGCATACGATTACGAACATTCACTGCTGCACAATTTCAGTGTTTATATTAATTTCATAACTGATTAAGACGTAATCAGCATCAGCTGACTTCAAATTTTCATCGTTGGAAGTAAACAGGGACATTAAGCAATATTTTGAAATCATATACATTTTATGACAGCTAACAAAAATTAGAGTAGATAACGAAGAAAATTCAGCGAAACCTACCTGCTGGAGTTGAACGTGGCAGCTCTTGCGAGTTTTCCTGAATTATACAAAAAACTTGACAAAATATAGCGCGACGCCATGTTTAATACCTGAACAGGTAATCTGGGATGTTATATTTACAAGTGTTAACCTTTGACTTTTTAGCCTGTGATACCATACTTTCTCTAAAAAAAACTCGATAAATAGTTAGGTCAGAGGGTTCAAAGTTTTTCAAAAAGGAAGCTTTAAAAATTCCATAAATTCTTAACAATCGCCCTCAGATGCATAGCGAAACGTTGTTACACATACTGTAATTGATGATCTTAACAATATAGATGCAACAACTTCATTTGACAGAGCTATAATGCTCAATTTATAGACATTGGACTGATTATCTGGATTTTGGAATTTGCACCGTTTTTAGACCTTCTTTTTGTTCGCCAGGTTGATTTTGTCTCAATAGTGCTCGATGTTGTCATTGATGACTGTAGCACTCTAATTATTATTATTATTATTATTATTATTATTTTTTTTTTTTATTTTTTATTTTTTATTTTTTTTTTTTTTTTTTTTTTTTTTTTTTTTTTTTTTTTTTTTTTTTTTTTTTTTTTATTTTTTTTTTTTTTTTTTATTTTAATTTACCCCGGTGTAAAGAACCTGGGGTTTGATAAAAACGATTCAAGCAATACGTGCTGAATCGCCGCCCGTCTACTCGAGGTCATCAAACGGCTTAAAAGAATTATAGAAGCAGACTGCATTAAATCTTTGCAAAGGCATGGAAAGCCTTTGCCAAAGAAAAGAAGTCTCTCGCTTATCGCCGGTTTGCTCTGCAATAAGTCTGAAATTTAATTTTAATTTTAATTTTATTATTATTATTATTATTATTATTATTATTATTATTATTATTATTATTATTATTGGTCACCGCAAATATAACTCCATATTCGTTGGAGTACATGTATTACATATAAATATATTCGCAATTGCTATTGTCATCAATGAATTTAAAAAGTAGAGACTAGATACTTTGGTCGCATATTAACGAGAATACATAAAAAAAACGACAATGAAACTGATTCTCATAAGATTTTAACAATTAATTGAATTGCAAATAAATTAACTAAACTAAGACTGTTCGATACTCAGGAAGGCTAAGGTGGGAAATGAAAATTTTGAGAATTTCAGGTCAGGTAATTGGCTGCAAACTGCAAAGAACTATTTTAAAAAGGAAATGCTTATCTTATCCTATGAAATATTGTTTTGCGTGTGTTGATATTAATTTTTTGTGAATATCTGAGATTTTACTCAGATCAGTAATACAATTTAAATATGATAAATGTCAAGCTAGGCTACTAAGATACGCTTAAGGTATTGTATGTACCTAATACATGCACTTACATTTAACTATTATTTTCGATATTTATTTTAAGGAAGTAATTAAAATTAGATTAACTTTTTTGATTTAAAAATTTATTTTAGACAGCAAAGCTTCAGCTGGGCCTAGTAATCTGCTACCCTGCCTCTGATCTATTTTTAGCTCATAATCAGGTCAGTCGATCAGCTTGCCATAAAATTGTTTGTGGATTTTCGTGTTACTTTTTCTTACGAATTTTGCAAAATGTTGAAAGTTTTGAGGATCGAGGGAGCAATCAGGACCCTGACAGGGGGCACCCGGGCCTTTTCTACCTCCCAGCAGGTTTGAATCATCTTGTCATTTTTCATAATTTAAAATAGCTGTTAAACGGGATATAAGCGGGAACGACCAAAGTTAAATGGCTAATAATGTAAGAAATAAAGAGATTTCTCTTAACTTGTTTCGAAATGGGTTATATCAATAATCGGCGATTGTAGACAAAATGCTGCGTCTGATAATATTAAATTACATTTGATAATATTTTACAATTCAAGAAAACTCTGCAATGCTTACGTGATGTAGCTAGTTAATTCCAAGGTCAAAATCGATGTTATTTCTGAGATTGGGCAGTAAAATGTTTGACAATAGTAGAGGTTGTTCGCTTATTAAATTGGCTAATTATTTGATTTCTATCCAATATTTGCATTTGCTTTCTTATGAATAGTTCCATTGGGAGACCTCCTTTTTATTATTATTTTTGTTCAAGAAGTTCTATTACACCAGCAATTTATTCAATAGTGTTGGAGAAAGTCTATTCGTATCCCAACCCTAGTTAAACTGGGATTTAAGGAAGATAATGATGATCTAGTGTTCAAGAGTTTCAGCCGAGATGTAATACTCTTTTCTTTTAATCCGTATGTTTGGTTTGATTTTTCGGACATTGTACTTGCATCATATCCCTTTCGCTTAAAATTGTTCGTCAGTTTGACTTAGATTCCATAGTAATAGATGATGTTGTTGTTGTCAAAAGGCTTATCACTTTACATGGGTAAGTTTATATTGAAGATATAGCTATATAGTTAATATGTACAACAACAACAATACGATTAGAGTGCTACTGTTGTCCATGACAACATAAAGCACTGTGAAATCAAATCAAAACCGATGGGCAGAGTGAGGGTTCCATAAACGGTCCGAGCCACAATACGGGTAGTCAGTCCATTTTGTATGTTTATGTTATGTTCATTCTATTTTAAGTATGATTTAGATAGGGTATAATACGCTGTAGAGTTACTGTGTGTATGTTATGGAGGAAGTATAACACGCTATATAGTCACTATGTGTATGGTATAGAGGAGGTATAACATGCTATATAGTTACTATGTGTATGTTATATAGAGGATGTATAACATGTTATATAGTTACTATGTATATGCTATAGAAGAGGTATATAACATGCTCTGTAGTCGCTGTATGTTATAGAGGAGGTATAACATTCTCTGTACTCACTGTGTGTATGTTATAGAGGAGGTATAACATTCTCTGTACTCACTGTGTGTATGTTATAGAGGAGGTATTACATTCTCTATACTCACTGTGTGTATGTTATAGATGATGTATAACATGCTATATACTCACTGTGTGTATGTTATGGAGTAGATATAACATGGTCTATGTTCACTATGTATTGTAGAGGGATATGAAGGTTGCCCTGTTGGGAGCCGCTGGTGGAATAGGTCAGCCTCTGTCTCTCCTCTTGAAGATGAACCCGCTAGTATCTCATCTCGCTCTCTATGACATCGTCCACACACCGGGTGTGGCCGCAGACATCAGCCACTGCTCCACGGGAGCTCAAGTCACGGGGCACCTCGGCCCCCAGCAGATCAGGGAGGCCCTGGAGGGTTCAGCTGTGGTTGTTGTACCCGCTGGGGTGCCTCGTAAACCTGGTACGAAGACCCCATCACTTCTGTTGTTTTCATTTCTTATGTTGAATTCTTAGGTTCCAGTAATTGCCTCAAAACTTAAACGAGTGGATACAAGACAGTCTATTCGGATCCTGACCCTGGCTAAACTGGGGTTTAAGGGAAGATGATGATGATGATGATGTTGAATTCTCGGAAATCGGCACTTTTCTAAGGTACTTATTGTCTGTAAATAATGCTAAGAAGCTAAAAGCTAGTTTTAACATCAGTTTACTCACTCGAAAACGTGATGTCAGTGACGGGGCGAGCTCAGGATTTGAGCCCCGCACATACTGGTCAGCAGTCGAATATCCAACTGACTTCGCCACTGGCTCCGGCCAGAATTTAAAGGAGCTCATAAAATGTTCGATGGTAATGTTTAATGTTGCCATGTTACTCGGGCCTTCGTGTTGGGAGAAAACGAATTATGCGTTTTGAAATAAATTTCTTTATACTTTAATCACTTAATTATACCTTAATTTATACCCTAATTGCTTAATTACCTGCAGGAATGACGAGAGATGACTTGTTTAACACGAATGCCTCTATTGTGAGAGACTTGGCGGACGCTTGTGCTAAATACAGTCCCACTGCAATGATCTGCATTATATCTAATCCGGTATGTCTAGCTCTCCCGTTCAGTTCATTGCGAATTGCACGGCATTTGAAATAAGTTTTTATTCCTAATTTGGATTTATTTAATATAAGTACTTAGTAAATTATTTTCAATAGAATTTTTGCAGCTGTTTTGAAATTGAGATTTGTTTTTTTATACCTGCTGTATAACTTTGCTAATATACTAGTTATGTCTTCAACAGTTTCCTATTTTATGCTTTATTATGTTATTTATTATTCTAACTTGCATGTGACTCTTTTAAATAATTGATTTGTAATAATTGTCTTCTCTTGCTTAATTATTATTGTTTCTGTCATGGTCCTGTTATATAAATGGACAAGTAAGCAGTTTCTTCTTTTTAATGGGTTACTCACTTTGTCTTTAAATTTTTTTCGATGCCATTCTACAGGTTTTCTAATTTATATATCTCTCTCTTTCTTAGTGCACTTCCTACTGGCAGGTTCATGGCATACAACGCCTCCACTCATCTCTATCTTCCGTTTTCCTCTTCATGTCCACATACAAGTGGATATCATCTATTTCTTTAAATCATCTATTGCATTCCTTTTGATACACAATTATTCTTATTGTATCTATTATTCATAATTCTAATGTATAGCCCCGCAGGAAAGATCACCCTATAAGTCACTGTGAGATAATTTGTTAAAGAAACTTTTCTGTGTTCCTTTCTAACTTTCTGTATGCAGTTTCTTTATCATAGCAAGGTTCTTTGGGGTGCTTTAATATATGGAGGTGTAGATGAATTCATAATGTTTGTTGTTTTTATGCATACAGGTCAATTCCACAGTGCCAATAGCTGCGGAGGTGTTGAAGAGGCACAATGTTTTCGATCCAAAGCGACTGTTTGGTGTGACCACTCTAGATATCGTCAGAGCAAATACATTCATCGCACAAGCCAAGGTTAGTGCTAAAGTCTTGTTATGTTTCTCGTCTGGTCTGGTCTATATAAATGCAATTGTTTTATTGTAATTAAATTTTAAAGCATTCTAATCAACAGTTGTAAAGCTAAACAACTAAGCCTGTTTAAAACTAGAACTTGTGTATTGGTTGCCATTTATTGTACAGGACACTTGTTTCATTTGTTATCATTTCTCTTAGATAATGACTCAGTCGTAGTGGTGATGGTCGCGTGATTAATTGATAATTGTAGGCTCAACTCAGACAACCTGGGTTCAAATTCTGGGCATATAAGATCTCCTGCATTTTGGACATAGTTTAGTAGTAGTTACCTTCTCGATTATCAATCTAATTGACTTCTGTGTATGCATTGAGAGGCAGCATGATAGAATTACTAGAAGTGAGCCAATTTAAATTTTTTTTAAAAGAAAGAAATGAGCCAATTTAAATTTTAAAAAAGGAATATCTGTATATTTGTGTATATTACATGCATGTGTATTAGACTATAGCTGTAAAAAGAAATATAATTTAAAAAATCAATTCGTTGCATATATTGAGTTTATATTGTTGTTGTTGTTGTTGTTGTTAGGGACTAGATGTGACACAGGTGAATTGTCCTGTGGTAGGAGGTCACTCAGGGGTCACAATCATACCCCTAATCTCTCAGTGCACCCCACCTGTATCCTTCCCTCAGGTAAATCAATCAATCAATCAATCACTAGTAACAATCTTACCCCTAATCTCTCAGTGCAGCACACCTGTATCCTTCCCTCAGGTAGTCGATCAATCAATCAATCACTGGTCACAATCTTACCCCTAATCTCTCTGTGCACCCCACCTGTATCTTTCCCTCAGGTGGTCAATCAATCAATCAATCACAGATCACAATCGTACCCCTAATCTCTCAGTGCACCCCACCTGGATCCTTCCCTCAGGTAATCAATCAATCAATCGATCACTGGTCATAATTATACCCCTAATCTCTCAGTGCACCCAACCTGTATCTTTCCTTCAGGTAATATAATCAATCAATCAATCAATCACTAGTCACAATCATTCCCCATCTTTAAATTATTTTATCAATCAATCAGGAGTCATTTTAATACCGCTTATCTCTCAATCTACTTGAACTTGTACCTTTTCCTCCAGTAATCTATCAATCAATCACTTTTTATTAGTTTATCTTGATGATAAATTTGAACATAAAACAAATCATCTCTTGAGGGAATTTGAGCAAAAATATATCTTGATAGATTCCATAATGAATCAGTTCTAATCAGTGACATCTTTCGTAGTATAGAATCCTTCATGCATGACGAAACGTTTACTATCTAGCTTCCGACATATTCAACTCTAACAGTTAAACATACATTAGTTCATTTGAACATCAGTGATGAGGTCTGTCGTTTCTAATTCACTGATGCCAGTGGCGATGTCGGTATTCGACCGCAGATCAGTATGTGCGGGGTTCAGATCCTGGGCTCGCCCGTCACTGACATCACTTTCGAGTGAGTGAACTGACGTTAACATTAGGTTTTTTTAATCACATCGTCTTTCCGTGAATCCCCGCTTAGATAGGGTCAGGATCGAAAATCCTGCAGCAACCTCCAGAGCCTAGGTGGTCATTAACCGAATGCACTTTCTGACGTTGATTTGGATCTTAGTTCTTTGTCGCCATTTACGACACGCGCAGTCCATGGTTGGTCTATTCTTCAGTAACGCAGACACAACATGGGTATCTTTCACTTCTAATTCCTTTTATTAATGTCTGAAGCGTCTGAACCATCCGGCTGTTTATAGTCAGTAGTCAATGTTACCTGTTCTTCAAACTTCTGAGCTTCTACTTTCATATCAGCTCATCTGGAAGTTGATCCCTGGATCTCTAAGGCGTCTATATCAGTCATATAAAGATTTTTAAAGTTTCACGACATTACCTGGCTTCCTAGACACCCGGCTATTTAGATATTTTGAAATGACCAGAACAATTAGTCATGCACTCTACATTTAATTCCATTCATCATATATATCAATATGTCATAATATATCGCATACAATATGTCATAATATATCATATACAATATGTCATAACATATCATATACAATATGTCATTATATCATATACAATATATCATAATATATCATATACAATATGTCATAATACATCACATACAATATATCATAATATATCATATACAATATGTCATTATATCATATACAATATATCATAATATATCATATACTATGTCATAATACATCACATACAATATATCATAATATATCATATACAATATGTCATTATATCATATACAATATATCATAATATATCATATACAATATGTTATAATATATCATATACAATATATCATAATATATCATATACAATATGTCATTATATCATATACAATATATCATATATAATATATCATAATTTATCATATAGATTATTCCATTTGAATTCTGCTCACTGTTACATTTCTCAGATTGTTATATTTAAGCTATGTTACATATGATAGTTATTTGATATTTTAGTGATTTTTACTGAGCGCATTTTATTGTATGTTGCGTGTTTTTCTGTAACTGTTGTAAAGTATAGAGATGTCTTAGCCTGATATACTCTAGTACACATTAAACATTAGCACTGTGTGGTTCTAGGAGGAGAGGGTTGCCATGACAACGAGGATTCAGAATGCCGGCACTGAGGTTGTGGAAGCCAAGGCTGGGGCGGTGAGTATCTGTTGTTGTTGTTGTGCTGTTGCTGTTGTTGTTGTTGTGCTGTTTATAACTATAACATCATCGTCATCGTCCCTTAAATGATCCCAGTTTAACCAGGGTCGGTATACGAACGAATAGACTATTTTCCATTCGTTTAAGTTTTTGTAGCAATTTCTGGAGCCTAGGCGCTCACCAACCGAATGCCCTTTCTGACGTTTGTTTGGATCTAGTTTTTATATTGCCTTCTACGACACGTGCATATTTACACAGTTGGTCTATTCTTCAAGCAACCCGGCCACAACACGGGCAGGTTTATAATTATAACATCTGAGTGAAATGATAATATAAATTTATTATTTATCTTTTATATGGACAGCTATGATTAAAAATGTATTACTGTAAAAAAATTAATGTCTTATTTTAATTTAAATAAAATTCAATGTAGCCAGATTTGTTGCAGCACATAGGTTTCTTTGAGTGCTTTACGAGCGGTGTAAATTACAGTAGCCGAATTGACTGTAGACTTCACTTTATATAAAATATTGTTACAGAAATGCAATCAAATGGTGACCAGGGAATCTCCAACAGACTAAAATAATTGAAACCTAATTTAATATCAGTTAGATCCTGAGAAGGAATATCCTTGACATATGAGTGTGGGATTTGAAACCTGAACCCACTAATTCCCTGTTAGACAGCCACTCTGTCCTGACTACCGGGTTCTTCCAGTGATTAAGAAACGCCAATCAATTCAATCAATGTTCAATCAATTATAATGTTAACGTAATAACTTAAAGATTCTCGTTATCGGTTACTCTCGTTAATCTGTGACAAACTCAAAATAAAGTGTACAATGATGTATTGCTATTGATAGAAATTCTCCTGCTGTTTTTATAGTCTATGATAGCAATAGGTTTGGTTACTATTTGCTAATTACTAACAACTTCCAGATTTATGTAATTATTTAATTGATGGATGCATTGATTGATTAACTGATTGATTGATTAACTAGGGCTCGGCCATGCTCTCTATGGCCTATGATTGATTGATTGATTGATTGATTGATTTATTGATTGATTGATTGCTTGATTGATTGATTGATTGACTAGGGCTCAGCCACGCTCTCTATGGCCTATGATGTGATTGATTGATTGATTGATTAACTAGGGCTCAGCCACGCTCTATATGGCCTATGATTGATTGACTGATTGATTGCTTGATTGATTGATTGGTTGATTGACTAGGGCTCAGCCACTCTCTCTATGGCCTATGATTGATTGATTGATTGATTGGTTGACTAGGGCTCAGCCATGCTCTCTATGGCCGATGATTGATTGATTGATTGATTGGTTGGTTGATTGATTGATTGATTGATTGATTGACTAGGGCTCAGCCACTCTCTCTATGGCCTATGCTGGTAACAAGTTTGTCTACTCTGTGCTACAAGCTCTGGAGGGAGAGTCCGGGGTCGTTGAGTGCGCCTTCGTTCAGTCAGACGTGGCCGAGACAAAGTATTTCTCCACCCCCATACTGCTCGGAGTAAGTACAGAGTATTTGTTCACCCCTATACTGCTTGGAGTAATTACAGAGTATTTCTCCACCCCCATACTGCTCGGAGTAAGTACAGAGTATTTCTCCACCCCCATACTGCTTGGAGTAATTACAGAGTATTTCTCCACCCCCATACTGCTCGAAGTAAGTACATAGTATTTCTCCACCCCCATACTGCTCGGAGTAAGTACAGAGTATTTCTCCACCCCCTTGCTGCGCTTGGAGTAAGTACTTGTGTGCCTGGTATTTAAGGCACAAACTATACATATGGTATAAATCAGAAATATTGTGTATCTATAGGTAACGCTTTACGTCATCATCATCCCTTGAATCCAAGTTTAACTTGAGATGAGATTAGAAAGTTTTTTAGCAATTTCTGGAGATCTCCCACCGAATGCTCTTTCTGACCTTGGTTTGGATCATAGTGCTTTGTTGCCATTTATGACGCATGCAGTTCTATGGTTGATCTTTTCTTCAGCAAATCGGACAGTACTCGCTTTAAGTCCTTTTGTCAAATAACTTGCGTTACCTGTTTTCTGTTGTATAGGAAAATAAGTATGCTTATGTTTCCTTTTGCAGAAGGATATAATAGTTCACATTTGAAGATAGATATGTTGTTTCTTTTTTATGAAAACTGAAGATAAAATTATCTGCATTGTATCTAAAAGAGTCCTTTTGGTCCACTATATATGAGAAGTATGATACAGTAGTAAAATTATGGAGTCGGAGTGCAGCATCATGGTGAATTAATGGCTTGCTAGATAATAAATAATACGACCTGTACAATGAGAGCACTAAAGACTGGTTGTGACTCAGTCACCTATACGACCTGTACAATGAGAGCACTAAAGACTGGTTGTGACTCAGCACTAATGACTGACTCAGTGACTTGCGCAAGGGAGCAGGTGTAGAGATGAGATGATCATTTTGCTCTTTGTGTTGCTGTTGCAGAAGAACGGCGTAGAGAAGAATCTTGGCCTTGGTAAGATGAACGACTATGAAGTCAGCTTGGTAAAGGCTGCAATGCCTGAGCTGCAGAAGAACATCAAGAAAGGGGAGGAGTTCATTGCAAAGAACCCGCCTTCATCTTAATCTGACTACACCCTTATCCTAACCTGACTACACCCTTATCCTAACCTGACCACGACCTTATCTTAACCTGACCACACCCTTATCTTAATCTGACCACGCACTTATCTTAACCTGACCACACCCTTATCTTATCCTAACCACACCCTTATCTTAAACTGATCACACCCTTATCCTAACCTGACCACACCCTTATCTTAACCTGACCACGCCCTTACCTTAACCTGACCACACCCTTATCTTATCCTGACCACACCCTTATCTTAACCTGACCACGCCCTTATCCTAACCTGATCACACCCTTATCCTAACCTCACCACGCCCTTATCCTAACCTCACCACGACCCTGCTAAGCATCTTTAATCTCAACACTCTGCTGTGAGAGGCAGTTACAAGTTCTATGGTTCTATGTCCATTTTGTTGTCCGATGATTACGTTGCAATTATTTACGTCTTGTCAGCATTGTAGAGCAGGTATGAGAAAGTAACGGCTATTCACTTTTTAAATGTTTGCAGGGACGTTATATTTCTGTACAAAATATACATGCTGATTAAGGTATTGATTGATATGGGCGCTATTGTATTATTGTTCTTTGATTTTATGACTATTTTGTCGTTGATTGAATAGTCGCACTATGCCAGTAGTCGTGTACTAGATGATCTATGGGAATTTATGTCGAGATTGATGAAATAGAAGTTGATTTGAATGCAGAAGGTACTGCAATGAATCGTTTATCAATGAAAATCTATTTTACTAGAATCATGTAACTATATATTGTATAGCAGTGGTGGAACATTGTTTCTTCCTGAACAGAATAATGTATAATAACTTCATTGTATTGCTATATTCCGCCAATTTATTGCTACTATCGCTAACGTGCTGTTTATAATGCTTATGCACCGACGTTAGTTGTGCAGATTCGTACCTAATATCATTGTCAGGTGAAGAAATGGACTCGCAATATTCTGTTAAAGCTGTAATATTTTATATGGCTGTAGTAGTTGTTGTAGTCTATGTCTGTAGCTAAGCCGCTCTCTTCTCTATTCATACGTTTTGCGGTCGTACCGTATGTCCCCAAGCCGTTAGTTCTGTCATTCACGTATATTGGTGACACTAGCTCTGTTTTTAGATGTAAAATATGCATTCTAAATATTTAATCACATTTCACCCTCTGTACAGCAAAACGGTGTTAAGAGCCACTTTGTAATTGGTGACTTAGAAGTAACAATCAGAATTAAATTGACAAGTCATGTGTGTGTGTTTAAATGTGAAGCAGAACGGACGGACAATATTGTACTAATCAAGGCTATTTCGAAATTGTGACCGATTAATTATTAGTCTTAATTTGGAGTTATGGTAATGACTACTCCTATTACAAACGTTGTTTGTAATGTAAAATCGTTCAGTTGAAAGCCAGAAATAATATCCTGCCTTACCTCCAAACCTCAGTAGATTTACTTTTATCCATAATTTTCTAAGTATTTTTCTAAATGAATGCCAGTATGCGTAGTATGTATTGGCTGAATTTATTCAAGTAAGTTTTTTTCATTCTTCTCAAACAATAATCAAATGACGTCGAAATTCGAAATATTTCTATAGTTCAATTAATTATTGAATTTTTATGTGATGTTATTGATTAATGGTTAATTAATCAATTAATTCGTAATTTCAGTAATTCGGCTGTTACGAAATGGTGTATTTTCTCATTTTGACAGAGGGTGTAATTTTAGCCCGAATCAACTCAATTTTATTGCTGGAACAGTAATTGATATGGGAGCAGAAATTTTACTTTATACCTTCGGTTCTGGAACTGTTAATCTGCAAAGAATGTTTTTGACCACTTTTTTATCGTTATGCAGCTGATAATATGACTAAATGTTCTGGTGTGATTTTATACGAATATGATACACTGTTAGTAGTACTTTAAAATCGCCTTAGCCATGAGTTTGCTTAAATTATTTGCCATATTTTAAATGTATTTGAAGCTTTACGTAGCAATTGGCTATTTTCTGATGTAGTTTTAGTTTACAGCTTTTGTTACGACATCTATTTTGTTCCATTTATGTTGTGGTCAAGGATTTCTTATTTCTTTTTGAATTAAATTGCTGCTGTATATTTAAATAACATATTGTGTAAAACATGCATGTGCTCCTACCAAACTATAGGGCAAATAAGGGACTTCAAGCTATTGATTTGAATTAACTAACTTTAAAATTAGCCAAGCTTAATTTAAGTCGTCTTGAAAAATCTTAAACTCGGCTAGAGGTATTGCAGGGATGACCTGCAGTTTAGACTTAATGAATTAGGTGTCACCAAGTTCAGAGTATTGAATTTATAGTAACTTAGTAACAACTGAGTTATATATTTTATTTTGCTATTATTTCCATTTTGTTGTTAGCGGCTAGACTTAGACTTAGCAGATATAGGCCTTCTATCTTATCAATAAAGCATGTTATCTCTCATTGTGTTATCTCGCAGCCTGTTACATCACAGTGTGTTATATCACAGCGTGTTATCTCACAATGTGTTGTCTCACAGTGTGTTACATCACAGTGTGTTATATCACAGCGTGGTATCACACTTTGTGTTATCTCACAATGTGCTATCTCACAGTGTGTTACATCACAGTGTGTTATATCACAGCGTGTTATCTCACAATGTGTTGTCTCACAGTGTGTTACATCACAGTGTGTTATATCACAGCGTGTTATCACACTTTGTGTTTTCTCACAATGTGCTATCTCACAGTGTGTTACATCACAGTGTGTTATATCACAGCGTGTTATCTCACAATGTGTTGTCTCACAGTGTGTTACATCACAGTGTGTTATATCACAGCGTGTTATCACACTTTGTGTTATCTCACAATGTGCTATCTCACAGTGTGTTACATCACAGTGTGTTATATCACAGCGTGTTATCTCACAATGTGTTGTCTCACAGTGTGTTACATCACAGTGTGTTATATCACAGCATGGTATCACACTTTGTGTTATCTCACAATGTGCTATCTCACAGTGTGTTACATCACAGTGTGTTATATCACAGCATGGTATCACACTTTGTGTTATCTCACAATGTGCTATCTCACAGTGTGTTACATCACAGTGCATTATATCACAGCGTGTTATCTCACAGTGTGTTACATCACAGTGTGTACAGCATGGTATCACACTTTGTGTTATCTCACAATGTGTTATCTCAAATTGTGTTATATCACATTATGATATATCACAGCGTGTTGTATCACAGCATGGTATCACGCAGTGTGGTAGTATTTGAGTGACTTGTTGATTTTACACGACTCGTTTTCTCATTTCAAACATTTCCTCCTGTATGTCATAAGTTTCGCAATTCATGTCAAACAAATAACACAAGACAGTTTCAAATCAACTTCATTTGTATCTTAAACAAAATAGGCGATTATGTCAGTACAATAAACGTTTCACACGTACAATCAAAATACTGGTATATTTGGCACCTAAAAAAGAGCTAAACAGTGAAAAATTCAATACTCATAACAACAATTAACCTATATTAGGCAAGTCGTAACAATGAATTGGCAGCAAAATAACATAGAAAATTTAGCTAACAACGTTTTCTAGATTTAGAAACAACATTTTATAGTTGTAATAAATCAGGGCCACAGATTCAATCTGTGTGTCTGGCGAAATAGCTGTCAGATTAGTCAAAATATCACCTATAATGATAGGAGAATATTACATCAATAAAAAATTATACTGCACAATACTATTGCAAAATTTAATACTACTATCGTTAAAATAATAAAATTAAAACAATCCAATTTAATCCGACAGAGCCTTATAAATACTAGGAGTAAATTTTTCCATAAAAGTAGCATAATATAGAATTCTTGCGGAATCTTGTCTAGTCACAGTAATATTTGATTTAACTGTAATGCACGCTACAATCTATCATCACACAGTTTAATACGCCATGTTCTTAACTTTAAGGATCAGATGAACCAGGACTTCCTTTAAGAAGACACACTCGAGCTACCGCTAATCTTCATGATTAATATTAGTCTTCCATTTACGCAAAAGTAGATACATTTGAAGGGCATTTAAAATGAAATAAATGAGTAGCCGTAAAACGGAATATTAAAGGCTAAAATTTGTCACAACTACTTAGATTAGCAGTATCGTCAATGAATTCATCCTGGATTTAACACACGCCAATGGAACGTGATCCGAGTTCTTTAACCAATGCTCTAGCACTAGAATGATCAAAGCTTCGCCTCCGGTGTGTAGAACCTGCGGATAGAGAACGGATCGAGACAGTAGGACGGTTGTTTGAATGAGGCTAGCTCAGCCAAAACCTTGCCTACCACTGGTGACAGCTTGAAGCCGTGTCCTGGATACATAAAATAATAATACAGAAACTCTGCTACAGCAACCAGCCGTGTCCTGGATACATAAAATAATAATACAAAAACTCTGCTACAGCAAACAGCCGTGTCCTGGATACATAAAATAATAATACAAAAACTCGCTACAGCAAACAGCCATGTCCTGGATACATAAAATAATAATACAGAAAGTCTGCTATGGCAAGTTTTACGAATGAAAAAGGTCTATTCGTATCCTGACCCTAGTGAAACTGAGATTCAAGGGAAGATAAGGATGATGATGATGATGAAATGTACTAATATATTCATATTCAAGCTGGATAAAAAGCTGGATAGGACATTTTAAAAGGAGGGATGGTTTGCTAAAGGATGTAGTAGAAGGAAGAATGCAGAGTTACAGGAAGACTGCGACATGGGATTCTGGATGATCTTAAAACAAATTTGTATATAGAGATAAAAAGGAAAGCTGAGGATAGAATTGATTGGAAGAGTTACATGCCATGGACCTGCCGTTAGGCAGTGCACTATAAGAAGTAGAAGAATTTATATTTATAATATAATTAAAAATGAAATGCCTACTAACATACAAGAGTTTATATAGTAAATATAAATTACCAGAGAAACCAGCTCCAATGATGATGTTGTTCCACTTTGGATGTTTATCAAGAATAAAATCCTGATCTGGAGTGTACTGTAACAATCATATCAATTAATCAATCTATCGATCAATCAATCAATATTTAATAAATTGCATAAGTTGCAGATATATGCAACAAGCCATAACGACCTAAAATATACAAATTCCATATATGATTCAATTCATAGGTTACAAATTGGTGTTTCTGTAATTAATGCTGTAATAAAATAAAATAAAACTCGACAGTCTGTGGCAGTATAGTACTTAGAAGTTCGATTTTTTATACTATATTTTCAGTATGATCATGTATCTCAGTCGTTCTGTTTAGATGCACAGTATTTAAATAGAAATAAATAGCCGTACTGATTAGATGCACAGTAACTAAATAAACAGTAGCACCGTTTAGATGCACAGTAACTAAACAGAAATAAATAGTTGTAATCGTTTAGATAAATAATTATAATAATAAATAAATAAAGGTTTAACGTCCGTTTCCTCATCCAGGGATGATGTCGGGGACGTCCCCAACAGCACACATCACTACAGATCAATTCACCCAGACCAATCTGCGAAAGAAATGTGCTGAGGAGAAGTAAGGTCCTAAACGCAAAAACAGTGGTAAGGGTAGATTGATTATGTCTATGGTGGGAAAAGGTAAGTTTTAAGCTTGCTAGAGAATGTTGAAAGAGAAAAACAAGAGCGAAGATTAGCAGGTAAAGAGTTCCAGATTGTGGGTGCTGCGTAAGAAAATGAACGTCTGCCCAATGACGTGAGAATATTTGGAACTGAGAGAAGATTGGCATCGGTGGAGCGAAGTTAACGTGAGGGACGATAGGGAAGAAGAATTTCAGATTTGTAAGAAGGCTTGCCAAATCGCAGAGTTTTGAAAGTTAATAGAGCTATTTTAATATTTTATGCGTTGATTAACAGGGAGCCAGTGAAGACTGCGAAGTAGAGAAAGAGAGCGAAATTGAAGTCGAGAGGACTTGCAAACAACACGTGCAAGAGAATTTTGGACGTGCTGCAAACGATTGAGAGAAGAAGTAGGCAACCCATGTAATAATGAATTACAGTAGTCGAGCTTTGAATGAACTATAGAATTAGCAAGGATAGTGGCTGAATTTCTAGTAAGGGATGGACGTATTTGCCTAATCTGACGAATCCGAAAGAAAGAAGCGCGACAAACAGAAGAGATATGGGATTTAAAGTCAAGGTTTTCATAAAATATGACTCCAAGGATTTTGGCGGATCGAGAAGGTGAAAGAGCAAGATTCTGAAAATTAACAGAGCTATAGGTAATTTCACTTCTTTGCAAAGGAGTGCCAATTAAAAGGTATTCAGTTTTGGAAGGATTAACAGCAAGACGGTTAGCACAAAACCAGGAATAAACCATGTCTAGAATGGATGAGAGATGAGCTAGTTTTTGATCAGAATCATGATTAGAAAAGGAAATATATAGTTGTGTGTCGTCTGCATAGAAATGAAAATTTATGGAGGACCGAGCAAGCAGGTAGCTAAGAGGAGTGATATATAAAGAGAAGAGCAATGGACCTAACACTGAACCTTGAGGAACACCGCGTAGGAGGGGTAGTTCAGAAGAGCGATTTTGATCAATAACAACAGATTGTGCATCAAAAGATGCAGAGTAACTAAACATAAATGGTCTTACTGTTTAGATGCACAGTAAGTAAATAGAAATGGTCTTACCGTATAGATGCAAGGCTCAGCAATACTAGGCCGGGGTTCAAGTCCCTTGAAGTGCTCCCGTACAAACTTGATGACATTCTCTAGCTCGGCCTTGTTGTAGCCCTGGGCAGGTTCCTGCAGGTCCCGCTGATTAGGGTCGATGTTAGGCCCATAGTGATAACACACCTGGTCATCAAAACAACAATCAATCATTCAATCAATTAGTTAATAGATCATCCATTCAAAAGAATCAGTTGGATGTGACATATGCTACCATCAAAAGAATCAGTTGGATAGGACATATGCTACCATCAAAAGACTCGGTTGGATGTGACATATGCTACCATCAAAAGACTCAGTTGGATGTGACATATGCTACCATCAAAAGAATCAGTTGGATGTGACATATGCTACCATCAAAAGAATCAGTTGGATGTGACATATGCTACCATCAAAAGAATCAGTTGGATGTGACATATGCTACCATCAAAAGACTCAGTTGGATAGGACATATGCTACCATCAAAAGAATCAGTTGGATGTGACATATGCTACCATCAAAAGACTCAGTTGGATAGGACATATGCTACCATCAAAAGACTCAGTTGGATAGGACATATGCTACCATCAAAAGACTCAGTTGGATAGGACATATGCTACCATCAAAAGACTCAGTTGGATAGGACATATGCTACCATCAAAAGACTCAGTTGGATAGGACATATGCTACCATCAAAAGACTCAGTTGGATAGGACATATGCTACCATCAAAAGACTCAGTTGGATAGGACATATGCTACCATCAAAAGACTCAGTTGGATAGGACATATGCTACCATCAAAAGACTCAGTTGGATAGGACATATGCTACCATCAAAAGACTCAGTTGGATAGGACATATGCTACCATCAAAAGACTCAGTTAGATAGGACAAGCGCTAAGATTGGATGAAAATATACCAGTAAGAAAAGCTCTAAATTATAGCATAACAAATAATAAAATGAAATTAGGAATGGGAAATAAATATACTTTAATTAAGCAAAATTATAACGATACAGAACAAATAGACACTAAATATAACCTAGCACAGAGTGATGTTTATGTTCCTGCCCAGGACCGGTATCAGTGGAGAGAGAAGGTAAAAGAGGCTGCTCTGGTGTCCACAAAGTGACGTTACACAGAGAAAAAAAAGAAGAAGAATCCACCAGTAAATAGATCAATCAATCAGAGTGCTATATCACGGAGTGTGTTCCAGGAAGCTCTGTTGGCGTTAATCTAAGTTACGTTTTTATCCTGAGCTCGCCCGTCATCGATATCGCTTTCGAGTAAGGAAACTGACGTTAATATTAGCTTTACCAGCTTTACCAGCAGCATTCATGTAGATTAATGGATTTACTTAAAATATGTATTTCCTAAGTAAGTAAATAATCATCCTGGTCTTCATTAGATTCTTAAAGGTTGACATTCGGAAGTGTACGTATGACAGGAATTTAATTTTTCGACATCGCCACGGCTACAAATCGCAAATCTTCAATATGCAGACAGTGCATAGAATGCATACAGACCAGCAATCTGCACTTAGCTGCCATGCTGTGCTTACAATTTTCACGTAACGGAGGTCAAATTTTCACGTAACAATTATTATTGTAATAACAATAATAATTATAATATAATTGTTACGTGAAAATTTTACGCGAAAATTCAGGGAAGACGAATATGATGACGATCAAACAATACTACATAAGTAAAAGTAAAAGTAAACACGCATTATAGCGAAATAATCAACTACGCTGATATCTATCACTTTTAATACCATATGTTTAAACCGTTGGACAATTTACACCGTTTTTAAACCAGCTTACTGAATATCCAAGATTTTACTCTCAGATCAGCGCGACTGGGATTCGAACCCACGAGCGTTCAATTCACCTCAAGATCTGTCATTTAAAACTTCATGACGTTAACCCTACGCTGTTAGGACGTATTCTAATGAATTATTAGTGACATTACATCACCTTAACAGAAACTATACATCAGAAAGGACATTCGGTTGGTGAGCGCCTACGCTCCAGAAATTGCTACAAAAATTTAAACGAATGGAAAAAGCTCAAATAGGAGATTGACTGACGGATGATATGATGTAGGATAGAGAGAAATTGAGACAGTCTATTTGTATCCCGACTCTGGTTAAACTGGGATTCAAGGGAGGATGATGATGATGATGATGATGATTACATAGTACTATCACCTTAACAAGACCAGGATACTCGAAGGACGGCAACCCCCACATCTCGTTTCCTGGTCCCAGTGGAACGATGAAGGTTGGGAATCCATCTGCCACATCAAAACCTTTCTGAAGAGCCTTCCAGTACCACACGAGGATTCTCTGAGGCTGTAAGACAAACAACTGGGCAGCATAATAGCTGTTTCATTTATTTATATTTATTTAGAACACTTTAATACATACATGTATTGGACAAACAACTAGGCAGCATAATAACTGTTTTATTTATTTACATTTATTTGCAACACTTTAATACAAATAACAACTAGGCAGCATAATAACTGCTTTATTTATTTACATTTATTTGCAACACTTTAATACATATAACAACTAGGAAGTATAATAACTGTTTTATTTATTTATATATATTTAGAACACTTTAAAGCCCATATGCACTATTTCCAATTTTCACTTTGGACTGATTTTCTGGATTTCGGAATTTGCACCATTTTTGGACCTTCTTTTTGCTCGCCGGCATGATATTGTCTCAATAGTGCTCGATGTTGTCATTGATGACTGTAGCACTCTAATTGTTGTTATGTTATGTTATTCAATTACAATGAAATTAACTATTGTGATAATTTATTATTTATGTTTTATTTTTATAACGCATAAAGTTAAAGATTCTTGCGTTTCGTATTACTATATTACTAACCGTTAGAGGAAGGTGAAGGCCTAAAGGATCTGTAAGCTGATTGGTCCATGAGCCTGCAGCTATTACTATACTACGAGCTTCGTACGTGTTCTGATTGGTCCTCACGGTCACGTGACTGGATGACACAGGCTTAATCTCTAGAACATTCTCTTTATCTCGCAGCGTGCCACCCAGGCGAACAAATTCAGTCTACAGCAGACATAGAAAAATGCAAAAAACATCATCATCGTCATCTTCCCTTAAATCTTAACCAGGGGTCTGTACACGAATAGACTTTATAGAAACATGCAACAATCATCGTCATCGTCATCTTTCCCTTAAATCTTAACCAGGGTCTGGACATGAATAGACTTTAAAGAAACATGCAACAATCATCATCATCATCATCATCATCTTTCCCTTAAATCTTAATTAGGGTCTGGATACAAATAGACCTACAGAAACATGCAACAATCATCATCATCATCATCATCATCATCATCGTTCCCTTAAACCTAATAAACGCTCAGACTCTCGCACATGTTTACCTGATAAGCTCTCAGACATTTATCAGCCGACAGAATTCCTCCATCCACATCGAGCACAGCGTTGAACGAGGAGTCAAAGTTCATGACGGGGTAGCGAGCACGCAGCTGATCACCATTCATGAGCACAGGCACGCTGTTAATACTAGTGAGAGCATTCTCTATGTCGTGGACCTCTGTACCAGCCCCTGCCTTCTCCACGACTACACAGCCTGTCTTCCTACAACAACCAATCAATCCATCATCATCAGCTTCCCTTGAATCCCAGTTTAACAAATCAATTGAGTAGTAAATTAGTCTATCTATCAATAAAGCAATCCATTAAGACATTAAGCATTGTGGAATAATTATTTAATGTAAAACAATAATTAATTAAATGTCATTCGTAAATAAACATAATGCTAGCAACAATATTCACCTTGAATCACAGGTGGGAGCACCTGCGTTCTCTATCACTAGACAAATCTATTTTCCTACGTTAATCAATCCAACAATCAATTAATAAATCATATAATCAATCAGTCAATCTTAATCAGTATAGGGAAACGCTAAATATTGATTGCAATATATTTCAATATAAGTACTAAAGTCTCTTATTCACTATCAGTATCTCTGAAGAATACTACCAATGTCATCTTTCTCACAACTATACGTAAACGTGAAATATTTCAGAAAATTTGTGCATAACAAGCACATCTGTTAATAAATTCTTAACCAATAGACAAATCTATTTCTATTTTCTATAAATTCTTAACCAATAGACAAATCTATTTTCCTACGTTAATCAATCCAACAATCAATTAATAAATCATATAATCAATCAGTCAATTAATCAATCAATCAACAAACACAAGAAAAAATCCTACAAGCTTCTATCAATACGAGTAGAGTTATATCACTGTGGATCAGTAGCTATAGAGCTAAAATCTAACATCACACCTCGTTAATATCGCTTAGAGTCAATATTGCTTTCACTTTCTTTCACAATTATCAATATTATTACTATAACAAATCCAATAACTATTTCTGAAGGAGACAGTTCATTACAGATCAAGTAATTATGTTGTAACAGCCTCAAATGATTGCTATTACTCTCTCTCTCTCTCTCTCTTAGTGCACTGCCCACTGGCAGGTCCATGGTATATAACGCTTCAGCTCTTCTTTGTTTTCCTTTTTCTCTTCATGTCCACGTTTGAGTGGATCTTTAAATCATCTAACATGATACACCAATATTCTTGGGAGAATCTGCATATGATGAGGTGGGCCCCTATGCCTTCCTCAGCTTTGACTAACATTACCGGTCAGGGGCAAATGTTAGTCTAAGCTGATGAAGGTATAGGGGATAAATATGTTCTACAGGAGAGGCCCATCTCGTCATATGCAGAATCCCCCAAGAATAATGGTGTATCGGTATGAATTGGAATAATAATTAATAATGGAATAATGGTATTGCTATTACATGATCAAGTAATTCTTATTGTAACAGACTAACGTAAATAGTTTAGCTCTGACAGCTTTTTCAAGATCCTCCCAGATTTGATAGGCTTCAATCATCATCTGAGAGTAGAAGAGCTGCGGGTAAGCTTTCCTCGTGATACGACTGTGACCGTGTGAGCTGCCGCGAGAGTGCGGTAAAGAAAACTGCACAATAAAGCAGTCAATCAATTAAATAACATAATAGAGCAGTCAATCAATTGAATAGCATAATAAAGCAGTTAATCAATTAAATAACATAATAAAGCAGTTAAGTAATTAAATAACATAATAAAGCAGTCAATCAATTAAATAACATAATAAAGCAGTCAATTAATTAAATAACATAACATAACATAACAGTTTTTATTCAGAAAGCAAATTACAAGCCTGCATAAGACTCATTAAAAACACTAATACAAATATATAATTAACTAACAAGAAGGCATATATACACTTAACCAACACAATAGTGATATATTGACATTATACAATTATAGTTACAAACAAAAAACAGCCATTTTAATGTAATTTCTATTTATATTTAGACCTAGCAATAGAAATCCATCAAGTCATCAATCCATCTTGTCATTTAAGTCATAATTAAATTAATCAATCAACTATTACATCATTGATCATCTTAGTCATCAATTCATCAAATGTGAATATTAGTAGTTCTAATGTAGCAGCATATTTTTTGAGTAGTTCTTCCTGGTTACTGAGAAACATACAGTACTTAGAGCCATTCAAAACTGCACAATTAACCAATTAAATGTAATAAAAAATTAATCTATCAATGCTTCGTAAAATCAATCAATTAAATGAAATACTGTAATAAATTAGTCATAGTAATTAGTAGTAATTAGTATTTAATGTAATAATCATTATTTGTCTGTAATAATTAGCCAACTACACCATAATAATCGGTAACTGTTCAATGAGACTCAGTAGCTTATAACATAAAAGCTCACATATAATACAGAAATTCAAACCTGTTCTAATTGGAGAGTTTTGCGACCCATTTTGGCGAGATGATAAGCAGTAGCAGATCCCTCTACCCCCGCTCCTATCACAATGGTGTCCCATTCTATAGGCCCCTGTCCTGACATCACTCTCTTTGTAAATATATCGACGTATCACAGAGTTTATCTACGGCACTATCTTACTGTTCTGTATTCTGAATGCACTAGTATTACATCAATATCTATATATGATTGCGCCTAAACCACCTTTTCTTTAACTCCCTTTACTTTGGACTGAATTTCTGGATTTTGCACTGTTTTTGGACCTTCTTTTTTTGCTCGCCGGCTTGATTTTGTCTCAATAGTGCTCGATGTTGTCATTGATGACTGTAGCACTCTAATTGTTGTTATTATTATTATTATTATTACAATTGAGTTAATTATCTTTCTTGTTAACAAACAGTTGATTAGTATCTTAAGTTAGATTATGAAAGATGACAGTTTGGATTTTCCTATTTTATAGGATACTGTCAACCAGAAAATTCTTCCAAATTATCTCCTTATTAATTATTAAAAGTGAATTAAAAAGAGTTAAAAGGAAGGAGACCACTTAATTTATAATTCAATTAAATTATTTTCTTCAAATTAATTGTATAATTCAATGACTAAAATACGTACAATATTCATTTGAAATTTATGAGCCTTAAAGTGCCCTTAATTACAATATAAAGTAAGGTAATAATAATTTGTTCAAAATTAACTATAGGTTAATTAGAGTTAGAGGCTTCTTAAATGACAACAATTGGTAATTGTTTTTTGGACGACGAATTTGCGAAAATGAAATTCTAATTTCTCTGTGCGAAATTTACCTACAAAATATTTCCTTTAACTCCTTTAAAATAATACTTCGAAATTAGTCAAATTATATTATAATAAATATAATACATGTAGACATGTAGGCGTAATGAAATAACGTAAACGTAAATCTTACAGCTACATGCAAAATATGCTCCTTAGGATCCGAAAACCTTATCAACAAAATCTTTGAACTTAGATAAATTTTATATTGCAATTAATCTAAGGCAAGCAATATTATCTTTCGATAATTAAATCGATAATCCGTTAATTGGAGCAAACTGTTAGGCTGTGTGGCCTAAAACAATATATCCAGTAATTAGCACACATTAAACAGTACTTTAAATGCCAAATATAACTGTATATTATGTTAGCTAAGTATATATAAGCATTCTTTTTAGTTAGTTGTGTAGGCCTATTTTATAAGTATTTTGAATGAGTCTTAAATAAGTTATAAGTTGCTTTCTGACTCAAAAACTGTTAAGTTATGTTAAAGTAATGAATATACAAGAAAACAATCAAACATGATCACAGGGCTAACAGCTGATCAGTAAACATGCGTGACCTCTGTTCAAAGGTCAACAATAGAATCCAGGGTCGTGGGTTGTAAAACCTTATTTCGATATTGAGGGGTTGCATAGATTTTAGCAACGTGTCTACGTACTGACATCGCTTTCGAGTGAGGAAAATGACGTTAACCTTAGCTTGCTTTACTTTTAGTCTTACGGATAGTCAATAATAACTAATTGTGTCTGTTTCCATAATTCCAATATAATAATTTGCTTCATAATTGAATGTCTAAATAGCTTAGGGGTAACGTCATGAAGTTTTAAATGACAAATCCTGAGGTGGGATTCTGATCAGCGCGACCTGAGAGTAAAATCTCGGACAGTCACTGGACTGGTTATACTGAAAATGGACTAAATTGCCTAACGGATTAAACATGTGGTTTTAAAAAAGTGATAGATAGTGATCAACATAGTTGATTATTCACTATAATGCGTGTTTACTTTTTATTCCAAGATTTTACATGTGCCTATTAAGAATTGTAGATTTGTTAAATTACAATTCTTGAAAACACTGCATGATCTTTAAGATTCATCGGTCAACTCCTTAGGACTTTATTGTAAAAGTAATGTGGGATAATATAAGAAAATATGTATGTGATGTGTGTATGTTTTGAGTGCATTTAGGTATATATGAATACTCAAAGAAGCTAGAGGGAGTTGACCTTTCGAAACAGCTCTACAATAGCATCTCAAAAGCTGCAGTATATAGTAGCAGCTAAACAGTCAACAATAGCAGCAGCTCAACTGTAGCAGCTTAGCAGTATAGCAGAAGCAGCTCAACAGAAGCAGCAACTAAATAGCAGCAGCAGCAGATAAACAGCAGCAGATAAACAGCAGCAGATTAACAGCTGCAGCTGAACAACAACAGTTCAACAGCAGCAGTAGCTCAAATAGCAGCAGCTCAACAGCAGCAGCTCAACAGCAGCAACTTAACATCAGCAGCAGCAGCAGTGCAGCTGAAGCAGCTATGTAATTTGATATGACTACTCTTTTCTTTGGCCCTACCTTTATCACAACACTACGGCTGAGGAAGCATTTAACTGACATTTCGATTACACATTGTCAGTGAAGACAGATGACCGCTCCACCACCTTCACTGTACTTCATTCATTCGCTACTTCATTTCATCGCTCAGTCGTTCTTCTTTCTCAAATTATTAGTGCTTTCTTTCACAACTTTTGCATTAGATGTCCAAGTGAGTAAATTTTAAACGACGTATCCTGACCTTGAACTTTCCGTCGGTTTGATTCTCGAACGGGCACAATAAAGAATAAAATCTTGGATATTCACGGGATCGGTAACTGGATAATATGCAATTACAGCTTAAATGTTATATACGTTCTGTTAAAAGTGTCTGATATCAGCCAGAGATGGAAATCGAACCGAACCCGAACCGAACCGAACCCTAAAATCTGGAATTTTGACCGAACCGAACCCGAACCCAGACTCTGGCCGAACCCGAACCGAACCCGAACCATGGCTTTCGTCCAAACCGAACCGAGCCGATCTCTTGAAGTTCCTTTCTCCTTCGCCAGCTCCAGGAGAAAAGAACACTTTTCTTTAAAGATATTTTTCAAAGTCT
This sequence comes from Enchytraeus crypticus, assembly GCA_905160935.1. NCBI lineage: Eukaryota > Metazoa > Annelida > Clitellata > Enchytraeida > Enchytraeidae > Enchytraeus > Enchytraeus crypticus. Next base: position 130,638 of record CAJHZI010000303.1, on the reverse strand, counting down.
TCATTAAAATATTATGGAGAGTGGTTGACATTAAATAAATAATATAAGAACAATGCAAATATATATTAGTTTATGTATTTTCATGTCTTACAGTATCTAACGGCATATATCAGGTAAGGATGGTTCCGACACAAATTTTAAATTAATAACAGATAGCGATATAAAGGAATGGTAGGGTTACAAAGGAATGGTAGCGGGAAGCGAGACTGGTCTACACATGATAATGAATAATCTGAATGATACGGCATTGAAATATGGAATTAAGATTAACATCAAAGAGACAAAAGTGATGAGAGTATCCCAGAATAGAGGTGAAGTCAATATTATAAAAAATATTTACGAAATTGGAACAGGAAAGGAGTTTGAAATACTTAGGTCATACTCTTAACAGATGATTGGAAATGTGAGACTAAACTATATAGTAGGATTGCACAAGCAAAAGAAGTCTTCGATATTAGGAAAGAACTTCTAACAAAAAGCCTAAAGAAAGACACTAAGATAAAGATAGCGAAAACCTTGGTATGGGCCACGCTATTATATGAATGTGAAACATGGACGTAAAGGAAAGAAAATACCAGGAAACTACAAGCCCTGGAAATATGGATATGGAAATGAATGGAAAGGATTAGCTGGACTCAACTAAATTATTAGTTTCAAATTTGAAACCCTAAGGTAACTTATGAAGTTTACTACTGGTTCAGTTGATAGCAAACGGTATATATTGTGATAATTTTTATGTGGATGTACAAGTGTTTACCAAATCGTCCTTATTTGACATTTTTATGTTAATATATTGCACTTTATCTCTGAAATATTGGATAAATTTTTGCCAAGACATTTCCATTTTATTATAAACGTATCTAATATATAGGCTAGAGACAAAATTTATTTGTAAATTGATGAAGCATTCTATTTGCTGATTATAATCAAGTAGAATTTTTCAGATACAATAATAAAGCTAAATGTCTTTTTTATGAACGTTTGTTGGTCAACTTACAGTATTTTAAGAAATATTGAAAAGTACAGGAATAGATACCACTTCTCACCTTTTTCATTTTCATTTTTTTACTCAGGTGAAAAATGTGGCAGTTATTATTAATTCATATATTTTTTAAGCACAAAAATCAAACCATTTCGAACTGGAATCGAACTCTTGTGAAGTGAAAAGCAAGCCTAACCCGAACCGAACCCGAACCGTTGTTCTAACCGATCCCGAACCGAACCGAACTTTCTTTTTCAACAAACCGAACCAAACTGAACTCTCAAATTGTCAACTGCTAACCGAACCCGAGCCGAACCGAACTTTCATTTTCAACGAACCGAACCGAACCGAACTCTGGAAATTCATAAAATTCCCATCGGTAATATCAGCACTGACGAGATGTTAACTGCAGGTTGTGTATATAACTATTTGTTGTCTTTCTTGTTTGTAGTTTCTTTCTTCACTATCTACTTTTCAAAATTCATTTAAACATTTACTCGAAATTTTTATAGTCCATTCTTCGTGCCAAATATACGTAACACCCAATACATATAATTACCAGCTTTCTGGAGTTAATCAATTAATTTAATCATTAGTTTATTAGTCATCAATTAACTAAAACTGGTAGCCTAATAGAGAGAGAGAGAGAAGAGAGAGAGAGAGAGAGAAAGAGAGAGAGAGATACAGAGAGAGAGAGAGAGAGAAAAGAATGAGTGACAGAGAGACAAAGAAATATAGAAAGAGCAAAAAAGCTAATGCTAACCTAAATTTCCTCACTCGAAAGCGGTGTCCGTGACGCGCGAGCCCAGGATTTGAGCCCCGCACATACTGATCAGCGGTCGAATAAATAAATAAAGAGAGAGAGAGAGAAAAATACAAAGAGAGAGATAGAAAGACAATGAGAGACACAGAGAGAGAGAGAGAGAGACAGAGAGAGAGAGAGAGAGAGAGAGAGAAAGAGAGAAAGAGAGAAGAAAGAAAGAGTGAGAAAGACAGAGAAATAGCGAGATACAGATTGCGAGAGGTAAGGAGCAGAGGAATAGAGAAGGATAGACTAAGGCAGAGCGGAGTCACTCTACAGTCCTCATTGCTCTTGTGCAGCTCTCGTGTAATGAACTTCAGATTTTATTTCAATCATTTCATTTTATAATCTATTAATTCAACGTATAATTTTTGAGTACCCGAGAAATATTACTTAGTACTAGGTGCATATGAGATTATTTGTATATGTAGGCCTATATATGTGTATGTTTTATAGGCATATACATGTATATATAAAGCTAAGGTAAAGCTAAGGTTAACGTCAGTTTCCTCACTCGAAAGCGATGTTAGTGACGGGCGAGCCTAATATTTGAACCCGCACCTACTGATCCGCGGTCGAGTATCTTACCGACTTAGCCACTGGCTCCAGCCGGTGGCGAAGTCGTTAAGATGTCTACATAAAAATATAAACTAAAATAAGAATATGCAAACTAAAAATGAAAAAAGAAATCATATAAAATATTATATATATATATATATATATATATATATATAAAGTAAAAGAATAGATTTAATGTGCATATATATATATATATATATATATATATATATATATATTATATATATATATATATGTATATGCACATTGCGTCTGTTCTTTTAGTTTATATATATATATATATATATATATATATAAGATTTTATATGATTTATTTTTTCATTTTCAGTTTGCATATTCTTTTTTTAGTTTGTATTTTTTATGTAAATATTACGGGTGGTCAACTAGATTGGTTTTTCTAACCTCTTTGACGGCCAATTGTGTGTTATTGCATATTTGTGCCTCCTTCCCTCCCTCCCTCTCTCCCTCCCTCTCTCTCTCTCTCTATCTATCTATCTATATCTCCATTTATCTCTCTCTCATTACTTTGTAATTTTCCCCGTTTTATTTTATAAGGAAGGTTGTCAGGATAAATTATGCTGCTCATAAGACAGAATTGACTGAGAGAGCGGTATAATAGGTATACGACTGTGAATACGTATAGGTATAGAGCTAATATTCTCTGATCGCCGGTGATATTTAATTATTTTGATTTTAAAACATGAAATGACGGCTAAACTCTGATGTTAAATATTAAAAAGATTTATAATATTTAGCATAACAAACAATGAGTAGGGCCTACATTAGAGTACAGTAGTGATTTACAGTATAATAGATTTAGGTATTTAGATTTTTAATGTGAATTAGGCAGATATATAGCAATTCGGTTGTAGGCTATGTATCTATGTATGTATTTATGCATATATATATATACATGTATATATGTACTTATATATGTACGTATATATATATATATATATATATATAAATTTACTGAATATATACATGTATGTATATATATATATATATATATATATATATATATATATATATGTATATAGTATATATATATATATAGTATATTTTACTGCATGACATATTGATATAAATCTATATTATATATAATCTATTAAAACTTTTCTGCCTGATGTAGAAAACTTTTCGACTCGATACTCCAACTTCACCGAATCATATAAAAACTGAGAAAGATTTAAATCTTCATATTTAGTGTAAGCAAAAGCGTTATAGAGGAGGCAAGATGGCGGCAATTCTTCTTCGTGTTCTTGCTCTGCTGGTAGCGCTGAGCTGTCTAATGGCAGACTTCTCCTCAGCTTACTACATAGAGTCTGCTAATGTAAGTATGAAAATTGTTCTATCTAGCTCGCTAAAATGCTTGTTTCTTAGACAGAGAAGCAGTAGGAGCAGGATTCAAATGCAGTAGTAGCACGATTCTAATCTAGTAGGAACAAGATTCAAATCCAGTGCTCTCCCAGTAACCGATATGATATCGAGCAGTAAACTGACGTTAAAGTTACCTTAGCTATTACAGTAATAAAATAAAAACATTTCTACTATTGTTGTAATAATATTTTAATAAATCAATTATAATATTTTTATTCTGTGCTGCTATTAACCTGATTCTATATAATGTTAATAGTAGAGAAGCAGGTGCCCACTCCGTAAAAAATTAAAATAGCATCAAATAAAATGTCTGCTAGCGAACTGAATACCCTAATTACTTATAATTGTTTTGTGCCTAATCCACGTGTTCACGCCTACCCCTACATGCACTTAAGCTCTTTAAAAACTATTAAAGAAAATCATCGTATCGCAGAGATCAAAGAGAGATGTTTAAAAGATTTCAGTGAGAAATTTTTTCTATTAAATAATTTGAGTAGGAAAAGTCTAGTGCAATCTTCCGTTGATCATTGCACTGGTAATTTCTTCACGTCAGTATTCGCAGTGGTCACCTCTTAGCAGCGAGTGCAGGTAGTTTGCGATGGCATCATCTCTTAAGTAGACGAGGTGCTCTTAAGAGAGCGAGAGACAGACTGAGGGAATTGTGTGCAGGAATATGTGTCGTGTAGCAATAATTTATTAATAGATTACTACAGAGAAAGAGAGAGAGAGAGAGAGAGAGAGAGAGAAGGGGGGAGAGGGAGAAAGATAGAGAAAGAATTCGTAAGTTTACTGCACCAGAGAAAACAACCAGGGTTGAGAAAGGAACATTATTCACAAATTTTGTTTTATTGCGTTAGACTTTGTATGAAGTTGAGGGGGGGGGGATGAGGGGTTTAGTGAGAGCCCCTTTGAGAGAGCCTCTGTGCTGACGAGATATCATTGACGAGGTACGGACCTTCCGTTATTCCCCCCCCCCTAGCCTACACCACTCTCGACAAACCATTCCTTCATCTCTTTGTGTTTATTCCCAACCTAAACTCCATCCATTGATATATTCCTTTCATACTTGTCTTTTATTTAATCCCTTCAAATTCTGTTCCTGTCAGAATTTTATCCCTTAAACTCAGCTCAAATTTGTTCATGGTATTGAGATCGTTAGATATGTAAACTCAAATCACATTTTAGGGATATGGAGTTTTTAAGTTTTAAGGTAATATTGACGTTCACAACCTTCGAAGTTGTTCCATTTTGTCTTTAATACGATCGAAAAACATCATAGCTGCAAAATATCCTCTCTGACAGGAATAGGCTTAGACAAAAATGATTACACTAGGTTGAAAGAGACTGAAGAGTATACGTATATATAAATGTGTGCCAGGGGCCAGTAATTTAGAGAGTAGCTTGAACAAGAACGACGAGGTACTGAGTGTTGGTACATCATCTGCTTTGTCATTTATTACTGAGTTTTGTCACTAGTAAAGTTCGTATAAACTGAGAATGTTAATCATCCGTAAGAAATCAAATTAATCCTGTCTTCATAACAATCACACAGAGATGGAAATTATCTAATTCAGTATGCCTACATCTACCTTAACTAGAAATTTAAATTTAACAAGAAATTTAAATAAATTTAACTAGAAAGTTAATCATTTATAAGAATTCCGATAAATTTTCGTCTCCTTAACTATCATACAGAGATGGAAATCCTCTAAATCTTTATACTCAAAATCACTAGCACTGTCATACCTCGTAATAAACTTTGTTGTAAACAAATTTCCTCAGTAGATTTGATGAAAAAGCAGTTGTCAGAAGCACCCTGAACTCTTATAGAACAAGTCCACCGCGTTATCGCATGGATTCTAGCTCCACAGTGACTGGATCACCACAGTGACTGGATCACAGTCTGTTTGTTCCTGATAAAAGTCCTATAGGATTTATGTCACCACCGGATATCAAACTCATTGATCTTTAGGAGAAGGTGGGTGGGGATACTAGAAACATTGAGAGCATTGGAACAGGGGTTCCTAACCTATATCCCACTATGTTCTCTCTTCTGTGCTTCACTGCCTCCAAAAACTGCCCAGAATGTCTTGACACCTATTCCCAAATATGAATGTTACTGTGTGAAATTCATACAGATTTTCTTAATTGATCTGAACAAACGAACTTAATTAACCTTAAAAAATCTAGTGACCATTAACCTAATCACCACCATCGTCTTCCTTTGTATCCCAGTTTAACTTGGATCTGGATTAAAAAATTCTGTAGCAATTTCTGGAGTCTACATGTACATGTATATGTTCATCAACCGAATACCGTTTCTAAAATTGTCTCAAAGACAGCTGACGTCGTGGTAAGTGTGCTTGCGACTAGATCGTGAAGAACAGAGACCAGAGACTGTGTCATATGATAGTGACATGCCACACTAGCAGAGACTTACAGTGTCACGAGGCAGGGGCATGCCACGCTAGCAGAGACTGTCACGTGGCATACTACGCTAACAGAGACTGTGTCACGTGATAGTGACATGCCACGCTAGTAGAGACTGTGTCTGGCGATAGTGATATGCCACGGTAGTAGAGACTCTGTCGTATAGGAGTGGTTTGCACGCTAGTAGAGGGTGTGACATGTAGAAGTGACATGCCACACTAGTTGAGACTGTGTCATGTGACACATCATGCATGATAGCAAGAGGGACAATGTCACGTGACATGCCACGCAGGAACTGTTTCACATGGAAGTGGCGTGTCACAAAGAGACTTGTAAGCGGAACCCTGGTGACTCCTGGATGGCAGGAGTCATGGACTCAGTCCTGAGTGCATCACGTGACTGAAATCCTGTTTAAAGAAAATCCGGGATCTATCATCCCCCAATGTCACGTGTAGTCTCTCTGTACACTCTGCTCGTACACTTAGTTATTTCTGTACACTCTATTCGTACACTTAGTTATTTCTGTACACTCTATTCGTACACTTAGTTATTTCTGTACACTCAATTCGTACACTTAGTTATTTCTGTGCACTCTATTCGTACACTTAGTTATTTCTGTACACTCTTTTCGTACACTTAGTTATTTCTGTGCACTCTATTCGTACACTTAGTTATTTCTGTGCACTCTACTCGTACACTAAGTAATTTCTATACACTCTATTCGTACACCTAGTTATTTCCGTACACTCTATTCGTTCACTTAGTTATTTTTACAAGTCTGTCTCTTAACAACAACAACAACAACAACAATAGCATAATTAGAGTGCTACAGTCGTCCATGACAACATTGAGCACTACCAAATCCAATCTGATGAGCAGAGTATGGGGTCCAAAAACGGTGCAATCCAAAATCCAGGAGTTCAATTCTAGGTAACTATTAATCACAACTTTATTTCGCTTAAGAAACTTAACAACAGGCTCAGAAGCGGGACTAGCCTGCAGGACAAAAATACGAACCCGTGCCTATTTGTTCTATGACATTATTGGTAAACAAACAAACCAGGTGCATTTAACTCAAAACTCTTTAGTTGGACTCGACTCTGATCACAATCACCTATGTTACAGAAACTGACCCTAAAATATTTTAAAAGTCAATTGTGTTAAAAGAAAAATTAAAGGAAACCGAAACACTCCACAGAATGTTTCCTGAATGTTTACCAATCTCTTTTGATTTTAAATTTAAATGAAGTCCTTAAACAGTTGCGTATACTTAGTCTTATAAAATGAATGAAGGTTGAGTAAAGTAACTATTTAGCAATTATTTTAACTTGCGGAGGGCTCAATGTTACCATCACGTAAAGCACTCAGGTTTTGTACTATCTACATGTATATGGAGAATTATACATAGCTTAAAATCTAAATATATTTAGAATACGGAACGGCGGGATATATATTATACAGTATATATATATATAGAGATATTTACATATATATATATATATATATATATATATATATATATGTTTATATATATATATATATATATATATGTATATATATATATATATAATAGAGATGGGAATTTTATGAATTTCCAGAGTTCGGGTTCGGTTCGGTTCGTTGAAAATGAAAGTTCGGTTCGGGTTCGGTTAACAGTTGACAATTTGAGAGTTCGGTTCGGTTCGTTGAAAATGAAAGTTCGGTTCGGTTTGGGTTTGGTTCTATCAAGGGTTCGGGTTCGGCTCGGGTTCGGTTCGGGTTCGGCTTGCCTTCCAACTCGCAAGAGTTCGATTCGAGTTCGAAATGATTTGGTTTTGATAATGTTGCAATTGTTTAACTTTACTTATAATAATCATGGTTATGACAAACATATTTAAAATGGTTTATGGTAAATAATGCTTAAAAATTCATTAAGTCATAATAGCTGCCACATTTTTTCACCTGGGTAAAAATATGACAATGAAAAAAGGAGAGAAGTGGTATTTATTCCTGTACATTTCCTAAAATATTGTTAGTTGACCAACAAATGTTCATAATATAGATATTTAGCTTTATTATTGCATCTGAAATATTCTCCTTGATTATAACGAGCAAATAGAATGCTTCACCAATGTTTAAAATTTTTTTGTCACTATAGGCCTATATATTAGATACGTTTATAATTAAGTGGAAATGTCTTGGCTAAAATTTGATCCAATATTTCAGAGACAAAGTTCAATTTAGTAACATAAAAATGTCAAATAAAGATGATTTGGTAAACACGTGTACTTCCATAGAAAAATGATCATAATATACACCGTTTGCTATCAACTGACCAGTAATAAGCGTCATAATTTACCTTACGGTTTCAAATTTGAAACTCTCAGATCAATTATGAAGTTACGAAAATAGTTATGAAATTATTGCATTGCTATGGTGCAAAATTATTTACTCCAGATAGTCTTAACACATATAGAATGTCAAATATAATTATTTGTAAATCTGGCTGCAAAAATATTAAGGTAGCACACTAAATTTAGAAAAAATTCATAATTTGAATTTAACAAGAACAAATCCACCTAGATTGAGACAAGCATTTTCAGATTTTTATGGAATACTCTCATCATGTTTGTCTCTTTGATGTTAATCATCATTCCATATTTCAATACCGTATCATTCAGACTATCCATTATCTTCTGTAGGCCTGTCCCGCTTCCCGCTACCATTCCTTTGTACCGCTACCATTTTAAAATTTGTGTCGGAACCAGCCTTACCTGAATATATGCTATTGGATGCTGTAAGACATGTAAATGCAAAAACTAATATATTTGTATTGTTCTTACTATCTCTATTTAATGTCAGGCTGGTGAAGAAGAAAGGAACTACAAGAGTTTCGTTCAGTTCGGTTTGGACGAAGTCTGGGTTCGGTTCGGGTTCGGCCAGAGTCTGGGTTCGGGTTCGGTTCGGGTTCGGTCAGAGTCTTGGTTCGAGTTCGGTTCGGCTCGGTCAAAATTCTAGATTTTAGGGCTCGGTTCGGGTTCGGTTCGATTCCCATCTCTAATATATATATATACGTATATACGTACGTATATATATATGTATATATATATATATTCGTATATATACATGTATATATTATTATATATTTATATATATTTATACATATATCATCATCATTTATTTATTTCAGACATTAAAGCAGCCCATATGCTTATTTCAGAAATAGAATAAAATAAGACATGGAATTTAACATCCACTATAAATACAGTGATCATTGGCAGAAGCAGGTTCTAAATAGCACTTTTAATATAGTAGAAGAAATCAGTGAGTTACATGATCTTAGGACTTTATTAGACAAGCTAACTCTTTCGTTATGTATTAAGTAATACGCTACTGTATTATAAATTATATATATATACATGTATATATATATAATTTATATATATATATATATATATATATATATATATATATATATATAATTCATTTTCTAATTATAAATTCAGTTGCGTGACAAGTTTGTATTTTTTCAGCATTACAGAATAATTAGGCATTTCTCACGTAAGAATCAAGAGAAAGAGAGGCCTGGTTGGGAGGCAGAGAGACCGAGACGTAACTGCTGTTTGAGATAGAGCATTAGAAAGAGACAGAGAAGAAACTGATGATAGAGATAGAGACATAGAGAGAGACAGAGAAGAAGCTGATGATAGAGATAGAAACATAGAGAGAGACAGTGAAGAAACTGATGGTAGAGATAGAGACATAGAAAGAGACAGAGAAGAAATTGATGATAGAGATAGAGACATAGAGAGAGACAGAGAAGAAACTAATGGTATATAGAGACATAGAGAAAGAGAGAGAGAGAGAGAGAGAGAGAGAGAGAGAGAGAGAGAGACAGAGAAGAAACTGCTAGTAGAGATAGAGCAATAGAAAGAGACAGAGAAGAAACTGCTGGAAGAGATAGAGCAATAGAAAGAGACTAACAATCACTTTAGATGCCCGCTAACAACGAATTAACCTATATAAGCCACTTGTAGGGGGAGAGGGGGGTTGAGGAACTTTACTCCCACTCATTTTTCTCTCTCGATCTCTCAATTCTCTTCTCCCCTCCCCTCTCTCTCTCTCTCTCTCTCTCTCTGTCTCTCTCTATTTCTCTCTCTATCTCTCTCATTCACTCTATCTTCTTTCCCTCTCTATCTCTCACTCTCTCTGTCTCTGTCTCTGTCTCTCTCTCTCTCTCTCTCTCTAAAGGTCACACGGTATCCTGTACAATATTTATCCTCCACCGGTTCCTTTGATGGACGCTGATCCATGAAGTCCCATCTCTTCACCGGAAGCGTTGAGTCCTAGTAATGAAAGGATTTGATAGTTCAGTCGTAAGTCACGTTGTCTTGAGTGAGTGGTCCTCTAATAACAGGCTAACCCCCGAACGGAAATAATTCTTCAGAATATACAAGAAAATTCAATATTAAACGAGATTCTATATGAGACTAATATAAGGAGTTTTTACAAATATTTCGAACAATAATAATAAATAAGGGGATTTATGAATCTATCATTTGCAAATATTTCGTCGAATTGCCTGAAGGTCTATCAATCCTATCAGGTTAGCACATTAAATTGGTGTAATTAGGGGGGAAAAAATATTTTCAAGACCTTTATTAAAATCATGCAATCGTTTTGTTAGCTTTCGAATGACTGAAATGATTGACTATAATCGCCATCATCCTCGGACCCTAACAAACCACTGGTAAATGTTTTTTAAGTCATTTCCGTAAATATATGATCACAATTTTTTAATATAAAAAAACTGCACAAATTTCGGAGGAGTATGGCCCCATTGCCCCCTGGATAAGACACTGTTTTCTGATGAATTTATTGGATAAGGCTGAAGAAAAGAATGAAGGGTGGAAGAGACGATAGTAATACCAAGTGGAATTGATGTCTAACCCATCTTTAATATGTCAAATCTTTCGTAAACTGTCAGACATAAGCTTCGTAGAGTTTCAAATATTCGTTAATCTTGCTGTTAATCCCAATCACCCCTAATCAAAACAATTGGCAATTGCTAACCCCAGTTACATGTAATAGGAAAATGGTATTAAAAACTACAAGGAGCTATACATTGTTACGTGCGCACTATAAACGCGTAGAAAACTAATAATACGTACATCATTGCATCGAATATACAATTCGATGCAATGATGTACACTGAATACATTGACATAAATCTATTATAGGCCTACTCATAAAATGTACATGAATACAGATATAACAAGATTAACTTTTTGATATTTTCTCCTCGCTATTTTCTCCTCGCTATTTTCTCTTCATTATTTTCTGTTAACTTCTCCTCATTACTTTTTCTTCATTACTTTGTATATTAATTATTTATTAATTTTTTTCTCTTCGAAATTTCTGTTCATTAATTCCTCCTCGTTCTTTTCTCCTCGCTATGTTCTCTTCATTATTTGCTTTCATTTTTTTCTCTTCATTATTTTCTGTTAATTTCTCTTCATTATATTCTGTTCATTAATTCATATTCATTATTTTCACTTCAAAATTTCTGTTCATTACTTCCTCCTCGTTATTTTCTCCTCGCTATTTTCTCCCTCGTTACTTTCTCCTCGTTATTTTCTCCTGGTTATTTTCTCCTAGCTATTTTCTCCTCGCTATTTTCTCTTATTTTCTCCTTGTTATTTTCTCTTTCGCTATATTCTCCTCGCTATTCTCTCCTCGATAATTTCTCTTCGTTATTTTCTCTTCGTTATTTTCTCTTCGTTATTTTCTCTTCGTTATTTTCTCTTATTTTCTCGTTCCTACCAGCGACTGCAATCAACACGACGGGCTTATATCATTAATGTCTCGAAAAGAATTTCTTTATAAAATTCCCAGGGGATGAAACAGAGAGAAAGGGTTCAGGGGTGTCCTACCCCTATACAAAAATAACTATATAAATCAAATTATAAGAAAGTTATCAACTCCTATATCTGCTGTATAAAGTTAAAATAAGATGGATAAAATGTGTAGAAGCGTCAGAAAGTCTTCCGTGTGGGTGCGATGAGGATCGACGAACGTGGTTATGTTTAAATAGATTTAGGACAGATGTCGGTCGGACAAAGGTTGCAATGAGCCGATGGGGTTATTATAATGGTTCTACAGTATGTGAATGCGGCCTGGAGGAGGAGGACATTGATCATTTGATGAACTGAAACTTGACCGGTGATGGGGTCAAGCATGAGGATCTCAGAGAGTTTAATGATCGGGCGAGAAATTGTGTAGGACGCTGGATTAATGCAGTATAAGGACACGATAAGAAGAAGAACTCCTATATAATCTTCACTCATTTTCATATTTTAATATCTAAGTCTCCCTTCAACAAATTTTATCCAAGGTATGCCATCGGTTGCAATATGAATGCAACAGACAAAATACTTGCTGTTACTCAGACGTCATAGATGATATGGAATCACGGAATCACGGCATTATGACATTTGCGATGATGACTGGAGAATACTTCAGCGAAAGGTCAGAAGCGAAGCAGTCAGTCCAGGAAGTCCTATTCCTGATAGACGAGCACGTTCTCCTGCCTTCCATAGTCCTTCAATTTCCAGTCCAAAATCTTTTCCAAAATCTGTAGATCCTCGCGGTCAATGGGACTGCACTGAAAATGAATCTAGTGTCGGATCGGTCAAGTATCTCAGCTTTCTTGTTACTTATGTGACTCTCTCACAGTTTACGGTGTTTCTCATTTCACTGAATCAGGAAGAATTGTTATTATTTCTGGACGATAAACTTTCCACAACTAAGAGAATTAAAATAAATGAATTTTATCATTCAGCCTACAGAGATATAGCTTATAGCTACAGAGCTTTATAGTATAATGTAGATTATAGTAAAATGATCATCCATTTCTATATTCTATATCTATCACGTTTAGTTGTGAATATGCACTTGTAGTACGTATTACAACAATTGGGTAGATT
>CAJHZI010000303.1:95000-112500 GCA_905160935.1 Enchytraeus crypticus | reverse complement strand
TGAAGCAGAAGGTAAAATAAGACAACAGCTTCAGCCAGTTCATGACGATGAATTACTGTCAAATTAATGACAACCTCAGAGCATGGAGTCCGTCTTCAACTGAGGCCTCTTTACTTTCTTCTCATTTCTCTCTCCATCCTCTCTCTCTCTCTCTCTCTCTCTCTCTCTCTCTGTCTCGCTGTCTTCCTGTCTCTCCCTGTCCCTTTATCTCCTCACCCTGTCTCTTTCTCTCTCTCTCTCTCTCTGTTTCTTTCTTTCTCTCTCTCTGTCTCTCTCTCTCCCTGACTCTCTCTCTCTCTCTCTCTCTCTCTCTCTCTCTATATATATATATATATATATATATATATATATATATATCACTTAAACGGTCATCCACGATGATAACTATCACTATTAATATCATACATGTAAGTGTAATATGTTAGTGAATCCATAAACCATTGCGAAACCAAAGGAATTAAGAATCATGCTCGTCTAAATTAGCTTATTATGATTGTATGCTTACACACATGACAACCCCAAATGTTTACACAGTTTCCTCTCTTAGTTGCAGTTATTTTTTCTTATTTCCTTCTTTCTCTCCTTGGCTATTAGTAATCGTTGCCATTTGTTTTGCACTGATTGGGGTAGGCGCTGATTTAAGAATAACCTTTCAACACTCGGAGAATTTGTTTAATTCAAAGCTGTCAACACTCAGTCTTCCAAGGTGGTCACCCAACCATATACTAATTGCGCTCGACTTGCAGCAAAACAGAGTGTGCCAAATTTCGACCCCAAAATGTTTATTATATATGTATATATTCATTATATATAATAAACATTTTGGGATCGAAAATATACATACATATATATATATATATATATATATATATATATATATATATATATATATACTGTATATATATATATATATATATATATATATATATATATATACTGTATATATATATCTTTTATTTCGCCACTTGAGCAAACAACACACATTCATTGCACAGTGAAACAAAATTATGGATTAACTAATACATAACTTGCTGATGGCTGCATCTCAACCTCCATAATAGTTAGTAATTAACCTATGAATCCCTGGTTAAAAGCTTCAGGTCTTCTTCTTCACTGGTTCTATGAACTGCAGACCTGCTGACGGTCAATGGATTTCTTGATCACAATGGTTTCTGCCTCAGTGAAAATTTCCATTAACTTAAATCTCCTCCCGTCTCAGCTTTATTGCCATTCGTTAGCGCTTAGTTTAGTTTATATTTTTTCTTCTAGCGCTTGGTGCTTCGTTTATTAGTGTTTAATGCTTGATTTAGTGCTTAATGCTTATAGCTTAGGGCTTAAAGATTAGTTTAATTCGTATGATTCCTAATATTTATAGTTTACTTAACTATTCTCTCATTCTCTTTCTCTCTCTCTCTCTCTCTTTCTGTCTCTCCTTCTCTTTCTCTCTCTCTCTCTCTCTCTCTCTCTCTCTCTCTATCTCTCTCCTCATCCATATTGAGGATGAAATGAAGCACGAAGCTTATCTCATTGCGCTCATCCTCTCCAGTCACGTGATCACTCAAGCGTGGAGTAGCTTAGAAACGCTTAGCAACAAGCAACACTGACCTCTAGTTGTTTTCAGCTAAAGTTTACAACAGAATAAAGCGTACATTCTAGGATCAACCAGTATCAAGGACCAGATAGCAAATGTTTTGTGTATCAAACTTAAATGGAGCAATGTTTTACGGATAACTTCAGTTCATTGCAGCCATTCAGTTCATACGTTCTAATCTTAGAATCTTACAGGTTCAGTTCATTACCTTCTAATCTTAGAAGAAACTAAATTTAGCTTTAACTTCTAGAACCAAAATTTACAAAATTACATGCATATCAAAGTTTGATATTCCGTTTTTAATACAAAATGTCGGATTCTTGTGTAAAATACCACATAACACATTTACAATCAGCTTAGTAGTTAATTTCCACGAATGAAATCACTCACACAAACATTAAGGTAATAAGGTCGTCGTTTATAATAGGTTCAATAGAGAAGTTTCGATCTTGCTATAATAAATGTATTAAAATATTTTTTGGATACAAACGTTACAGCAGCCTAACTATCGCGCTGCTAGAAACCGGATTGCCTAGTTTTGATACTATCCTTTCAAATTACAGAATAAAGTTTAGAATGTGCTTGCTGGATAATGCTAATATGCTAGTTAAGTGTTTTGATGTTCTGAGCCTATTATAGCCTTGTATGCCTAATTCTATAAGTAATTGTTTTAGGCCTATAGCTCAATTTATGTGCAGACTATTTGCTTTTCTGGTTTTTGTTGCATTGTTCTATGTGCAAGATTCATGTATGGGTTTTTACGCCTGAAATAAAGCAATAAGTAAATAAAATAAAAAATAAATAATTCTTACAGACAGTTAAATCAAATGAGCGGTAACTTAACAAGTTTTATTCCGGTTCTACAATCACGTGATCACAGCGCATCTGAGGCAGTATAAAAGCGCTGTTCCTGGCAGACTTGTCCACTAGTCATCAGTTCACTTAGATGATAACAAGTGACCGCAAGGCTCTCTTACGGTAGAGGCGGGACTGACTTCGGTCAATCCCTCCTCTACTTGACCTCGACGCGTCTCGTCCCTAGTCGGCGGTGCAAACTTCGGCTCGGTAATTTGGAAAATATTGAGGTATAAAAATGCTAAAGCTAATGTTAACGTCAGTTTCCTCACACAAAAGCGATGTCAGTGACGGGCGAACCCAGGATTTGAACCCCGCACATGCTGATCCGCGGTCGAATATCTTACCAACATCGCACCGGCTCCAGCCAGCGGTGTATAGCAGGAATTGACAGAGCTTTGCAGGTCTTGGTTACATTCTAATCATCAGTTTTTATTTGCTTCCATAGTGCTCAATGTCGTCATGGACAACAGTACCACTCTTATCGTATTGTTGTGTTGTAGTCTATTACACTAAAAATAGGCACTAATCGTGTGTCGTATAGTAGCTGTAAACTATAGCAATCAGCTAATACTAATATATATCAATAATGCTATATATATATATATATATATATATATATATATATATATCAATATCTAGCAATATCAACTGCATACTATAACCTATCAAATGTCATCCATCGCTCTGGTAGATTAAAGTTTCCAGGCAAAAAGTTCCAACACAAATGGACTCAGCATTTAACGCTAGCATCTTATACTGTAGTTGCAACTGTCTCTGATGTTCTTATTTATTGGTCGATCAAGTTATGTAGACCTCTATTATATTCTAAGAAGCTAGCTTAGGATGTGGTTCTTGCATGCTTTAGAGATTTCACTTCGTTGTTGTTTTGTTGCTGTTGATTTGTGTTTGTAGTTGTCGACCCGTTGAGATGGTGAAATTATAGAATAAATAATTAGAGGCACTTTCAATTGGCAGTGTTGTTGTTGTTGTTGTAGGATGGAATGATCAACATGGACAGGAGCAAGAGATAGTAAGTTATCTAACTCTGTCATTGACTAAGACAATATGATCAATTAATGAAATACAATGTTATCAATTAAATAATTATTAATTTGCATTGCGTATTTTAACTGCGAAACCAAATTGAGCAAAAAAATAAATAATATTTCAGCTGATAAGAACAAGGTATTTCTAAACCAGCTATTAAGCACAAATTTTCAGAATGAATGAGAGTTAGGGAGAGAGAAAAATAAATCACATAAAAAGAATCATAGAGAGAGTGAGAAAAAGAAGTATAGTCCTAGGCATAGAGAGGGAATGAAATAAAGAGAGAGAGAGAGCGCGTGAGAGGCGAGAAAGAGAGAGAGAGAGAGAGAGAGAGGGATAGAGATAGATAGAGAAATAACGAAAGGAATTTAAGAGAAAAGAGAAACAGAGAGAATGGGACTGCTGCTATTGAATAGCCTTGGTCTGAATATATGAACAAATTTCAAATGAGACAGAATTTAACCGCAGACACGCGAAAAGAGGATTCATTTAGATGAAGAGAAGGCTGAAAGAACAACAGATGGACTCGTAAGGACACCGGACACTGAGTTATACCTGCAGGGATTCAGCCGGTATCCGGGATTCACCAGCTAACTGGTGTTGATTACGACATCCGAATCCGCAGTGAGAACAAAATCTCAACAAAAATTCAATTATCGATTCTTACAAAATGTTCTGAGTGGGTAGCCCTGATGCAGTAACAGCAGATCCCATGCAAGAAATGTTCATGATTGCAGGCACACTTTTCAGTGTGGAAATTTTTATCAATTTTCATCCTAGGTTTGATGTATAGCTAAACCAATTTAAACAGTGATAACTCACTTTTTATTATCTCAAGAAATTTAGACGTATCTAAAAACTGGTCTATAAATGAATTCTCATTACATACATGTATAATATATAGCAAATGTTTCAAGTAGACTTTTTGCGCTAGTATTATAAACTACAGTAACTTTCAAACACAAAACACCGTTTTTACTATTAACAAGAACTTATATAGCAATTACAGAAAAAGCTCAACAACAATAAGCTATTCCAATTATACAGTAACTTACTGTTACATTAATCTTTGTGACGGTAGCTCGAGTGTGTCGAGTCGTCTTGAAGAGAAGCCTTGTGCTTCTGAACCTTGACGCTAAACACACTACAACCTCAATAGTAATAAACTAAAAAAGAGATTTAAACTTTATTAGATAGACTGTAGCTATAATTACCGTTATTACTAAATACTACTTAATATCTTATACCACCATTCACTGACCCTCACATGCAAGACTGCAGGCATTTCTAAATATAGCCAATAGCTTATCTCAATCCCAAATCAAATTTAATTACGCCATTTAATTTATTCCAAGAAACACTCATCATCGTCGTCATCAACCCCGCTTCTACCACCTCCTAACTAGAGGAAAAGTGGAGGTAGCCTAGCGGAAGTTCAGTAAAAGGAACGATGTCGCTAATAATAGTTCTATAAAGGGATTAGGTTGCTTCGAGGAAGAAATTAGAAGTAATAAGTAATTAGACAAACAAATGGACAAATAGAAGGACAAGGTGGTATGTCGTCGAAAATCGATAGACAATGGACAGTGCGTTGCCATAACAACCTGGTCTGCCGTGTGACGCTGCGAGTGGGGAATTTATTTCTTCTGCTAATTATAAAAGTGTCTCTCTGTTTCTCTCAATCCTTACATTTCTATCCCTCTGTCTTATCTCTCTCTCTCTCTATCTCTTTCTTATCTCTCCCTTTCTTATCGCTCTCTCCCTCTCTCTTTCTTACTTCTCTCTCTTTCTTTCTCTCTCTCTCTCTCTCTCTCTCTCTTATCTCTCTCGCTCTCTTTCTCTCTCTTTCTCTATCTCGCTCTTTCTCTTTTAGTAATCTTTTTCTCTGTTTTTGAGGCATCTCATTCTCTCATTCCATCTCTCTATTCAGTCTCTATCAATAATTAGCTAAATACTCGAGCTAAGTCAAACTAAATGAGCTAAAATACTTTAATTTAATTTGCAAACTAAAATGATAATAGAGCAACAATTACATGCAGAAAGATCAGAAGGTTTCAAAAAAATTAAAAGTTACAAAATAGATACATAGATATAAGAGAGAGAGAAAGATAGATAAAGAGAGTGATAAAGAGAGAGAGATAGAGGGGGGGGCCGTAGAAAGAAGGAGTTCGTTTGACCAAGAAATTTAATCGAAAAGAAATTATCGCGAAAGAAGAAGATGAAAACATTTCAGAAAAACAATTTATCTAAAGACAGCTTTTTGTTTTTCTTGTTTTTGAAAAGTTATTATTTCTACAGCTAATCCCCCTATCACTGCTTTTGAGAAAATCTCCTCTTGTTTTTTCTTACTATATTTCTTTTTAATTATCATTTTCTTTGCTATTTCTTTCTCCCAATTTCCACTAATATATTTATGCATGTATGTATGTACGCGTATGTGAATGTATGTATGTGCGTACGTATGTACGTATGTATGTATGTATGTATGTATGTATGTATGTATGTATGTATGTATGTATGTATGTATGTATGTATGTATGTATGTATGTATGTATGTATGTATGTATGTATGTATGTATGTATGTATGTAGGTATGTATGTATGTATGTATGTATGTATGTATGTATGTATGTATGTATGTATGTATGTATGTATGTATGTATGTATGTATGTATGTATGTATGTATGTATGTATGTATGTATGTATGTATGTATGTATGTGTATGTATGTATGTATGTATGTATGTATGTATGTATGTATGTATGTATGTATGTATGTATGTATGTATGTATGTATGTATGTATGTATGTATGTATGTATGTATGTATGTATGTATACAGCACGGACTCACAGGACAGGGCCTCTGCATACTGCACTGGTATGTGTATGTATGATCAGAAGAAGCCGTACAGTGACTGCTACGACTTGTGTAACTGGTAGGTCTACGTTATGTTTAACTTTTGACAGAATTTAGTGTATGACAAGCTAAGATATGGTTTGATGTTGATGCTTTAGTAAGACAAAATTCTAAACGATGCGAGATAATTAAGATTATGTTTGCTTTATTTAAAGTGTCTAATCTGATTAAATTTCAATTTAACATTTTGAAATAAATCAGTGTAATTTTTATAAGCTAGAATGTACATGTAGTACTATATTTACATTGATTTAATTTTGCGAACAGCTGCTTATGTATTAAATGGCGTATACATTTATGTATAGTATAAGACCATATTTTAAAAATATGCCTATTTATAGCTGATAGCAAAAGGCTAAAAGCAACAGCTTAATGTTACGGCTAGGAATGTGTACCTTGGGTGCTCCTGTTAAAAAGAATAAAAAGTAACCACGCATTATAGTGAAATGATCAACTATGTTGATATCTATCACTTTTAAGACAACATGTTTAAACCGTTATGAAATTTAGTCCATTTTTCGTATAATCAGTCCAGTGAATGTCCGAGATTTTACTCTCAGATCAGCGCGGCTGGGATTCGAACTCACGAGAGTTCAATTCACCTCAGGATCTGTCATTTAAAACTTCGTGACGTTACCCCTACGCTATCAGGACATTGTAAAACATATTAGAGAGGGATGTGTAGGAAGTAATTTAATCTAAAATTTAGACCGGCTCGGTCAGTGCTCGATACTGTCACGGATGACAGATTATAGCAACATAATTTTCATTTACCAACCACTAGCTCTAACATTTCGTCAGACTTTTCAATCCAATTAACTAGGTTATAAATGAGATCTTAATGAGTGGATGGAGGGAGGTATCTCTCCGAGGACTGGGTGATGCGGGATAAGGAACATGTCGGATTAGCGAGCACGTAGGATGACTAATCTCTGCATTCATTACTCCATCTTCTCTGTGCCGAATAATGAGGATGTCTCCACCACCCCAACCCCCCCTTACCCCACCACCACCACCACCTTCACCACCACCACCACCACCATCACCACCACCACTACCACCTCCACCACCACAGTCCACCACCACCTCCTCCACCACCACCACCACGCCTCCATGTGTTAGTGAGACGTAGGTAGCGATTGAGACAGGGAACAGTAGTAATGAAAAGACTCTGAAAGAGAGATAGAGAGAGAGAGAGAGAGAGAGAGAGAGAGTCCTACGATTGGAAGAGAAAGTGGAATCGATGGAAAATAATGAAGCCTAATGCTAAAGCTGGTAAAGCCTACAGGTAACGTCAGTTACCTCACTCGAAAGCGAAGTCAGTGACGGTCGAGCCCTGGATTTGAACCCCGCACATGCTGATCCGCAGTCGACTATCTTACCGACATCTCCACTGGCTCCAGTCAATTAAAAGAAAGTGAATGTAGAAATTAAAAACAAATGAGTGTCCTAAACGTTCAAAGCGAAAATTAAAATTTCACGACATAAAGGAAGCTGAAACGGCAACTGAACAAAGATGATGGCTAAATGAAAATAAGCAACAAGAAGTGAAGGAGTGCGAATAGGCTAATAGTACAGGAAAATTCAAAAGGGTATGAGACTGCTTTCTGAAGTT
Organism: Enchytraeus crypticus; assembly: GCA_905160935.1. Classification (NCBI taxonomy): domain Eukaryota; kingdom Metazoa; phylum Annelida; class Clitellata; order Enchytraeida; family Enchytraeidae; genus Enchytraeus; species Enchytraeus crypticus. The sequence goes on along the minus strand of CAJHZI010000303.1, from coordinate 104,471 downwards.
ATGAGAGAGTTTCATATCCAGAAATGCCAAAACAACCAGCATAGACCTGGTCGACACTTCTTGTCAGAAGAGAGATATTCAAGTTTCGAAGCCAATGCTTACAATTATAATAAAAATAGCATAACAAGCACAGTCTTCTATCTCTCCTTAATTTTCCAGCATTACTGACATTTAATATTCTTTAAAAGGAATTGTCGGACACTACGCATTCAAAGTTACTAAAAATGAAAATATTCCGTTAAATCAGCTAAAGATGAAGAGAGTGATCAATCACTGTAAACCAGCTTTAAGATGTCCTGTCGGATTTCTAACAGTACATTGTCTTTAGTACAGTAAACTAATAAGCATACCTCATATACCTGCTTAGCCAAATCAGCTGTGATTAATCATTATAGTGCGAATTGAAAGCTAGGGAAACGGTCACAATTTTTAGAGCCCCCTGTAATGTATTTACGAGTATAGTGTGTCATATGGGACCCTAGCGGGAAAAGCACCTCAAAAAAAAGAGAGCTAGGGGAACACAGTTCCCTGAGTCCCCCCCCCCCCACTTTAACCACTGCTAATAAATAGGATTCCATGTCAGGAAATAGCGGATTTCCACATTCTCTTACACGGAGCCAGTCCAGGGTTAGTAGCTGTGGTCTAGTCACTCATCAATGGCATAACGAAGCCATGGCGCTTAGAACCTGTCATGCAATGGATCATCTTAGCTAATGGTCGACGCTCTCTCTCTCTCTCTTAGGGAACTCGTCTCGTCTTCCTTATTGCATGATGATGACATGCAATTGTTATTCTATGATGATGACAAAAATATGCAATCGTTCTACTCGCTCCTATACCATCATCGTCGTCATCGTCGTCGTCATCATTATCATCATCATAATCATCATCATCATCAGTTAAAGAAATTATCGTTTGTAATGAAAATTATTTGAATACATTAATAGCATTGTGACGCATCGCTCAGCGTCTAAGTCACATATTTATTAGGTTCTCCCTTTAGTGATACTTGCATGTCAAATTCTACTGTTCTGAGAGTTGGCTTTGACAAAGTGGCTTAGTCTGTTTAAGAAACCAGTCTGCTAGAAAATAAATTAAACCAATAGGTCATCACTGTGCAATCTAGCAACAAATAAAATTAAACAAATGTTAATTCAAATACGCTACGGTATTATAATCCCTCTCTCTTTCTTTCTCTCTCTCTCTCTCTCTCTCTCTCTCTGCCTCTCTCTCTCTCTAAATATATATATATATTATTATTATTATTATATATAATATATATATATATATATATATATATATATATATATACATACATATATGTCTCTCTCTCTGTCTTTCCCCTTCTCTCTTTCTCTCTCTCTCTCTCTCGCTTTCTCTACCATTTTAAACATTTTTATGGCATAGATCTAAAGCAGCACCTCCAATATTAAGTAGCACAATATTCGTTAATCTTATCAAGAGAACTTGACAAGGAATCGATCATGAACTGGTTCAGATACCTGATCTACATACTTGACCTTTCACAATCAATTCATCACTTTAAGCCTAACTCAGGCACGATTGAGTTTTAATTAGAATGACGATTGGTAGCTTTGGAATTTGAAAGGATCGAATCCTAACAAGCTTCCCATTTGATTGATCGTTTTAGATCTCGGATGGAGGTCCAATCCGCGGATATAGAGACTCTCAAAGCATCCGCGAGAGCGGCTTTCTTGCCAAAGATCATTAACTCCACTCATCTTAGTCATAGTTACTCTAGAACAACTGGATCTCTATGTAGCGTAGAAACGCTTTAGCCGTTCGATGTTGGGTTTTGTCAACTGGGTTTTCAAGAAATTATCATCTCCTACTTAAAAATAATTAGAACTATAGACAGATATGGATTGCAAAGTAGTGTCACGGAAGTTATTAATATTAAATAGATTTAGGCTACTAAGATTTTACTGCGAGAAATTTAAGGAGAGGTTAACAGGTGAAAACCCTATAAAACACCGTTATTTTTGATCAGGGACAATATCCAGAAAACGGCTTTGAAATCAATCTTATAAATGACAACATAAAATTACAATTGCGCGGTTTTTTGTTACAAAATCTGATATTTAGAACTATATGAACTCCGAATAAACGATCATGTCTATCCGAGAAATGGGACAGCGCTATGAAGAACTCAACCTGCGGGAACCTCTGAGACAGTCGTTTCAGGGACTGGCTATCCAGCTACAACTGCAACGATCCCACCAGAGCGCTAATCATTATTGTGGTATTTTCAGGAACGGCAGAGGCCCCTCACCCTGGGCTAAGCTCGAGGCCGCTGAGAAGAGCTCTGGCCCATCAGGCGCCCCTGTGAACAACCTCCAGGCTCTTATGAGGACAGGGGCAGGAGGGGGCAAGATGAGGGCAACGAAACCGAGAAGAAAGAACAAGGATAAAGCTCCCTGGGAGAGTCGCCGCTAGAGGCATCCCCAAGATAATATCTGTTCTAGCACCCAACCATACAGCATAGTTATAGTATTAACACCCAACCCCACATATTAGATTTAGTCTTAACACCAAACTCGATATCGTAGATTTAGTATTAACATACAAAATCCTCAAAATCCTAGCCACAGCTTTTTTTACTAAAAAAATAATTAACTTTACTAACCAGTCACCTTGAGTTGGACATACTGTATATATTAAACCCTTGCATCCCGCAGTGTTCGCCTATTATTTTAATTGTCCAACAGTAGTCTCTTTCGCAGTTTTTGATCCCATATCTTGCTATATCATAACTCATTTAACGGACTTACTATCAGAATATAAAGATCCACTTTTGGAATAAATTTCGCCCTACTTTTAACCTCTTTTAGTAGGGCCTTTACGATAATTTAAGTTAAATTGACCGCCTTATATAATTTATGAAAAGGCTTCGTAAGTTATCATATTAGGGAATTGCATTGAAATAGCTAAAATCACTCTTGTCGACGATCTAGTTTAACCTGATAATATCAATTACGCTACTCTATTTTAAATAGTAGGCTTATTGTTAAAATGCTCGTGTTATTTCGTTAATGTTTCAAAGCATATTGGCATATATCATTTTCATCAATAGGCCTTACTTTAACTATAATAGGCCTATTTGTGACTTTACGTAATTTAATTACTTTACTGTCTAAACTCTGCACTGAACAATTCAATATGAAACGAAATTTGTAAAATATGTAGAAAGGGATCTACATTAATCCAAATGTAGGCCTAGATAGGTAGATTATTTTATTGGTAAATTGATTGGTAGATTGGTAGATAGTTGGATTGGTTGCAATGGCCATCTTTCACGTGATCCCAGTATTTTAATAAGCTACAGTAGGCGAACGTCGCCAGTGATTAGTAACTTTCACATTTTGATAGCGTTAATTGACATTTTCTAATTCGGGAAAAATTAAATATGAAAGCATATCTGAACTTTTGTTTTTAATTTTTCTTATGCCTCAATACAAAAAAGATACAAATAGAGAGAGAGAAAGAGAAACATAGAGTGAGAGAGAGAGAGAGAGAACGAGAGAGAGAGAGAGACAAGACAATGCTGACAGATTATGTGTGGATGCAAAATGAACCTTAAGAGAAAAAAAAGGCTGTCAGGAAAGAGAAACGTTTAAATGTGGATATGGAGAGGAATTGAAAAAATTAGCTGGTCCCCAAAATTACAAATTCAGACGTTCTAGGGGAGTTGGTACAGATAGGCAGTTAATAAATGCATTAGAAATAGGAAAACGAGCTGGATAGGATGCATTTTAAGGTAGGGACTGGGATGGTTTACTAAAAGAGGTCAAAGATATGGAAAGAGAAGCAGAAGCAGACCGAGATTAGGAATGTTAGATGATTTAAAGATCCACTCATATGTGGACAAGAAGAGAAAAAGTGGAAGACAGAGAAGAATAGTGACGCTGTATGCCATGGACCTGCTAGTTAGCAGTGCACTAAGATATATATATATATATATATATACATCATGTATATATACATATATATGTGTGTGTGTGTATGTCGATGCGTGTGAGTGTGTGTGTACAACAACTGTCCATATCTATTGCTCTGCAATGCTACAGATCTATTGTCCTACATGTCCACAGATCTATTGTCCTACACGGCTACAGTTCTATTGCCATACATGTCTACATATCTACACGGCTACAGATCTACACGGCTACAGATCTATGCTGGACTTTGCTTTAAATGATCTTGCAGATCTCTCGCTGGCCTTGTATCTAAAGTTATTTCCATAAACAGTCACCAGGTGTCCATAGAGTTCCAGTGAAAACACGCTGTTTATTTTCGGTAGCACTGCAATAACATAACATAAAATAATCATAATTAAATTAATACACTAAAAAAATTACAATGATTATTCAACAATTAAAATTATTATAATTATTAAGTTATTAGCTGGACCCGTGTGCAAAAATGCACACATCTCGGGAAAATGGGCACAACTGAACGTGGATTTGAACTGTAGCCTCTCAATCCTAAAGCGAGTAATGTAGCATACGACTCTAAATTCAATAATTCATCTAAAAGATTTCTTATATATAAAAAAGTTATTTTAAATATAGGCCTAAAGTTGTTAATATAGGCCTACACTGCGTAAATTGAATAAAAGCGGTCATAGGCCATTAATTAATAAATAAAACTCTCTATATTTAAGACTGAAGAATAAGACGTTGCGAAAAATGTAAACATATAGGGTGCCTAACTGCATATTTTAATAAAATTGTAATGAAACAGTTTTTCTTTTAATAAAACATTGGGTGCAACCTAGTGTTTTATTAAAAGCCTAACTAAAGAGCATCAACACTACAACAAACATTACAACAACACTACAACAAACATTACAATAACACTACAACAAACATTACAACAACACTACAACAAACATTACAATAACACTACAACAAACATTACAATAACACTACAACAAACATTACAACAACACTACAACAAACATTACAACAACACTACAACAAACATTACAATAACACTACAACAAACATTACAACAACACTACAACAAACATTACAATAACACTACAACAAACATTACAACAACACTACAACAAACATTACAATAACACTACAACAAACATTACAATAACACTACAACAAACATTACAACACTACAACAAACATTACAACAACACTACAACAAACATTACAATAGCCCTACAACAAATATTATAATAACTCTACAACAAACCCCTGAGCCGATCGTCAGCAGAGATGACCTTGAAGCAGTTCTTGGTTTCCATGAGAACGATGCCGCTGATGCCTATCATTGTGGGGCACTTGCACTTGACGACCTTAATAATGGCTCCGTGAAGGTCACACTTAGAAATTCTTCTTTCTAATTCCTCCCAACCGTTCTCTTTTATCCTAAATAAAATTTAGAAAGCACCAATTATATTATACAAGAATTGCAAAGTCAGCACTCAATTTCATCATATGTTACGACAGTTTACAGACATCACTATGAATGCTATGACAATTTATGTTCAGTAATGTCAAGTTAAAATCATTGCTACAAATTTAATCTCTTGTCTGAGAAGAACAGCATAAAACATAAATCAATACAAAATCACACGTAAGATGAACGGCAATTGCTATATTGATAAAATTTCAATTAAATCTGCAGTTATTCTAAACAGATCATGGAATACTAGAAATTATAAACGCTATATTGATCATTCATGTCATGGCTAAAGTACTACATTCACATTTCTGAGGCACAAAGAACAAATTGAGCTACTCAGTTATCTACACTGTGTCTCGAGCCATAAAAAGGTACTTAAGAGTATTTATATTTATTTATATCACCCTGGGAAAAAATCCCAGGGTGATGGAAGGTTATTCTTATATCTGCGCCAGCTTAAATCAAAAGGCAACGATTACTATTAACCATGGAGAGGAAGGAGGAAAAGAGCCTTAAACAAGCATCTGTGCTTCCTGACCCAGTGTGCCGTTATGTTATGTTTATTGTTACGTGTCATCCATTTTCAGTACACAAACCTTTCAATGTTAGTGACTTCTTTCATATAACTTGTCCATAGGTCATGCATAGGTAAATACAGCTCATACCTGCAAAAGCAATAGAATACTGAATTTATTAACATAGTACTGAATGTATTAACATAGAACTGAATGTATTACAGGAAGGCTTAAGGTCTAAAGCCTCCCTTTGGTAAGCATACAGTGGCACGTATAGCTATCTTATAGCTATTCTGGCTGGAGCCATTGGCGAAGTCCGTAAGATACTCGACCATGGATCAGTATGCGCGGGGTTCAAATCCTGAGCTCGCCCATCACTGACATCGCTTCGAGTGAGGAAACTGACATCAACCTTAGCTTTACCAGCTTTTTTCCCTATAATTACAATTTCCCTACAACTCCTTTATCCAAACAATTCTAAGTTTAACCTGACATCTCTAGGTTGAAGGTTAAAGGACACGAAGCTCCTTTCATTAGTTCTTCAGCTAAACGACAGCCTAGACCTTACACAAACAAATTATCACACAATTTTAAAAAAATTAAATTAAAATATATGGCCAGAGTGAGATTTGAACCCTATGGCACAAAACCTTAGTTAAATGTATAGGAAGGTTTAAAGTTAGGAAATCTAATTAAATAAAGTGTAATTTGATTTAGCGAACCTTTGATCCTCGGTCTTGATATCAAATAATTTCAAATTTTTTCGTTGACTTGCTGTTAAGGTTTTAAGTTTTCTTTTACCAACAGTCTTATTTTTATTCTTTGTTTTACTCTTGCTTATTGTATTGTCGAGAACAAGGCTGCGTTGACCGCAAGCAAGCGTTTCTTCATCGATGCCGTTCACTCTCGTGCCAGATGGAACGTGGAGTCGCAGAAACTCTACCAGAAAACGATTCTTCGTAGAACTCTGCTGCTACAACGAAATACGACAAGTTTCTTATATATGAACATCAGAAATAAAATACATTAAGACAGGTCTGAATGTTTGACTATATAAAGCTAATGTTAACGTCGGTTTCCTCACTCAAAGGCGATGTCAGTGACGGTATTATAAGTTCATATATTGAATTTGATATCTATTTAGATTAATACAAGTCTTCAACTGGTAACATTTAAATTTGTTGTTATTGAATATGTTAAAAATGAGTAAAGCCTAAAGTAATGAGTAAACGTTGGATATTACCAACTTCATAATTTCAATATTTAAAACCTACTAACCTTTGAAGGACGATCAGTCATTTTATGAAGATTGGTGCAAATAGATTTGGCTATACAATTGCCTAATTTAAATTTTTAATCAAAATATCCCAATATTTATTTATAATCATCTATTGTCGCTCAAAATAAATTGTAAACAACGTGAAACGTTTCCCTTCAATAAAAAAAAATATATCAGAAACCATTTCACTTTTATTTTATAAAACACAGTGATTTGTTATAATTATAGTAAAAATAACAACAGAGTGCTACAGTCATCAATAACAACATCGAGCACTATTGAGACAAAATCAACCTGGCGAACAAAAAGAAGGCCCAAAAATGGTGCAAATTCCAAAATCCAGAAAAATCAGTCCAAAGAAAAAGGAAATTAAAGAAAAAGAGGTTTAAGCGCTGGGCGCAACTCCATGTAGGCCTACACTGGATGAAAACGAGAGATGGAAAAGATAGGTCTTCAACTGCCTATGGAACTGTTCACAGGAAAGCAAAGGCTAATGTGATTCAAACGAAAAATTCCGAAGATAGGATGGAATAGAATTTCAGATCTGCGGTGCAGCATGCTGGAAAGAACGATTAGATATATCTTAGAGCGTGAAGGTAAGCTGGTAAACCTAATTTTAACGTCAGTTTCCAAACTCGAAAGCGACTTTAGTGACGGGAGAGCCCAGGATTTGAACCCCGCATATACTGATCCTCGGTCGAAGATCATACCGACATTGCCACTAGCTCCAGCCACGCAAGACTCACAAGAGTAGGCTTAATTAATTTAGATGACCGAGTAGCAGCGGGCTGCATCACTACAATCAAGTGAGACATACCAGTTTGTCCAAGGGATGGTGATGAATAAATCCGTTCATCATTCAAGTATTTAAATGTTTGTACTGTGCTTACTATTCATTAGTATGTCTTAATAGCGTAGGGTTAACTCCATGAAGTTTTAAATGACACATCCCAGCCGAGCTGATCTGAGAGTAAAATCTCGGACATTCACTGGACTGGTTACACGGATAATGGTCTAAATTGCCTAACGGTTTAAACATGTGGTATTAAAAAGTGATAGCTATCAACATAGTTGATCATTTCACTAAACTGCGTGTTTACTTTAGCTCAGGGATTACTCTAGATCTACATATGCCACTATGTAGGCTTAAGGTTATTTTTAAGTTATTATAAGATTAAGTCAACCAGTGGACCCAGGAATTAGTTAAAGAGGACGGCGGGCCCAGCTTTTTAGGACAATGTCCACATTTTCTGCTTAGGACCACTCCTCAGAGTCAGTGGTAACATTTTCTACTGTCACATACTATTTTTTAACTCTTATAGGGCCTATAGTTATTTTGCACATAATAGCCGTGAACAAAAAGAAAGTATAGATAGAAAATGTATCGGTGGCTCTGGGGGAGTCCAACCCCCTGGGCTCCTCACTGGAGCCGAGTCTGAAATCTATCGTCTTTTTCCGTATCACATGCATGCCACTGCCTAGAGTAAGTGGCTAAGTCGATAAGACACTCGACCGCGGATCAGTATGTGCGGGATTAAATCCTGGGCTCTCCCGTCACTGACATCGCTTTCGAGTGAGAAAACTGACGTTAACCTTAGCTTTTTACTAGATACCGTTGGTTTCGTGCTGAGGCTTATCTTGCATGCGAGAATTGATTAAAGCTCCTAGCAGCCACATAATCACCTGTGCATATCTATCAAGATTTATTTATTTGTCAGAGAGTTATAAATGCTTGGAATAATTTGCCAAGCGAAGTTGTGGAAGCAGAATCAGTGAATGCTTTTAAAAATAAATATGATAAACATAAGAGCATTTAAATTAGATGCTAATTGCATGTTCAGAGTTATACATAGGCTAAGTATAAATTTCACATGTTGATATGAAGTCTGTATGATTTGATTAATATTAATTGGTTTTAGTTAAGAGCCTGATGAGTCTTAAACAAGCATATAATTGCTTCCTGACTCTGTAATGTTATGTTAAGATTTATAGCATGACAATCTGAGCAGTTACCAGAATTTGAGGTAATATTCATGAATTTTAATAAATCTCCTAAACTATCTGTTATTTTGCAGTTTAGTGTTCTAAATAAGTATTAAATAATCTTTTCATAAACTGGCAGTGGTAGCTGAGCGTACAAACAACTAAATAGCAATCGACAAAACACCACAATCAATCACACAGCTACGATTATATTAGAAAATAAAGAGCTCGCTCGGGCGCAGAATATAA
>CAJHZI010000303.1:80000-90000 GCA_905160935.1 Enchytraeus crypticus | reverse complement strand
GATTTCATAAATAACTTATGCACAATAATAGTAGACACTTCCCTAGTGCGCTTTCTACGTGAACTGAAAGTCGCTAGCTTACTTCTAATGAGAAAGATAAGTAATTTTTCTAATTCGCCTAGGCATTAAGAGAGTCAACTGATTGTATAGCTATGCTATTATACGAGATTAAAACTTTAAATAACTGTAGGCTTCTACAGACTTACTCTCGAAAGTTTCTTCAATTCGAATGAAATCTTTAACGTAGCCTGTGGCATATCGGTTTGTAGTCTCAGCAGGTTTCTACAGGATGACGGTGCAGATCTTGAGAATCCCAATTCTGATAGAGAAATAGAATCCAATGTTGTCGCTGTTAAATGAATCTCAAAGCAGCCTCCAAATGATAAAACACCAGGAGCTACTGCGCTTGTGAATTGTACTGAACTTTAAAGATTTTCTAACTTTCAGTCCAATGTAAAAGAGTTACGCGAGTAGAATTAAATCAACAACGACTGTCAGCAATGACTGTCAACATGACTGTCAGAACTGACTGTCAATATTGACTGTTAACAATAACTGTCAACAATGACTGTCAGCAATCACTGTCAACAATGACTATCAGCAATGATAGTCAGCAATGACTGTCAACAATGACTGTCAGCAATGACTGTCAGTATTACTTTACCTATTTGCACTTCAGGCACTCGGTCTCAACGATCTAGAATTGTTCTATAGGAGGCGGGACGTAGCAGTGACCTGACCAAAACCCAGCAACTCTGTCAGCAAGATTTGCACTCGGTGTTGTCATGGATAACAATAGCACTCTAATTATGTTGTTGTTGTTGTTGTAAATACGGAGAAACGGAGAATCAAAGCACATGTGCGTCAGCTCATGAACTCATTTTTAGGATGATTTAGACTAGAGAGTCATAGGATCGATTACAGAATTTATAAAAGATCAACCAGACTAGTCGATTTATAAACATTAAATAACGATCTAAATTGCTCGACCTTCTTCCAGTTATTGAGACGTGTACACAACCCACGCCTGCCAAGAGAGACCTTCCTGGGAAGCAAATTCTGAAAAAATTTGACATAATTTCAACATGGTCCCTTGAAATACGTTTAGAAGATCACTGAATCAAGTGATAATTGAAGGTCAAATTGTAAGACATTCTCCCAGAACGAGGTCCATTTTCAGAGCACAGTTCTGAAGGAAGTTGAAGTTATAGGACAGGTCAATGCACTTCAATCTAGTTGAAGGACAAAAGATTAGCCTGAGGTTGTGTGTAACCAACTGGACTAAGGTCAGCTTCTGAAGGTCACTGGGCAAGGTCAGCCGCTGAAGGTCACTGAACAAGGTCAGCCGCTGAAGGTCACTGGGTAAGGTCAGCCTATGAAGGTCACTGGTAAGGTCAGCCTATGATTGTCACGAGTAAGGTCAGTCGCTGAAGGTCACTGGTAGGGTCAGCCTCTGAAGGTCACTGGGCAAGGTCAGCTGCTGAAGGTCACTGATTAAGGTCAGCCGCTGAAGATCACTGGGCAAGGTCAGCCGCTGAAGGTCACTGGGCTAAGGTGAAGGTCTCTAGAAGGAGGAACAAGGTCAGAGGAGCTCGTACTGCCTGAGGTGCATCCTCTGGATGATATCCCTACAGTCGTTAAAGACACGCCGGATGTTCTCCGTGTCCACGGCACATGTGAAGTGAGGGTAGCAATAGTGCCTTCCGTCTGATGGTGAGAGCTTCTGTAACACATAATATGTCACATAATATCACATGTCACATAATATCACGTCAAATAATATCACATGTCACATAACATCACATGTGAAATAATATCACATGCTCATGATATTATGTACCGACGAGTTGTCACATGTCTCATGATATTATGTACCGCGGTCGAGTATCTTACCGACTTTGTCACTGGCTGGAGCCAATGGCGAAGTCGGTAAGATACTCGACCGCGGATCAATAGGTGCGGGTTCAAATCCTGGGCTCGCCCGTCACTGACATCGCTTTCGAGTAAGGAAACTGACGTTAACCTTAGCTTTTACCAGCTTTATGTCACATAATATCACATGTGAAGTGAGGGTAGCAGTAATGCCTCCCGTCTGACGGTAGGAGCTTCTGTAACACATAACATGTCACATAATATCACATGTCACATCACATGTCACATAACATGTCACATAATATCACATATCACATAATATCACATGTAACATAATAACGCATCTCACATAATATAACATGTCACATAATATCACATGTCACAAAATGTCACATGTCACACAATATCACATGTCACATAATGTCACATGTCACACAATATCACATGTCACATAATATCACATGTCACATAATATCACATGTCACATAATATCGCATCTCACATAATATACCATGTCACATAATATCACATGTCCCGTAAAATCACATGTCACATAATATCACGTACTCTCTCTCTTAGTGCACTGCCTACTGTCAGGTCTTCTCTTCTCTGTCTTCCGCCTTCCTCTTCATTTCCACATATGAGTGGGTCTTTAAATCATCTAACATACCTAATATCGGCCTGCCCCTGCCTCTTTTCCCTTCCATTCTACCTTCTATGACCTCTTCCCCCCTTAGAATGTGTCCTATCTATCTCTTCTTCCTATTTCTTAATACATTTATCAGCTGTCTATCTGTGCCAACTCTCTCCAGGACTTCCTCATTTGTAACCTTTTGAGTCCAGCTAATCCTCTCCACTCTTCTCCAAATCCACATTTCCAATGTCTCCAGTTTCCTAATATCTTTCTTCCTTAAGGTCCATGTTTCACATCCATACAATAGAGCGGTCCAAACCAAAGTTTTCACTATCTTTATCTTTGTGTCTTTCTTTAGATTTTTTGTTAATAGTTCTTTTCTACTGCCAAAGGCCGCTTTTGCTTGTGCAATCCTACTGCATATTTCTGTCTCACATTTCCCATCATCGGTTATAGTATGACCCAAATATTTGAAACTCCTTACCTGTTCCAATTTCGTACCATTTATTGTGATATTAACTTTACCTTTATTATTGGAAACTCTCATACCCCCCTTTGTCTTTTTTATATTAATCTTCATGCCATATCTTAGGGCCGTATCATTCAGCCTATCCATTATCTTCTGCAGTCCAATCTCGCTGCCCGCTACCATTCCTTGGTAATCTGCAAATCGTACATCTTGTAACAAATTCACTCCTACTTTTATTCCTTCTTCCAAGTCTTCCATGTCTTCCTCCATCATTGCCTCAGCGTAAATGTTAAACAGCAGCGGCGAAATGCTACAACCTTGTCTTACTCCACATCCTATTTCACCTTCTTCTGAGTGTTCTTGTTGGATTTTGATTACTGCTCTTTGATTCATGTGCAAGTTCAAAATTAGTCTCACGTACATGTCGCACAAAGCAAAATGCAAGCCAATTAACATCACATGCATGTGACAAAAATCACGTGCATACTACATATTATCACATGTCTTCTTCTTCCGTGCATTGCCAAATGGTAGGTTCAAGGTACATATTCATACTCAAAGACTGCCTTCTCGCTCCATAAGAGCACTCCTTAAATCAACAAATCTTGTTAGTTAATCTCTTCACAAAGTCTATGCCTTATCCATACCTTATCTAGTCTATAGCTTGGGAAAAGTATGGCTTCTGAGATGGTTTCCCGTTGCCTTACTCAATTAACATATGTATGTCACATAATAAGGAAAGTAACATAAGATCACATTCGTGTGTCACACAATATCACATGAGTGTATAAATAATTGATCACGCGCCTATATCCTACAAGCAGCTGATCACGCGCCTATATCCTACAAGCAGCTGATCACGTGACTATATCCTACAAGCAGTTGATCACGTGACTTGCTGTTTCAGTTTAACCTTTCCGTTAGATGCTGCAGGATTGCTAGAGACGTCCCTGAGATAGAAGGTGGAATGTACGTTAAACCTGATTGATATATTAATTGATTGACGGATTGACTTAGTATCAGATTGCTTGATTGATTGATATACAGACGCACATTTACGGCTCCATTTACTCTTTTTATTTTATCTAAAATAGGTAGAGATGAATCAGTCAATCAGACTGCTCAAGTCCATTTCATAGAATTGACAAGCAATTAAACTATTTAGAGTTTTAGAGTTTTCCGTTGTTACTGTATTATACTAAAATATAAAAAGCTGGTAAAGCAAAGGTTAACGTCAGTTTCCTAACTCGAAAGCGATATCAATGACGGGCGAGCCCAGGATTTGAACCCCGCACATACCGATCCGCTGTCGAGTATCTTACCGATGTCGGCACTGGCTACAGCCAAATATCTAGTAATTTCTTTTTGAAAGAGGCAACCAAGCATACCGGAAACGAAATTAACTTACTAGGAACTCGTCCCGGATGAAATACTTGGCTCTCACAAACTCCGCCTCTTCTCCGGGTAGAGGAGCGGCTGTGTCGGGAAAATAAAACAACAACAAAGTTTAGCGTAGATTAAGAAAGCCTCTAGTCAGTATCTGTGCCTGTCTTTTCTTAAGAACACTTACAGTTCTTTCATCAAAGATATATTCGTATATAAATATTAGTCTGTTTGTAGAAATCGTTGTCTGCACCCAATAATCCTTGGATAGAAATAATAATAATAAACGTTTAACGCCTGTTTCCTCATTCGAGGATGATGTCAGGGACGTCCAATAATATAAATCATAGAATCACAGAGTACCGTACTGTATTGCTATTTATTGAAATACACGTTACATTATCAGTATTACATTGTATTAGTAGTATTGTACAGTATAGTGTTGTACTGATTATATATTGCAATACATTTGTATTATATTACACACAAACAATGGAATTATGCTCAAAACACTATCTATAATATTATATATAATAATATAATAGTGTTAATTCTGTAACTATGGTATTGTACCATGTTACCCCATTTTGCAACATAGTATATGTAAACTATTGGTAAATTAATTGAGCCGCATATTTAAAAATATTAAATTCCAAATATCTCAACGCATCGTTTTCTATTTTACGCATCATTGCATTGGTTTCTTATAAATCCTTAATTATCATGTCCATATGCTATTGTACTATATTATACTATGTACTGCACTCTATTGTACAGCATTGCACTGTAGTATACTTTATTGTATTGCATTGTAATGTATTATTGTACTGTACTATATTGTATTGCATTGTAATGTATTATTATACTGTACTCTATTGTATTGCACTGTACTATACTGTATTGTACTCTATTGTATTGCACTGTACTGTACTGTATTGTACTCTATTGTATTTCACTGTACTGTATTGTACTCTATTGTATTGCACTGTACTGTACTGTATTGTACTGTATTGTACTGTACTGTACTGTATTGTACTCTATTGTATTGCACTGTACTGTACTGTTTGTACGTTATTGTACTGGATTGTACTGTATTGTACTACAAACCGTCAGTGACGTAGGCAGCATACTCAGGGAAATAATCTTCTATTCTCGACTTTCCCAGTTTAACTTTCTCGGCGAGAAGATCTTGCTTGTTGAGAAATAATATAATAGATATGGTTCGTAACCACCTGTATCAAATCAACCGATCAATCAATCAATAAATCAATCAAACATTCAATCAGGATTTAAAAAATTGTGAGAACTCCAGAAATAATATTTATGCAAATAATGTTAATTTTCGACCTGGTTCCCGGATGAAAAGTATTACAGTCATAAATAGATCTACCACATGTAAATGTGGTAAATGACCGGAAATAGAACTTATAAGATCTTACACCGTACAAAATACATAATGAATAGGACAGATGGATGCCAACTATCAGTAACAATTTATTATGGGGGGGGGATTTAGCGCACACTCGGTTAAGTTGTGTGTCAATTGAACGAAGTAAGGCCACGTTTCGCGCGGTTAGTACTTTTTGGGCAACCATTTTGGAAGAAGGAGTGTCGACAGCTCTTAATGTAAATAATACACAGGGTATTGGAGGTTATTCTTAAATCCGCACTGACTGCTATCGGAGCGCCAACAAACTAAAATCATGGAGGGGAAGAGAAGAAAATAACAAAAACTACAAATACAGCAACTACAAGAACTGAAACTCTACTACACACACGTATGACATATAAGGAACTATACGGAATTTTAAAAAAATATTGACACAATCAATAAATAACATTAAGTAGCCTTTCTATTCTTTATATATGGTAATAATTATAGCATCGGGTAGTACTGAAGATTCAAAGATATTCTCTCTGTAGAGTTAGCTTTCACTCACTGAGAGATTTAGTGTAATACAATCAATCAATCATTCAGCCAATCAATCAATCAGTCAAATAATCGAACATTGACCTATGCACAGTTTAGTATTAAAGCAAAAATTGAAATATATTCGATCAGTCGCTTACGAAACTCAGCCTTCCTTCAACTTCAATTTTAATTTAATTCATCAATTTAATTAAATCAAATCAATAAGTAACTAACTCTAACACTGCAATTATAAACGTTCAACATATATTATACTGGCTGGAGCCAGTGGCGAAGTCGATAAGACACTCGACCACGGATCAGTATGTGTGGGGTTCAAATCCTGGGCTCGCCCGTCACTGACATAGCTTTCGAGTGAGGAAACTGACGTTAACCTAGCTTTACCAGCTTTTACAGTGAAAGCATCGTCCATGATGATATTTACAGATATTATTCACCTTTGTAAACAATTACGTGGTTTATATTCCATTATCTCATCTAATATTATTTCATTTACCGGTCCCACGAAGGTCCAAGATTTTATTCTCAGATCAGCTCGACCAGAATCGAACCCAGGAGGGTTCATTTCAATTACAATTACGTTACCTGTAGCTCAACACACCGAGCAACTGAGATAAGTATAAGTAAAAAAATAAAATAGTATAATAATAAATAATTCTACAAATCAAGTAGTTAACGAGTGAATGAATGAATCAATCAATCATTACCTATTGTTCCAGATAGTGGCAAACAGCTCCAAGGACTCCCTAAGCCGGTTCTGCGTGTTGTCTTCCCTAAGGGTCAGGTTAAAACTGCTACAGGCCGTGACGAAAATAATAGCGGTAACGTCATTAAAACACTGTATCCACTTTCTTCTTTCATCTCTCTGACCTCCAACGTCAAACATACTGCCAAACACATACACAGAGAAAGACTTGTGCGCATATGTGTTCACATAGATTGACGAAGATATGTGTTCACATAGAGCGATACAGATATTCTTTCACTTAGATTAACATGTATATGTGTTCACACAGAATGACATACATGTGTGCTCACTTCACATAGATAAAAACTTTCATAGATTGTTTTACCTTCCTCACTATATAACTCTGTAACCGTTTTATAACTATTACCGTTATATAAGTATTACCGTTATACAACTATTACCGTTATACAACTATTGCCGTTTTATAACTATTACCGTTATACAACTATTACCGTTATACAACTATTACCGTTATACAACTATTACCGTTATACAAGTATTACCGTTATACAACTATTACCGTTATACAACGGTAATATAACTTTCTAACCGTCAACGTCATATACACTGACAGACAGACACGGACACATCTTCCTACGTTTAACGTCTATTTCGTGTACCGCATGGATACTCTCCGAGACCGTCTGAAATAAATCGATAGATTGACTGATTGGTTAAATTATAGATTGACTGATAGATTAATTAACTGATTAATTAATTAACTGATTAATTCATTAATTAATTTATTAATTAATGATAAATCAGTTTCATAAATTAATCGCTTAAAAAGTTGATTATTTTACACTCACTGAAAGTTGACTTTATCGACAGAGAATCGCGTTTCGAAGATGCCAGATGTTAAAACTCTACACCGTAAGATATCCTGTAATAATTTAATTAATTAATTTAATTTAAAAAAACAGAATTTTAAATAATTTGGCATAAGTTTGGTTACGAAATGTTAACAATGTCAAAACTCTAAACCGTAAGATCTCCTGTAATTATTTAATGGGAAAATTAAAAATTAAAATTGTATATAATTCGGCATTGGCTAGGTTACAAAATATTAACGTGTTTAAAGAGTTCTGACGATGTCAGTGTGGAGTAGATTGAGTGTATACGTTACGTATCATGAGGTCTGAATGGGCCTGAGGATAGCACATGACAATCACCTGAGATAATATTGGCTTAGTTTTAAAGAAAATGTTTAGATTAAAGTTTCCCGTATTGTGTCCGGGTTGTTTGAAGAATTGATCAACCAGTGACTGCACGTGTCGTAGAAGGCGAATAAAGCACTAAGATCAATACCAACGTCAGAAAGGGCATTCGGTTGGTGAGCGCCTAAGCTCCATAAATTGCTAAAAAATTTAAACGAATGGAAAAGTCTCAAATAGGGGCTCTACCGGGAATTGATCCCAGGACGTCAGGAACAGCCATTTCAAACTTCACGCCGTTACGTAACGCGCTTATACGCTGAGCCATTGAAACATTAAATTAAACAGTTCTACCTGTTCAGAAGGCAGATAGTCAGCAGACTTGATGGCACTAACTCGGTCTAGAAAACTGAAAAAATAACAAAACATAATACACTCAATTGATGTACAATTAAATGTCGTACGTTCAGTATAGCAAAACACGGTACGTTCAATTGATGTATATCAAAACATGGTATGTTCAATTGATGCATAATAAAACACGTTACGTTCAATTGATGCATAATAAAACATGATACGTTCAATTGATTAATAATAAAATATGGTACGTTCAATTGATGCATAATAAAACATGGTACGTTCAATAGATGTACAACAAAATATGGTAAGTTCGATTGATACAGTCAGATACATGAAAGCAATTCAATATTGAGTATTTAAAAGTTTGCTATAGTACGACTACAAATCTGAAATTGGTTTGAGCACTCATTGTTCAGAGTGCTACGATTAAAGCATAACGTTTTGATGCACACTATTTCCCTTCATCTTCGTCTGAACATACTATCTCCTTTACAATTAAAGTATTTAAACAATCAGTCTATTTATCCATCTATTTATACATCAATAGATTAATCAATTAATAGATGAATTGATTGATTAATCAATCAGTCAGTCATCAATAGATGACTGACTGATTGATTGATTAATCAATCGATTAATCAATCAGTCAGTCAATCAGTAATTAAAAAATCAGTCACACTCCATGTTCATTCGGACACAAGCTAAAGAATTGAACAAGAGTCGACCTTACGCACAGCTCGACTGCGGTATATACAGTGACACACACACACACAGGCATATACATGTACATACAATATATAATATAATACAACAAAAACAATCTAGAGTGTTACTGCGGTTCATAACAGCATCGAGCACTAATGAGACAAATCCAAGCCGGTGAGCAAAAAGAAGGTACACAGCGGTGAAAAATCTAAAACAAGAAGGTCCAAAACGGCGAAAATTCCAAAAGCATACATACAAATATACATACATACATACATACATACATACATACATACATACATACATACAGTACGTACATACATACATACACACACACATGCATACATACATGCATACATACATACACACATATATATTATAAACATATATTGAACACACATACTCTTATCATTCCAGTTATAGATCAAAAGGAAACAGATGCCTCCTATAAATTAACGATAGAGCAACAACGACAAGGGAAACAAACATAAACATCTACAGCTCTGAATTCTTTAACCATTTCAGCTCTATAGATGTCAGTCCAATATACAAGCAGAGAGAGCGAGATATATAGAGATCGAGAGAGAGAGATTGAGAGAGAGAGAGAGATCGATAGCGAGAGAGAGAGAGAGAGAGAGAGCGAGAGAGAGAGAGATAGCGAGAGAGAGAGGGAGAAGAGAGAGAGAGAGAGAGGTGTTAGGATAGAGTAAAAGACTGAACATGAGAGAAAAACAGAGAGAAGAAG
>CAJHZI010000303.1:0-75000 GCA_905160935.1 Enchytraeus crypticus | reverse complement strand
TAAATCAAGCAATCAATCCATCAATTAATAACTCAATAAATCCATGAATTAATCAATCAATTCCTATCGTAATGAGACAACAGGAGCGTTCCAAGTGCATGAGAAGAGGAAGAACAAGACAAGGGCTTCACATTACAAAATCTATTTATAATCTTGACAAACATTCAGGGTGCAAGATAATAAATGGACTAATTTCAAGTCCAAACCGTAAATCTATCGAAATAAAACAAGCTCAAGCTAGGACACGAATTTGTATCGATGTTTATAAAATATAACCTCGTTTTAATGAATTAGTAACCATCTTGAATTCAATTTGAATCTGCGTTTAAGCTAAAGTCGAAGGTCCCTGAATCCTTCGGCTCATGCATAGAAAACTTTCTGATCTCTAGCTTTCTAAAGTTTCTCTAACAGACTACAGTATCGGTCGAACGCTGTAACGAATTCAGAGTTAATTTATAATGATCCAAACCGGCATAACGATCTAAACACGAGATTTGGGAGAACTTTTTCTGTCTATCGCTACTGGGTCATCTAAATTTAGTTCGTTGTGGCTATATTTAGCGAAGTGCGAGACATCGATCGCATAAATTAAGCGGCTGTCACATGTTTAGTGTGACTCTGGTCTTCGTCATTTTGTCACATTAGTCAGTGTCTGGACTGTGACGCGTACACCCACACATACACATACACATACACAGTGAAACACACAGATATATACAGTACTACACTGATGCACACAGAATCACATGAATACACAGTTACACAGGCATATACAGAAAACCACTCACAACGAAGCAAGCACAAATCATTGAGAAGCACAGACATACACACAGATATACACGAAGACACACGTGACTGCACAATTAAACGCTAAGAAAAACATTGACAAATATATAAACAAACTAATACATAGAGAAACACAGTGTTACATAGACATACACACCGATACACAGACATACATGTATAGACCGATACACCGATACACAGACATACGCACCGATACATAGACGTACATGTATACACCGATACATCGATACACAGACATACATACCGATACACAGACATACACACCGATACATAGACATACACACCGATACATAGAAGCAGATTTCCGCAGATACACACAGTTACACAATGGAATGTAGGATGACACATAGAAACAAACTTTAAATAACTTGTAGCGGCTGACCGAGTAGCATATCGGTTAGGCGTCCACTGCGGAACGATAGGTAGAGGGTTCATATCCACTGCTTGCCACGTCAGTGACATACCTTCGACACAGAAAACAACTGACGTTAAACCGGCATTTAGCTCAATATTGTCATGGACAATAGCAACAGTCTAGGTGTGTTGTTGTTCGTAAAAAGTGACGGTTAAAAGAAGAAGAAGAAGCTCAGACTATTTGGCGCAGTCGATGAGTTGATACTCGTTGGATCTCTCGAAGCATGCTTGTACCCCCGCATCCTTCCACAGTGCCTCTGTGTATGCATAGAACTCCTGCACATACAGGCATAGACAGATATATACAGACACAGACACATACAGGCACAGGCACATACAGGCACATACTGACGCATACAGGTACATACAGGCACATACAGACACATACAGGCACACATACAAATACACTGCACCCCCGCATCCTTCCACAGTGACTCTGTGTATGCAGAGAACTCCTGCACATACAGGCACATACAGGCACACATGCAAACACACTGCACCCCGCATCCTTCCACAGTGCCTCCGTGTATGCATAGAACTCCTGCACATACAGGCACATACAGGCACATACAGGCAAATACACGCAAATACAAACACATACAAACACATACAAATACATACAACAATACAAGCACAAACAACGCATGCAAACACATGCAACACATATAGAAACACATACAGGCACATACATACACATATATTCATATACAAACACGTGCACAAGCACATATAAATGTTATCGAAGTTATGTTAACCTCACTGACACGGTTTAATTTTAACGCATTTATGTTAACTCCACTAACATAGCTTAATATTAAAGTACATATCTAACTACCGCTAACGTACCTTAATGTTAACGCATTTATGTTAACACTACTAACATAAGTTTAAACTTATTTAAATTTTAATTGAATTTATAAACTTACACATTCACGTCAACATAAGGCCGATGTTAGCAAAATGATGGCGTAATGGATTAGATATTATGTAATCAATAAACAGTGTGACTTTTGAAATTAAAAAATTCAATAAAAAATAAGAAAAATTGAAAGTATTTAAACATCTGCGTGTATCTGAAATTAAACGATATAACTGTAATTACAGCGTACTGTAATTACAGTACGCTGTAATTACAGCGTACTGTAATTACAGTGTAATCGTAATTACAGTGTAATCGTAATTACAGTGTAATCGTAATTACAGTGTAATTGTAATTACAGTGTAATTGTAAATACAGTGTAATCGTAATTACAGTGTAATTGTAATTATAGTGTAATCGTAATTTGAGTGTAATAATAATTACAATGTAATCGTAATTAAACAAGTACAATATACTAGCTGATATGACCCTATACATCCAGTCCCCAGTCCAGCTATAAACTAAATCCAACATACATTAAGAAAAGAGTAAATTTTTTAGAAGAGTAAATTTTAGCCTCATACAGCTTTAACACCCCACTCTAGCCTTAATCAATCAATCAATCAATAAGAATTTATCGTTCGGTTCCTCGACATAAGGCAATGTCAGGGATGACTCCTGCAGACTATACACAAACAGGCGCCAAAGCACACACACACGACGACGACAGAGTACACAGAGACAACAAGAGAAAGTGAGATCAAAATAGTGCAAATCCAAGATCCCAGGCAAGCGGGTCAAAATTTAGATCTATGGCGGAAAGGGATTAGTTTTTAGCTTGACAAGAAAAGTACTTATACAATTGCAAGATCGATGATCTTGTGGCAGAGAGTTACATAGTTAGCAATGATATTTTAAATTTAACAAAATTGCTACGAGTTTAATATAGAGTTTACATATAAAATAAAGCCTGCAGCATGCGTCACATAGTGTGGAGTTTTGTAAGCAGGATTTGACATACAGGAGTAAAGTCGAAGTCCGGTTTACTCGCCACATCCTGTATGTAGCGAACAGCCGGCTCTAGTTCAGGTTGAGCAAGAGGAACCCTCGGGTCTATCGTGTTCATAGCACCAGTTATAGTCTGCAAACAATCAGTTAATTAATAAATCAATCAGCTAATTAATCAATCAATCAGTTAATTAGTCAGTCAGTTAGTCAATCAATCAATCAGTTAATCAATCAATCAATCAGTTAATCAATCAATCAATCAGTTAATTAATCAATCAATCCGTTAATTAATCAATCATTTAATTAATCAATCGATCATCGATCAGTCATCAATTCATGATCACTCAGTCTATCATTAAAATGAAATGAAAACAACTTTCGATGTCGTCTAATTGGTGTTAGTTAATTAGCCAGTCCATCACTTAATCTATCACATCGAATCAATGACTTAATCCATCAAATTGAATCAATCACATAATGAACGTATTAATCAGCTAATTATTCGGCTAATCATTCGTTTAATTCAGCCATTCACCCTAGATCTCTAGCAGACTTTTAATTGATAACTACCGTTAAGCAGAAACAATAGTGGAATGGTAAATTCCTAATTTAAAGCGTTTGAAAAGTGATCTTCACATGCAATCGCAAGCAAACAAGGCGCCTACCAATATCTAAGGAATGCTAAAAACGGGAAATGCATTAGGAAAATGTTCACTGGTTTTTCAATATCTGAAGTTTGTTTTTTAAATAAATTTATTTGAGCGCCTGTAAATTAAATTTCATAAACCTACATTTATTTTACTTCGACTGATTTTTACAGAAGATAAGGATGATTGAAGGCGTTATATACCACGGACCTGCCAGTAGGCAGTGCACTAAGATATTATATATATATATATATATATATATATATATATATATTTATAATTTTATTTATATTTCTATATATATATATATATATATATATATATATATATATATATATATACATATATATATATATATATATATATATATATATAATATTATTTTTTTATATACCGATGTAAATATATGTTATGTATATCAAAGGGGTATTATAATATATATAATATATATGCATGTACATATACATTCAGGAGTAGCTCACCATATTTTTTAATGGAAATTTTTGAAAAAATATACTTGACTTCTTAACAGCCTAACAGAAAAAAATCAAGAGAAAATGTCAAAAATCATAACATATTGTAAGCAGTTTTACCAGAATTGCATCTTTAATATTTCTTCTGATATCATCTGCTTTTTTCTTCTTTTCACTATAAACAAGAAAAGCTAGCATCATTTAAATAATAATGCATAAATAAATAAACAGCATCCCAACCTTTCAAATAGTAGCACAGAAATTAGTAAAGAGCTTATTAACTTGTTCAAATAATAGTACAGAAATAAAACAGCTTGTTAACCAGCTCCAATAATAGCACAGAAATTAGTAATGAGCTTATTAAAGTGATGCAGCCTGCTGTTACTCGGTCTTCTAAATTAATTACTCTTGTAAGACCTAGCTTACCTTCGCGCTCTAAGCTATCTAATCGTTCTTTTCAGCATGCTGCACCGCAGATCTGGAATTCTCTTCCATCCAAACTTCGGAAATCTTCATTTGAAGCACATCGGCCTTTGCTTTCGTATGAGCAGTTCCATAAACAGTTGAAGGCCCATCTTTTCCATCTCTCTTTTCCATCCAGTGTCCATATGAAGCGACCTGCGCCTAAACCTCCTTTTCTTTAATTCCCTGTACTTTGGACTGATTATCTGGATTTTGAAATTTTCACCGTTTTTGGACCTTCTTTTTGTTCGCCGGCCGGCTTGACAGCTTATTAACCAGTTGAAATGATAGAACAGATATTAGTTAACACCTAATTAATCAGCTCAAATGATAGTATAGAAGTAAATAAACAATAAACACCTTATTGACAACTTCAAAGCACAAGTTCTCAAGAATCATGTGCACAACTAACAAGTACTGCATGTAAACGATTTAACATTTACCATAAACATCATTTAACAGGATGGGTTGTGCTTCTACTCTCGTATTCTTTATAGGGTCAGCGGCAGGCCTATAGTTTTAATAGTTATGTTATGTTAGGTTATGTTAGGTTAGTTAGTTAATAGTTATAATAGCTATAATAGTTAGGTTATTCAAATCACTGATTCACGACAGCATGTGGCTTGGTGGACCCATTGCAAGCATGAAAATAAATACAGCACTGAACAAGATACGATAAAGCTGACACAATGATTGAGAATCTACAATGTACTGTATAGAACAGCACTACACTTCACTGTACTGCACTGCACTTCAAGGTAAGTGCTGTGCAGTACTTTATTGTACTCTACACAGCACAGCACTGCAATGCACTGCACTAAGTTATCAGTAATATACTGCATTTATTGAGCTGTACAATACAATACTATAATGAAGCCTGTACTGATTGAGACTAAAATTCATCTCAGCACATTATTGATTGCCTCACAAGTACACAAAGCACAACAAAATATCTATACTGCAATTTAATGTACGTAAACTGACACTTTGAGCTTTTCTCCAGAAGCGTTGGATTATTTGAGTGGATTGTACAAGTACAATGCTTCCATTACCACCTCATATTTGTAGCTAGATTGAATAAACGCTTCATTTTATTTGAAAGTTTTACAAAACTATCCAATTGATATAATATTTTAATTACAAAAACTGCTTAATTTGATTATTTGATTTAGTACTAGAACTACAAAATTGTCTCATGTGTTAATTGATCAATGTTCGTTTGAATCGTTTCACATACTCATTATTGAAACCATTATATTTTAGTTACAAAACTGCTTAATTTGATTATTTGATTTAGTATTAAAACTACTAAATTGTCTCATGTATTAATAGATTAACGCTCGTTTCACTTACTCATTATTGAAACCATTAACATGTAATATCCTCATCTGCTTGACTATGGTCGATTTTCCACTCTCTCCCGCTCCTGAATACAATACAAAACAATACTATAAAATACAACGCTACACAGAAGAATACAATATAATGCAATACAATACAACACTTCACAATACAATAAAATACAAAACAATACAACACTAAAAAAATATTATAAAGTATAATATAATTCAACATAAAGGACTACTATAAAATACAATACAATACAACACTACACAACATAATAAAATACAATACAATACGCAATACAATGAAACAGAAAATGAGACGCTACGAGAAAATACTATACGATCCGATAAGATACAGTGATAAGGATACAGTGATACCATGCGATTCAATTCATCCAATTTTCATTGCATTTCGTTAATTAATTCATTTTTTATAAATTACTCTAAGGTCAAGTACAATATCGCCACTGCATGAAGTGAGTGGCAATTTCGATTTTACTTAAAAGTAAAATTGTTGCAACACTCTTTGCTTGCAAATGTACTTAAATTTGAAGTAACACTAAGCACCGCAGTACATAATACAACAATATAGCCATACAATTTATATACAACACAATAAAAAGCAACACATAGAGTTAGATAAGATACAGGGAGAGAAAATGGAGGTAAATATAGAGATAGAGAGATTGAGAAGGAGATAGATACCGAGATACAGAGAAGGAGATGGAGATGTTGAGACAGAGAATGAGATAGAGATATACACAGAAATAGAGAAGGAAATAGAGATACAGAGATAGAGAAGCAGATTGAGATATACAGAGAGATAGAGAAGGAGATAGAGATACAGAGATAGAGAAGGAGATAAAGACATACAGAGATAGAGAAAGAGATAGAAATAGAACAAAGATAAAGATACAGAAATAAATCTGGAGATAGAGACATAAAGACAGAGACATAAATAGAGACAGAGATGGAGAGATGGAGAGAAGAATGATAGGAAAGTTAACCCAAAAGTAGCAGTCGATGTGTCGCTCTGTATGACTGTTTGTCTTTCTGCAGCTGCTTCTCTATTTTCTTACTTTCTTCTTTTTGTTTCTTCACATCCTCCCCATCATGCACCGCAGCCTTTAGGCAGGACATCTCTCTCTCTCACTATCTGTGTCTTTCTCTCTTTATCTTTCTCTCTCTATTTTGTTTCTCTCTGTCTATCCCTCTACCTGTCTTCGTCAAGGATGAGCAGGGGGTTCCACTGAATAAAACAAATGAAGAAATCATCAATAACTTTACCAGCAAAATATCAACTAATAAATGTATCTTTAACTAAATCTCTCTCTCGTACTTTCTCTCTCTCTCTTACTCTTACTCTCTCTTTCTCTCTCACTTTCTCACTTTTTTATCTCTATTTATTGGCGTCTTCCATAAAATCTTCCATATTGATATACATGTAATTTTAACATTATAAATTGGCACATACAGTAGAAAAAAAGAAAAAAATTATATATATATATATATATATATATACATATACATGTATATATATATATATATATATATATATATATATATACATGTATATATATATATATATATATATATATATATATATATATATTAACACTCACGGCACACATTCTTATTGTACCCGTTGACAGACGAGTTAGTAGCATGTTTGAATAAAAAGTAATTAAAGCCATCGGTTCGAATCCTAGCGGGATCGCCAAAGATTATCCTATTGTACATTTGAATAGAATTCAAACTTTTAGCGTTCTAATTCTCTAATGCACGGTTTGTAAGTGAGACTATCACTGACCACTGAAAGACATAAAATGAAATACAGTCACTTCAAATAATAACCACGTGGTCTTTCGCAATCTAGTGGTTCATTAATTAGAATAATTTATCAATCAATTAAGAGATAAATTTCCTAAGCTACACTCTAAACCCAAGGCTACAGTAGTAGTGGAATACATCAGCCTCTTTGATTATGTTAGCATTTAGCTGGCAACCCTGTAATCAATTTCCTCAACGAAAATTTTTTTATCCCCCCACGGAGTCTCGCTTAGTAAAATGAACAATTTGTTGTTTCCAGCGGCGCGGAAATTTTATTTTGTAGTCACCCGAACTCGACACGGTAAACTGTAGCACTTGCAGGAACCTTGACTACACGCACCCAACGCTGTCGATGTAATGTTGGATAAACGCCGGATCGGTATATTGCCTAATGGCAGTATGACTGATCTGTGAAGTAATTCGTTATTATAACGGATTATTATTATATCTACTTGTTGTGACTAATGATCGTTGCTAATTACTTGACTCATAGGTAATTAATTAGATATAATAATAATAATAATATTATTATTATTATTATTATTATTATTATTATTTTAATTTTAATGCCCTGGGCTGTAAAGGGCCCTGGGCTAAAAAATAAGATAAAAGAGGCTTTATTTAATTAAAAGTTTAAAAAAGAAGCGATTAAAATAATTCCTCTACACTCATTATTATTATTATTATTATTATTATTATTATTATTCTTATATTTATTATTATTATTAAAGGTTTAACGTCTGTTTCCTCATACAAGGATGATGTCAGGGACGTTCTATTGCAATATCTGCAATGAAAATCCGTATATTTCGGTATATTTGGAAGATCCAGCAGTGGCTAAAGAGAACCACTGAAAGCGAGTGCCGGTCAGTCTTTAGAACTTGCTGGATCGAGCCAGTGGCGATGTCGGTAAGATATTTGATCACGGATCTGTATGTGCGGGGTTCAAATCCTGGGCTCACCCGCCACTGATATCGCTTTCGAGTTAGGGAACTGACGTTAACATTAGCTTTTTATTAGCTTTACTCGGACTGTCACAGTTGTCCCAGGCCCCCGAAATGCCCAGGTTTAGAGCGAACCCGCAATTCCCAGGTTTAGAGCGGATCCGAAATGCCAACGTTTAAACTGGACCCGAAAGTCAGAACATGCAACAATTGCATAGATTGACATGTCATTATTACCTGCATGAAGGCCTATAGAATCCTGCCAAAATGCCTTCTTATCCTTTATGATATATCGATAATCCAATGAAATCAATAATATTGATCAATAATCCACAGTGAGATAATCCGAGAGAGAAGAACTAGCATGCTACATTTAATCCATTTTCCATTTCCATGTCTCCACTATCAGTTAGACTATCCAAGGATGACTATGTCTCCACATACATTACCTGGATTATCTTGCTAGAAGACGGGTTTAAAATACAATATTATCATTCGTAAAATTTTCACATAAAGCTATAGATAGATACGATGAAATAAAACTGTAATTTTCTTGAAATTAATTGAAAATATGCTTCCAAGAATATAGCAGCATAAATGATTTATTTTAAGATATGTATCTAATCCTAGGGAAGGTATGAAGGTATAGGCAGCTGCAGCAACTGTTTCTCTTTCCAAGCAGGTAGCTGCAGCAGCTACAGCAGCTGCATAGCTTGCTTTCGTCTGCTGAGGCTCTTCAATAGGCAGCTGTGGGAGCTGCAGTGAGAAGAAATAGATAAGTAAACTTACCGTTAATCGAGTTATAAGAATTCTATATTGATCTAAAATCATTGCTATTATCGCTCCAAAACATTTGAAAGAAACTTTTATTAATTTTGTATAATCTATTGACTTTTCTAAATATAATAAAAGTACAGATTGTAGTGCTAGATAGTTGGTTGAATCGCGATTGAATAAAAGGATCTCAGACATTCTTCTGGTTTCTTACATATTCTTCTAGTCTACAGCTTCAGAGGCAGCTAGAATTTGCAGCTGCTGCTCTAAAATCTCACAGCTGAGATTTTTCAAGCCAGCAGCTCTTCAGCAGCTCGGCAAGGCCTTGAGCAGCTGATAGGTCTGGGCAATTAGCTGTTTAGCAGCTCTAGGCTTCATCATCAATACATGCAACATTGCAGACTGGAGTATGCGCTTTGAAATGTTTGATTTATCAGAGGCGTGTGTGAGAATTTCTCTACTTGTGCGCATGCACTTCTCTACTTGTAAGTGTGCATTTCTCTACTTGTATGTGTGCATTTCTCTACTTGTGTGTGCATTTCTCTACTTGTGTGTGTGCATTTCTCTACTTGTATGTGTGCACTTCTCTACTTGTGTGTGTGCATTTCTCTACTTGTATGTATGCATTTCTCTACTTCTGTGTGTGCATTTCTCTACTTGTATGAATGCAGTTCTCTAGTTGTATGTATGCATTTCTCTACTTGTATATGTGCATTCCTCTACATGTATGTGTGCATTTCTCTACTTGTATATTTTAATTTTTATATGTGTATGTGGGCATTGCGCTACTCGTATATATGCATTTCTATATTTGTATGTGTTTATTTCGATCTCTACTCGTGTATACATTTTTCTCTAGTTTAATCCGCTTCTGCATTTGCCAGTTTGCGTGAATACTCTTGATGGCTATATACAAATGAGCGAGCACGTCCATTTAATATCTATCTATTTTCTTATGCGAATACGACTGAATAAAATCCTAAGTTAACACCAGTCTCCTGTCTTGGAATCATATTAGTGACGGGAGAGCACTGAATTTGAACCTTGCACTTAATGACCAGCAGTGGGACACCTTGCCAAGAAACCGCCGGCTCAGCCTTAACGAAGTTAAATAATTCCGTTCAGCAGTTCTCAACATGATGATCCAAGGCTCACATTCTTATTTTCTTATACTTCGATTTCGATTTCAGATAACTAAAAACCAGCCAATTTTGAAGATAACGACAAATTATAGGCGATTCTAAACAGTTAATACACGTCGATACTTTATCTGTGATGTATTGTACCGCTATTTGTTTCGTTTTAATATAACATAAAAGTGCCAATTTCCCACATTTACTTCGTCGCTTGCAGGTTTAATGCTTAATGTAGTATAAAATACACCATGCCTTGGTATCTGTCTACTTTAAACAAAATTACATGCATTTAATAACATAGAGCAATTCCAGAGTATTTGACAGAGCGTTTTCGACTTTACTATACCAAATTAATCTACGAATTTTAGATTATTATAAGCGATATTTTACTACAAAAAATGGTTATTGTTTGGTTATTTACTCATCAAGTTCTCACATGCAGATTTCATGCACTGTTCGGTTTTATAACAGTTACACTATTGCGACAGCCAAACAGGGCCATTAGAAATTCAACACTCATAGATAAACTTTAGTAGGCCTATAGGCCTTTGTAACCGGAGAGAAAACTTGAAATTTAGTATCGAAAAAGTTAAATTATTTACCAAAGTCTTGTTTTACGTGCAATTGTGTATATCGCATGCCTTCAGCAATTTCGTACAACCAAAACCTGTAGGTTATGAAGCCTTATTTAAGCTAGGAACGGTTAAAAGCTACATAACCAGAATCCTTCTGTTGGACATTAATCAACTCCAGCTGCTGAACAGCCGCTGCAGCTGCTGCAGCTGCTGCAACTCACTCGACAGCTGTGATAGCCTTATTGATTCAGCTGCAGTATTTCTACGCTATGAATTATGCTTTAATATTGGGACGCACCGGTACATCAACTAATAAACTCAGTATGTGCTTGCAATAAAATAATTATCGTTATTGTAAAAATCAGAATCACATAATCGCGTGTAAGTTTAAATACTGTACTTTTTAATACTCAGTAATTCTTTCACGTACCTGAAATCATCACATATTTAAGAAAAGGCCGTTAAGCCACTATTCTAAATCTGCAACTTTACTCTGTTACAGAACTGTCAAATAGTTTGTCTACTTAAAAAAGATCTTTATTCGTCAATCTTCAATTAATTAATTAGACATCTAAACAGATATAACAAGTGTCTTACAACGAACGAAGCAGTGCAGACTGCAAAACACTTGCGATAACTAAACAAAAATACACTAGAATTCTACCTCAAAAATTGTTATAGACATTTTGTTTCATATTGCTTCGATTAAAAAGATTGACAAGACATAATAATAAAATAACATGTCTGTTTGTTTTACGAATTCCAGCTCTTCTACATCATTACATCATCATCTTCCCTCCAATCCCATTTTAACTAGGGTAGGAAAAACTAGGGTCGAAACTTTCAACAAAGTTGAAATGTGATTTAGGAGTTGTATCACTGACTAT
This sequence comes from Enchytraeus crypticus, assembly GCA_905160935.1. Lineage (NCBI taxonomy): Eukaryota > Metazoa > Annelida > Clitellata > Enchytraeida > Enchytraeidae > Enchytraeus > Enchytraeus crypticus. The sequence continues at coordinate 62,838 of CAJHZI010000303.1, read as the reverse complement.
ATATATATATATATATATATATATATAGAGAATATATATTATATATATATATATATAGATATAATATATATATATATATATATTATAAATAAATATAAATATATATATTTTAATATATATATATATAATATATATATACATACATATATATATATATATATATATAGAGAGAGAGAGAGAGAGAGAGAGAGAGAGAGAGATATCTTCTCTCTATTCTTTCTTTCTCTCGCTCTCTCTCTCTCTCTCTCTCTCTCTCTATTGCTGTGAAATCGACCGGTTCGAGGTACTTATTCATACTCCTATTCAGCATTCCTCATTTCCGCTCAGTAAGAACTATCAGTAAGGACAAACAGTAAGAACTAGCAGTAAGAACTAACAATTCGTTGGATTAATGAGCGCTTGCTTGATCAATCACTCAATCCTATCACAAAGGCTAAGCCTTTAGCAAATCTACTTTAGATTATAAAACGTGGATTCCGTGGCGGTTTCACTTCGCCTTTCTAAGGTCCAGTCTGGTTGCCTCTTACGACACTTGTAGTTTACGATAAGTCAATATTGTAATGAGGCGGACACAACATATAGGGCAGGCATCTAAAGTCTATCTTAGCTTAAGTTATAAATCAATATCCATGTTAATAACTAATGATTTAATTTACATAATTTTGTATGAATTAAGTTTTATTTAATACTACTGTTCATGATAAGCTGAACCAAGCGAAGGCAGCATCAGCGACGATTGATTCACAAGTCTATAAACCCCGTCCACTTAATAATCCTCCGGTCATAATATTGCCTAAATAAATTAGAAGTGCCAATCAACCATTTCGATTTAAATTTTTAGAAGCAATGAAGAGGCAAACTGAGCTATAAATAGCAAATAAGAACGACATATTGTAATTTCATTATAGCAGTCATTTATCGTTGATTGCGAACAGTATATATTGTACATCCTGTGTGACTCTACAAATTCTCTCTCCGTATCTCTCTCCCTCTCCCTATCTCTCATACACTTTCCATTATACCTGTATAAACATATATTATATGGTATATATATATATATATATATATATATATATATATATATTCCCTGAGTTACCAGCTACTAGATTTGCTATTAAGTATGACTTACTACGAGTTACAATATCCTAGTCAAAATGCGAATTCAAGGGAAGCTTCTAGATGAGGATGATGATGGATCTTTGTTCTGTATGTCTGTTTGTCTGTCCATATCTTTTTCTCTCTCTCTCTTTCTATCTATCTATCTTTCTTTCTTTTTCTCTCTCTCTCTCCCTCGCTCTTTCTCTCCCTCTCTCTCTCTCTCTCTCTCTCTCTCTCGTCTCGCTATAATTCAGTATTATTATATATGTTGCAGGCTGAGTAATGAGAGCGATCAGAAATCTATTTATAACTCGCCGGCCGAGCAAATATACGCTGCAGCAAATGTGGCGGCCTTCCAAGTGGCAGCCCTACAGCAGTAGCAGCAGCAGAAGCTGCTGATAGCTGACAGGGCCGCATCAACAGCTGCAAGAGTAAAACGGCAGTTAATTTAGCAATATACTAATTGCTTCATATATTAAGCAGCTGTTGCAGTATTTAGGATAACTAAAATTACGCTTTTAGTCGTCTAAATCTTAATATCCGTACCATTAATAAAACATTTACGCCTTAATCTTATGTAAATTACACGTTGTGTTAGAGTAATTAAAAGTTAACAGCTGTCTGCTGTGTAAGGATTGACTAAGCTATTCCAGACCAGCTGCTGAAGAAGCAAGCAAGATTAGCAGCAGTGGACTTCGCGTGTTAATGAACAGCTGCAAACTGGTTGCCGTGTGGATTTTTGCGGGTTGAGCTATTTACATATGGGGCCTACATGCAATATCTCAATGAAAGCTTATTATTATAGGGATGCAACTTTCTTCTGGTATATTGTCACGACATACACTTAATAGTGCTCGATAATGTCATTGATGACTGTAGCACTCTAATTGTTGTTGTTGATATTATTATTATACGCACTTGTTAATTAGTTTCCTTGTTTCGTTGCTTTTTACAGGCTCATATCCTCCGTCTCTCCATATCATTTATACCGATATCGTAATCTTTTGACAGAGCATATTGCAGTAAACGCGGATTTAAGAATAACGTTGCAGTAAACTGAGGTTTTTACACAATACTATCAGCAATTGATATTCCACGGTGATCCATCCGTGTACTAACCGAGTACGTCGTTACTTACCTATCATATATGGCACGCACAATCCACCAATGTGATAAACTCCGCCCACATTTTGTACAGGACAAAACGTACGCATCTCATCATTGTTCGACTAAATAATCTGCTTGTCGAGATGAGGACAGACTGGAGAAGTAAGAACGGAATCAATCAATAAGAATTTAATGTCCGGTTCCTCGCCATAGGGCAATGTCAGGGACGTGGAATGGCACAGAGGGAGCCAGAGTAAAGAAACAAAAAAGTAGAAAATGAGGTATGAAAAAAGTTTAACCGTTCGGTCGCCTTCCAAATGAGGAACAATTATAATAGTTTGATCTCAAGGTAACCTTTTTTAGATTATAATATTAAATCGTTATGACTAGGAAGTGTTTATAACTTAGTATGCACAACGTACATGTACTAAAGGTGGTTATTGAAACACACTAATAGGATATTACTAAACCAAAATTGTCAGTGCTTAAAAATATTCAACTAACTGGCATAGTGCGATTGCAGCCACATCAAAAGTTCAATTTTGCGAAATCAGAAACTTTACCAGACAATTAAATCAAGTAGCCTATTAATGAGTACCTTGGACCTGCAACTTTAGCTCTCCATAGGATAAAATGTGGAAAATATCTGGAGATAACGATAGAATGAGAGAGAGAGAGAGTGAGAGAGAGAGAGATAGAGAGAGCGAGAGAATATAAGATACAGAAAAAGTAAGATAGAAAAAGAGATAGAAAGGGAGAGAGAAAATATTGATCATTATATCCTACAGAATTGAAACAAACTTCTAATGGTTGAGATACTAGTCAGCAGCTGAACAAACCAGACAGACCCAGCTAAGCAGCTGCTTGTTTGTGAGCTGCTCAGCTACGGTAGCTGCATCAGTGCGTGTCAGAGCTACTACTTGCTGGGTTTTCTATACAGCCATCCACTCCATCGAAAATTAAATATCCTCATCTTAAATTTAATGTAATAAATGATGAGGTCGATTAAGTAAAAAATCTTTCTGAATAGCATATGCAGATAATAAACGAATTCAAATAGTTATTGCAAAAGATTCTCTACTGCAGTGTAAAGTTTGTCTACTTTGGGATTAAATTTTTTATAGTCAATATTCTATTCCCGCGTTGTGTCCGGAATACTGAATAATAGACCAACTGCAAACTGCACGTGTCGCGAGAGGCGACTAAGCAAGAACTCAGGAAGGCAACGGGAAAGCACACCCGACACTATATTATTCCCACTCTTTAGGCTACATTAAGGCGTGGATACGCATAGTCTTTTGTGAAAGGACTACGAGTTCATCGATGGCGTGCTCTTTATGGAGCGTGAAAGCTGCACGTGAGTAGGAATATGTACTTGGGACCTGTCACTGGCAGAACTCTAGAGAGAGAAAGAGAGAGAGAGAGAGAGAGAGAGAGAGAGAGACAGACAGACAGACAGACAGATAGAAATAGAGAGAGCGGGAGATACAGAGAGGTCAATAATTTGCTGATGCATCTATAACTTTTGCTCGCACTTTCTTGTTCCAACTTTAATTGACTGCGCTATAACTCGGCTTACGAACCGATTTTCGAATCGATTTAGAGCTACACTGACAGTATATGTTTCATTTACTATAGACAATCATAGAATTTCATGATTTTGTTGCATTTCATTCTTACCCTGTAAGTTATAATAGCCTGAATTTGCTGGCACCGTTTTAGTCATGTAGACATAACAAACCATGCTGTTAGATAGATCTTTTCGGTAATAGCTATAAATAGAACATCGTGAACACCAAATATAAACAGTGGACTAGAAAAAGTAAACACTGTATAGAATACTATTGAAATGTACTAGTTCCTCATAAAATTTCTATTACAAGTTTTCTTTAGAAATGTTATTTACTTTGCAACCTACTATACGTATATTAATTAAAGAATAACTTGACACTTATAGTTTAACTCTTTCACCCATTATAACGGTATGCATGCATTATAACGAAGTTATAATATAGACCCATTACATTTACATGTAAATTTATGTATCAGATGTCAACATAAACAAACCAGTGTTACCATATAATAAAATATGTTTTCAATTACCGAACTGATCTATTACCGCTATCAAGCAGCTGTTGCAGCAGAAACAGCTGAGCCCACAGAGCGACAGTAGTTGCTGCTCTATCGTTTGCTGCAGCAACGTAGCTGTGCTCCCTGCCTATAAGCAGCTGCTAGCCTGCAAGCAGCTGCTGGCCTTCAAGCAGCTGCTAGCCTGCAAGCAGCTGCTGGCCTACGTCTGCCGGCCTCAGACAGTCCGAAGAGTAGGTGAATCTATTTATAGATTTCTGTCTATTTATAGCACTCTCTCTGTCACTCTTCATCCGTCTATATCTGCCGCCTGACACACTCCAGATCTATCCTGAATTCGTTCATCCTTCATTCAGACCACTAAAGTCACAGTGCAGCTAAGTCAATGACTCTGGTATCTTAGGTTTGTCTGACTACTAATAGAAAGAAATTATATTTGTAGAGATCGACACGAGTCTTATCGTGGTTATGGGGTAATTGGAAAATATATCGGATTGCGATAATCAATATATGATATATGATATTGATTTAATAGAATCAGTCCAAAGAAGGTTTACCATGCGATTAAATGGCTTGATGTGCATTAGAGTTACGTAGATTAAAGTCACGTAGATTAAATTTTATGTACTATAAAATTATGAATTGCATGATCGATTTGAATTGGGGAGTCCTTTTTCTATTAAACAAGGAATCACTCCTAATAACGGTGCTACCTTAAACTTAAATACCTTTATGTATAATGCTGAACGTTACCATTTTAGAAACAGATTTGTAAAAGCTTTGAACTACCAGCCGTCTAGCATTGTCATTCTTCATTAAATACTTTCAAGAAAGATTTATGCAAATCGGACCTACGTAAATTTCTAAAATCTAGACAATAAACTGGATACATAGATCAATAGCAAATATTTATTTCGATGCTAGATGTTATTTTCTTTCGTTAAAAAGTATATTTTGTAACAATTATATTCTTTAAACGTTCATACTAATATATTGAATGAGATCTCCTTAAATTATGTTTTATTTTTAGTCGCTGCTTTACACTTTGCATTTATTAATTGAACAACCGGTATATATTAGTGCCGTCACATCGATGTATGTATGTATGTATGTATGTATGTATGGATGTATGTATGTATGGATGGATGGATGTATGTATGTATGTATGGATGTATGTATGTATGTATGTATGTATGTATGTATGTATGGATGGATGTATGTATGTATGTATGGATGGATGTATGTATGTATGTATGTATGTATGTATGTATGTATGTACAAGTGTGCATGTGTTTCTACTGATCGAGCTCGATCGCCTGATTAGGAGTTTTAAATAAAGAATGAAACTAATACCAAAATAATTTCACTGAACTGCAGGAAATGAAAATATGATGGCGAATTACAATCATATGATATAAGACAACGAAAACAAAATCACCAGTTAAAATAAACAACATTATGGGTTAAATATATGTTATAAGTTAAAAATATGTGTAAATATATCCGTTTCAAGTAAGACGTGTCGCGATGTTCAATAAATAAATACAGTAGATTAAAATAAAAATAGATCTGAATTAAATAAAGTAGTTCAATCAATAGATCTGCATTCAACACTTCAAGCCAATCGACTTTAAAAAATAAAAACAAATAGATCTGACTTAATCAACGGATCTAACAGGATCAATCACTCTGATCACCTGATGTAAATCATACAGAGCTACTATATAACTGATTTCTCTATCCCTCTCTTAGAGCACTGCCTCCTGGCAGGTCCATAGCATAAAACGCCTCCACTCTTCTTTGTTTTCCGTTTTCTTCTTCAAGTCCACATACGGGTGGATCTTTAACTCATCTATAATATTCCTTTCGATATATATTCACCAGAGCTGGCCGGTGCTTTGTCAGACAGATAAATAACAGAAATAAAACTATAAAATCATAGAAATAAACTGAAATATAAAAATATAAAAAATAGAAATAAACTGAACTGTCACAATGCACCCGTGTGCACGTTGGGATTGGTAACTGTCGAATAGCGATTGGTAGAATGTCTCAATAGCGTTGGGGTAACGTCATGAAATTTTAAATGACAGATCCTGAGGTGAATTGAACCCTCGTGGGTTCGAATCCCAGCCGGCGGCCGCGCTGATCTGAGAGTAAGATCTCGGGCATTCACTGGACTGTCTACATGGAAAATGGACTAATTTGCCTAACGGTTTAAACATGTGGTGTTAAAAAGTGATAGATATCGACATAGTTAATCATTTCACTATAATGCGTGTTTACTTTTTAACTATCTACATAAAAATGAACTGTATCGGAAACTCTGACTCTATAGCTGCAAATAGGCCCACTATAAAATAATGTGAACCACGGAGCGACAAGTAGAATAACGGCCAAAAGACCACAATCGGTGTCACAGACAGACCACTTACGTTTTACAATAGCAATCAATAGGTTTACAACACAGCATTCGTAGTTATCAATCTACATCCAAGCTCTCGATGTTGTCATGTATCACAGGTATAAATGTCACTCAGGTTTTGCTGCAGCTGTTGTTGTTGCACATGTGTTATTGTTGCAAAGCTGTTTGTTGTTAATGCAACGTCACAGATGTGTTTGATTAGTTCAAGTGTGTTGCATGAACAGTAGGAACAGTCTCCATAGAACGTTCTCGTAGTGCTGGATGTTGTCTTGCGCTAGGATGGTGGCAGAATGAGAGAGAATGTGACATAGAAAGGAAACGTGACGTCTTCAACCATCAGACCCTTCAATTAATAAATACAATGAATGCTGAGATATTATCAGCTCTTTTATTATTATCAGCATCATAGCTGTTAGTATCACAGATATTAGTATCAGAGATATTAGTATCAGAACCTTGAGTATCATGGCTGTTAGTATCATAGCTGTTAGTATCATAGCTTTTAGTATCATACATGTTAGTATCTCAGCTGTTAGTATCATAGCTTTTAGTATCATGGCAGTTAGTATCATAGCTGTTAGTATCATAGATGCTAGTATCATAGATGTTAGTATCATAGATGTTAGCATCAGAGCTGTTAGTATCAGAGCTGTTAGTATCAGAGCTGATAGCATCATGTTGGTATCATAGCTGTTAGTATCACAGATATTATCAGAGATATTAGTCTCAGAACCTTGAGTATCATAGCTGTTAGTATCATAGCTTTTAGTATCAAAGATGTTAGTATCTCAGCTGTTAGTATCATGGCTTTGAGTATCATAGCTGTTAGTATCATAGATGTTAGTATCATAGATGTTAGTATCATAGATGTTAGCATCAGAGCTGTTAGTATCAGAGCTGTTAGTATCAGAGCTGTTAGTATCATAGCTTTTAGTATCATAGATGTTAGTATCATAGATGTTAGTATCATAGATGTTAGCATCAGAGCTGTTAGTATCAGAGCTGTTAGTATCATAGCTTTTAGTATCATAGATGTTAGTATCATAGATGTTAGTATCATAGATGTTAGCATCAGAGCTGCTAGTATCATAGCTTTCAGTATCATAGCTTTTAGTATCAGAGCTGTTAGTATCAGAGCTGTTAGTATCATAGCTTTTAGTATCATAGATGTTAGTATCATAGATGTTAGTATCATAGATGTTAGCATCAGAGCTGTTAGTATCATAGCTTTTAGTATCATAGATGTTAGTATCATAGATGTTAGTATCGTAGTATCAACTTGCTAGTGAATGCTAACGCATGGACTAACATCTGGTCGAAGTCTCATTGAATTCATCTTGAGGTACTGCCGCACACGCGAAGATTACAAGTATTGATATGTCTTTACTCAGCAACTCTGCACCTATAGCCCACATTGAGTTCGACGTCGCAGCACCAAGATCAGGTAGAGTCTCAAATGTTAACATTATCTTCTTTATTACGCCTCTGAGGTGATCTTCCTTTGTCGTCCTCAATGTCTGCCTTAACTGGCAATATAAGATAATGATACTTTGGACTGATTTTCTGGATTTTGGAATTTGCACCGTTTTTGGACCTTCTTTATTATTCGCCGGCTTGATTTTGTCTCAATAGTGCTCGATGTTGTAATTGATTACTGTAGCACTCTAATTGCTATTATTATTATTATTATTATTATTATTGTTATATTTTTTAACCCCCTAAGAAGGGGATTCTTTTTTGTTAATTTTTTTTAAAAATCATGTTCTCCACTCCGAAATACCGTGTCACTAAAAGTACCAGGGAAAGAAACTGCATTGTATCGCTGCAGAGCCATGACAAGCGTTGCCACAGAAAAGATTTCTCGCGAAGATCTCTCGTAACGGCAGAAGTCCTCTTACCTATCACATCAATGAAGTCTGCGCCTACAGAATTTATGGGTCCCAGGGTCTCGGTCTCGATATATATATTATATTATATAGATACGTATTTTTATTTTTATTTTCATTATTATAATTATTATTATTATTATTATAATTATTTTTTTAAATTATTATTAAGAAACACCCACACGTTCGGTTTCATTACTGCAAAGTTAAAAGAGATGAAGGAAAATGACCTCAGACTTAGAGAGGCTTCCTCTCACGTGCAGGGACTTCTTCATCTTACCAGACTCTCTCGTCACCATCCCACAGCCTATCCAGCTTTCTCCACATGCCTTACTCGTCTGCTGCTGACACAGCTGCTGCTGACACAGCTGCTGCTGACACAGCTGCTGCTGACACAGCTGCTGTTCACTCGACTGTTGACACAGGTGCTGTTGACACAGCTGCTGTTCACTCAGCTGCTGTAGCCACTGGACTCTGATGAAGTAGGTAAGTTTGCGAAGTTGACGGTGGGAGAATGCTTGCCTCTCAGTTTCATCAACCGTCAGGGTACAGGGCGAGGGTTCAACTCTCTACAGCGTAACACATGCAAACACGCATTATAGTGAAATGATCAACTATGTTGATATATATCACTTTTAATACCACAATGTTTAAACCCTTGGACAATTTAGACCATTCTCCGTGTAACCAATCCAGTGAATGTCCAAGATTTTACTCTCAGATCAGCAAGGCTGGGCTTCGAACCCGCGAAAGTTCAATTCGACTCAGAATCTGTCATTTAAAACTTCTTGACGTTACCCCTACGCTATTGAGACATTCAATGTTGATCAATTAAAGTAGCATGAGCCTGCTTCCACCAGCAGAGACGTTGTCATTGTCCAACATGTTCGATATACACAACCCTTTATGCTTGAGTGTCAGAGGTCTTCAGAATAAGTTAAGAGAGCTTTGAGAGTAATTTTGATCCAATGTTCTTCAAATTTTTAACATATTTCAAATTTTTCAAAGCCCATCCACCAAAGGGAAAGGAATGTATACATTGAACAGTCCAATTGACGCAGCAGTGACAACACAAATGATATCATCGTGTAAGATCATTCATAATTATATGCGCTTAAATTTGTCAGCTGAGACACCGATAAAACAAGACCTACACTAATCTATAATGTATGCAATACCTCTATGTAGAAGCTATACGAGCAATGGTGACAAGCACAGCAGCAGTCTCTGCCGCAGCTGCTGCAGCTGCCACGGCTGCTGCAGCTTTGAGTTTTGACGCATCTGAGAGCAAACTTGAAGCCGTACAGGACCACAGGTTCACAATGGTCTTGACCCTCCTGAGAAATGTATGAACAGTAATACCAGCACATGAGATGATAGGGTCATAGAGTGTAGTAAAAAGAAATACCAGCACATGAGATGATAGGGTCATAGAGTGTAGTAAAAAGTAATACCAGCACATGAGATGATAGGGTCATAGAGTGAGAAAGACAGAGGGAATGTATTGAAAAAAGTTTGGAGGGATGAGATGGAGATTAAGATTGAGCGAGATAGACCACACTGACCTGGGATGCGGTGACTAAGAGAAATATGAAAAATATAAGATTGACGGATGATATTATGTAGAACAGAGAGGAATAATATCAGCACATGAGAGAAAGAAGACTTATTACTCAGGCCAGCAGGCTATAGGTTCTAGTATCAGACAGACGCGATAGCAAGGCAGCAAAGATTTCCTCACCTGCGGTGAATGGATAACAAAACCATAGCGTATGGCATCTCTGTCTGGCAGGTCCATCAGATTCATATCTCCACCATTGTGCAGCTGTAGAAATACACAACAGAAACTATCTAATCAATTAGTCAATTTCTATTTCTATTTTAATCAATTTATATTCTATTTCTCAGGTGAGTTCAGCTGTAAACATTTCCAATAACGATTGACGTGAAGCTCAGAAGCTGATCTACTAAGATTATAGGCATCTTGTGCACACACCCTGATGTATTATAGCATGGTACGCGCTGACACTTACACCCAACCAGAGCACTGGTAATAAGTAGTACGGTAGTGGCAGGTGATCTGAGCCTGTGACTTGTTAGAATGTTGTTCTACGCAACGGATTAGTAGGTGCATGGTTCAAATCCAGTGCTCTTCCAGTCACTGATATGTTATGGAACACTGACGGTTTTAGATCTTAGTAGTGGATGAACCCACCGACATTAGTACAGTAAAGTGAGTGCAGTTCATATGCTTTTCTGCACTTGTGTTAATGCATTTTTTAAAGTCAAATTAGAATTTAGTACAGAACTCAAGTTAAGACAGAACTCAAGTTAACACAGAATTCAAGTTAACACAGAACTCAATTTAACACAAAACTCAAGTTAACACAGAACTCGAGTTAAGACAGAACTCAAGTTAACACAAAACTCAAGTTAACACAGAACTCGAGTTAAGACAGAACTCAAGTTAACACAGAACTCGAGTTAACACAGAACTCAAGTTAACACAGAACTCGAGTTAAATAGATCTAACGCAGAACACAAGTTAACACAGAACTCGAGTTAACACAGAACTCAAGTTAACACAGAACTCGAGTTAAATAGATCTAACGCAGAACACAAGTTAACACAGAACTCGAGTTAACACAGAACTCAGGTTAACACAGAACTCAAGTTAACACAGAACTCGAGTTAAGACAGAACTCAAGTTAACACAAAACTCAAGTTAACACAGAACTCGAGTTAAGACAGAACTCAAGTTAACACAGAACTCGAGTTAACACAGAACTCAAGTTAACACAGAACTCGAGTTAAATAGATCTAACGCAGAACACAAGTTAACACAGAACTCGAGTTCACACAGAACTCAAGTTAACACAGAACTCAAGTTAAATAGATCTAACGCAGAACACAAGTTAACACAGAACTCGAGTTAACACAGAACTCAGGTTAACACAGAACTCAAGTTAACACAGAACTCGAGTCAATTCAGAACTCAAATTAACACAGAGCTACACCTGCTACGATCAAGCACTTGAAAATCACCCATCAAAGAAATCCATTAAAACAAGGTTGGCGGGGTTACGAAGAACACGAACAGAGACTTTGGATTAATCTAAATTTTGTCAGTTTCATTAATATATAGTAATATAGGAAACATATAAATAGTATAGAAATATATAAGAAGCAATTGCTAACGTAGAGAAAGTTCTTAGCCAACATCTGTACAATCCAGTCCTGAGGTAGAATGTTCATCTGCAGTACAGTTCTCACGTGATCGCCTGGAGCAGAAATACAACACTATAAATCAATATCTCTCTCTTAGTGCACTGCCTACAGGCCGGTCCATGGTATATAACGCCTCCACTCTTCTCTGTCTTCCGCTTTCCTTTTCATTTCCACATATGAGTGGGTCTTTATCAACATTACTTCTTGATATTTCGTGCAAAAAGCTGGTAAAGCTAAGGTTAGCATCAGTTTCCTCACTTGAAAGCGATGTCAGTGACGGCATATTAGTACAACATAATGAAATGTGTCGGATGCTGAAGTAGGCGTTAAACTTGCAATTGAACTTGCAAACTTGCAGTTAAACTTGCAACTTGGTGTTAAACTTAACCGTCATAGCACTAACCCTCTGTGATGGCGTGAAGTCTCAAGCACGCAAACAATTTCCAGTACTGATGATTTTCTGCTGAGTCAAGAAATGTGCCCCTATATCTGCTTGATCTGTAACGTGCAAATGTTCATTCAGCGATCTCTTTTCAGATTGTGTTCAACTACTGAAAAAAGTAAAAACAAATCCTATGGAAAAGTAATTTTAGAGTCCTGTGAAGTAGGGTGGTATTGTGTTTCGTTTAGACTAGTAAACTTCTTTTAGACTTATAGTTCGTTTCAAAGCACCAATCAAAAGTTTAACTAGGCGTAGCATTCTGTTTGAATGAACCAATCGACAGTATAGCTAGGCATAGCGGCTGGATCTAGGAACCAATCAATAGCATTTCTAGGCATTGCAGCTGGATCAAGGAACCAATGAAATAGCGAAATAGAAGAAAGCATTTGAATGAATAAATACAATAGCGGTTACAAATTTGAGAGTACAGCTTAGAGTGTTGTTTGCACAGCTTCATGTTCAACATCTCTTTATATCTCCTTCACATCTCATCCTGTATCTCCTTCACATTTCTTCTTTTATCTCCTTCACATCTCTTATCTCTTCGCTTCTATTATCTCCTTCATATGATACGTTCTCAGAAAGGCAATAAAAATCATACTCTGGGACTCTTTCTAGACCTCAGCAAAGCATTTGACACGGTCGATCATGACATCCTTCTAAATAAATTAGAAAATTATGGTATAGGAGGTTTACCTCTCAGTTGGCTAACCTCGTATCTTACAAATAGACAGCAATATTCAGTTATAGGCGAGTTCCACAAGGCTCTATATTAGGGCCTTTGCTTTTCCTAATATATGTCAATGATATCCATCATACGTACCCGGACCTTTCATTCAAACTTTTTGCTGATGATTCAAATGCCTTTATTAAAGGAAATAACTTGATAGATTTGTTTGCATGTGCCAATTCGGCAAGTAAACAAATTTGTAACTGGTTCTAAAGTAATTGCTTAACTATTAATACAGCTAAATCAGCATATATTGTTTTCTTTCCGTCTACCAATGACGAAGCGTATATACGTGATAACAATCTTACATTATTTATGGACCATAATCAAATTGCAAGAGTTAATTGTATTAAATTCCTTGGTGAAGAAATTGATGAACATTGATGAATTTAAGTTTTAAAAATCATATCGCAATAAATTACAAAAACTGTTAAAAGTGCTAATGGATTACTCTTTAATCGAAGAGAATTTATACCAATGTCCTGTCGCAGGAACTTGTATCTCTCTATGATATATTCTCGTGTAAGATATTGCTTTTAAATTTATGGTTATGCCACTTGGAATGTTTTACAACCACTACATATTGCTTGTAACAGAGTTCTGCGAACCTTGCAGGGAAGACATCGTTACTGTTTTATGCTAAAGATCTTTATGTTTCTTATGATATTTTGCCAGTTCATCTATTGCATAAATACTGTATGGCCAAGTTGATTCATAAATGTATTAGCAGTAATCTACCTAAGTCTACAGTATTGGCTAATATGTTTGATCTCAACCACTCTAACCATAATTATTCAACTAGACTGCTTGACTCCAACTATCTGTTTAAAAAATCCAATGTGACATTCTATAAATCTTATGTAAATGAGGCGTGTACGGACTGGAATAAAATTCCACCAATATTACGCAACATCAAATTGCTACCAACCTTTTCTAGAGAATTTAAACAGTATTTATTAGAAAATTTGTCTCAATAAGAAAAATTGTTTTTTTTCTCATCCAACTTCTGCTTTGTTGTAATTTAAAATCTTCTATGATTGACACTTTCACTCTTTTATTTTGATTAAAAGTTTGATTTAGACATGTGGGACGCTTGTTAGCGGGGTGATTGATATCCGGGTGGTCAACTCGATAGGGTGTTATGCTCCCTCATTGATGGCCTGGTTTTTGCATGTATTAGTGTGCCTGTCTTTGCGTTTTACTTTGTACCTTTATGTTATTCGAAATAAGTTGACTGTCGTGCTGTGTGATATGTGAACAAATAAACATATGTTTCTTCTTCTTCTTCCTTCACATCTCTCATCTCCTCACATCTCCTCCATATTTCCTCATATCCCAATTCAAATCATAAACCGATATTCAAAGAGTTTTCCCTATAACCCAGTGTTCCACTTAGGCAACTAAAAATATTAAATTCCAATGAATCAGCACATTGGTAGAGAGACCTGATGAAATAGGTGACGAGGTTGTGGAAGGGAGGCGAATGGAGGTAGCGCGGATTGAGTTGTAGAAACAACCAGCGGCACAACATCTGAAATACGCTGTACTCAGTGTATGTGAACAATCTGTACATATACACAAGTGTTCGTAGAAGTGTACAACATGTTGAAGTGCAACAAGTACAAGTTGCACAACATGTAAAATATGTTGTACTTATAATATGTGAACACTCTGTACACATTAAAAGTTACATGACATATAATATTGTCAAAGACATATATTCTTGTGCGCACACAAGTGTACACACAGCAGACATATTGTACGCTTTGCATGTCACCAATCCGCTACCACACACATTACGCGTGCGTATGACAGAAGTATTCAAAAACAAGTCTTATCCAATGAGCTGACGTTAAATTCAAATTTCTTATAGTGTTATAGTTAGATTAATTCAAATTTACCATTTTAAAATTGTTAAATTCAAGTTTATAGTGAACACAAAATGATAATCTCATAGCATGCTAACATATAACATGCTAACATGATAACACAATAGCATGATAACACAATAGCCTGATAACACAATAGCATGATAGCTAACATGCTAACATGATAACACAATAGCATGATGGCTAACATGCTAACATGATAACACAATAGCATGATAGCTAACATGCTAACATGATAACACAATAGCATGATAACACAATAGCATGATAGCTAACATGCCAACATGATAACATGATACCAGTGCAATGACCACAACATGTTATTACGTCACTTTCACTGATAATTAGAATAAAAACTGAAATGTATTAATGTAATGTAACTATATTGGCTAAAAATATCTTACCGGCTGGAGCCAGTGGCTATGTCGGTAAGATGTTCGACCGAAGATCAGTATGTGCGGGGTTTAACCCCTGGGCTGGCCCGTCTCTGACATCGCTTTCGAATGAGGAAACTGACGTTAACATTAGCTTGTAAGCAGTTAAATCTCCTACCCGTAACTGCTGATAACTTGATGCATTCCATCTATCGTTAGATCTCTCAGGCGTACACTCTCACTTAACTGAATCAACAACAACAACAAAACAAAGATCAAGCACTAATCAAAGGATTTCTAATGTTTATACCTACCTATTGGCTTTAAGATATTTGTGCGCTTAGTACAACTGCCATAATTTATGTTACTTGGAATTGTAAGAAATTTTTGAAAACTACAAAAATAATTAATAACTCTGAGTGCTTAAATATTTGGCCAGGCTTTACGCGTGTACAGTATACCCGTTATCCGTGATGTTAATCCAATACGTTATCCTACGAAAGTATATAAATGTACATTTTTAGTTAGGTCATATTGAAAAGTTAGTGAAATATGTTTCTCTTCAAGCTGATGCTTACTTTAATTATAGTTCAGTATCATTATACAACAACATTGCTTAAAGTAAACACGTTTTATGAAAGGTCTATACTATAATATAGCGCCTAAATACGGCTGTTAAATAACTGCTGTCTAACCTGCGGTATCAGATTAAGTAGCAGCCAGTCATTACACTTCTGAAGCAGATTACGCTCTCCGATCTACATTACGACCAGTTGCACAATTCAGTATTATTATTAGTACTATTAACAGCGAAAACATATATAGCAGTGTCATGGCCGAACTCGGTCTTCGAGACTATTTTACAGAAAGAGTTCAATAGCAATAATAAGCTAAATAACAGTTAGATTTAAATTATCTAAACTAGTAAAAGATGTCGACATATGAGTGGAACTTTATATCATCTAGCAACACACTCATTCCTGTCCTTATATACCAAATACTTACAGCAAACATATTTTAAGTAGTTCAATTAAGTAGTTTATAACTTTAGACGTACATTAATCAATCGATTAATCACTTAATCAGTTTAAAAGAGAGTTTAAACAATAGTCATCATCAGTAGGACAGCGATGTACAAAGTGGCAGTCAGGTCAGATATATTGATAGCTGTAGATTGTGGTAAAGTTTTATTTCTCATTCAATGCTTGATATGTCTGATATGTATGATATGTAAGATATAACTGATATATCTGATATATCTGATATGACTGATAAGCCTGCCACAAAAAACTGAAATAGAAGAACAATTTAGCGAAGAATTTATCCAATTTAGTAATGGATTTAAAGGCGAAAGTTAAAGCCATGTTTAACGTCAGTTTCCTGCTCGATAGCATGTCAGTGACGGGGATAGCACTTGATTTCAACCCTGCAACCACTGATCCGCTGTCGAACAACTTGTCAACAAGCCACCGGCACGGGTCAAACGATGACCGGTTACCGGTACATACTTTAATGGCTGCAGTCTGGAATCGACACACCGTGAGTTTGTTCACATTCTCCATCATCAGCTCCGCGCATCTGAATTGCAATAGAAATAATTTACAAGTACAGTATAAATTAATTAATATTTATTTTAGTAAACGTCTCACTGAGATTCCAAGCCTCAATTAATTTTAATTAAATGAGGTTTGAAAAAATTAATTACCTAATGACAAGGTTGGAAGTTTGAACTCACATTCACTCAATCACTGAAATAAACAGATTTATTTTATAAACCAATATTTTATAGTTTTTATAAAATATTTATATTTTATACCAATAAAATATTGGTTGCAAGAGTTATATGCCATGGACCTGCCGTTAGGCAGCGCAATAAGAGAGACTGTAATAACACTGATTAGGGAAATTCATTTTTAATGTGTAACTACTACACAAAATTTCACTTAACATAATAATAATAGTACATGTATATCAGAATGGAAAGAAAATGAGGCAGGGGCAGGCCGAGATTAAGTATGTTAGATGATTTAAAGACCCACTCATATGTGGACATGAACAGAAAAGTGGAAGACAGAGAAGAGTGAAGGCGCTATATGCCATGAACCTGCCAGTAGGCAGTGCACTAAGAGAGATTGAGAGAGAAAGAGAAAGAATGATAACATATATTGTGTATGTTTTAGTAAACGGAAAACTAAACAAAAATAAGATCTATGCAGAGTTACCTTTGTTGCAGTCTATCAAACTTCAGTGCTGAGGCTGTCACTAGCACACCAGCCAAGTCATAGTCCGTCAGTTTTACATCAGGCTTGTAAAGGTTACCCAGTGCTATCGCCAAGCCTTGCACGAAAACATCACACGAAATTTCACGTCAAAATCAAAGTCATGCTAAATTGAACTTTTCTACATAAAGTTCTGAAAAACGGCCGGTTCAAGATTCATATTTTTACCAGTAGTCTACCATGTTCATCGAATTGTGTTTATGTTGATTGAACACAATTACAGTGCTTCTGTCATCAATGACAACATCGAGCACTACTGAGACAAATCCAAGCCAGCGATCAAAACGAATATCGAGATATGGTGCTAATTCCAAAATCCAGAAAATCAGTCCAAAGATTTAAAATAGAAATAAGATATATGTATTAACAAGTTGAACTTATCACAAGGGCATACGATATCTTTAGAATATCTAACACTGGCCTTCTACTTTTTAAGATAAACAATTGCATTTTAAAGTGATTTACCGTGGCCATCTTCAGTGTCAGCTTAAATTGACTTCAACAACAAATAAACCAAAATCAGTTATCATAGGTCAGAGAATCGACCAATAAATGGCCATATCAGAGGTCAGAGCATCGACCAATAAATGACCATATCAGAGGTCAGAGCATCGACCAATCACAGCACACTATACTCACACAGATCAGTTATCATAGGTCAGATCATCGACCAATCAGAGCACAGTATACTCATACAGATCAGTTATCATAGGTCAGATCATTGACCAATCAGAGCACAGTATATTCATACAGATCAGTTATCATAGGTCATAGAGCATCGACCAATAAATGAGCATATCATAGATCAGAGTATCGACCAATCACAGCACACTATACTCACACAGATCAGTTATCATAGGTCAGATCATCGACCAATCAAAGCACAGTATACTCATACAGATCAGTTATCATAGGTCAGAGCATCGACCAATAAATGAGCATATCATAGGTCAGAGTATCGACCAATCAGAGCACAGTATACTCACACAGATCAGTTATCAGAGGCCAGAGTATCGACCAATCACAGCACAGTATACTCAAACAGATTAATTATCATAGGTCAGAGCATCGACCAATAAGAGCGCAGTATACTCACACATATCAGTTATCATAGGCTCGTCCTCCAGCCACAGCCTGAGGCCTAGGGGCGGCCTGGTGCCCGGGCACGCCTGAACAGTTGTGTGGTAGAGGTCAGACAGTGCACGAGCCTCGAGCAGGTGGGGCAGGTGTAGCCCCCACTCCCCTCCCCCACAGTGCAGTAGAACATCTGCGTGCAGACAAATGAGACATTAGAACAAGAGACCGTGAACGACAAAGCGTACAAGTAGAAATTGTGTGAAATAATTCCCTACAAAAATAATTCATTGCCATAGAGAAAAATGTAAGCAACTATTTTAAACTGCTAAGTTATAATCTGTGATAGTTATATATATATGTATGTATGTATGTATGTATGTATGCAAGTATGTATGCAAGTATGTATGCATATATGTATGTATGCATGTATGTATGACATATATATATATATATATATATATATATATATATATATATATATATATATATGTCATACATACATACATATATATGTATGTATACATCCATATATATATATATATATATATATATATATATATCTATAGGGACAAACACACCGGCAGGCTGAGAGGCACAAGGAAGATGTTTAGTGAAGTGTTTGAACACAAGCTCAGGAGTGACATTTGACAGTCTCCATCTCAGTGGATCAGTCAATAAACTGTAATCAATCAATCAATCACCTATTGATCAGTGACTTTATCTTTATGTCAATAAGTTGCACAAATAAGTGTCAATATACTACATGGCAAATATATAAATATACTCTATTTAAATAAATAGGCTAAACAAAAAATATGTATATTTATACAAAATTCTATTAATTAAGAAGAAGCCTGACGACTCACCTAGCTTGTAGAGCTCTCTTTACACGTGGATGAGTGGCACCTTTCCCAGCAGTGGGAGATCTGGAGCCTCTACAAACTTCTTCACAGCTGCAGCATCTTCTCCATCTTCCACCACATCTACCACTCAGCCTACACCTGCAACTGTTCCTGCCAACCTCACCAAACACTTGACCACAGGTTTGACCACAAGCATTACCACAGGCTTGACCACAGGCTTGACCACAGGCTTGACCATTCCACTGACCAAGCTGATCACTTAAGAGACCAATGTCCTGAATCTGATCTTGGTCACAGTGTTGATATATCTCTTGACTCTGTTGGCACACAGGAGCCTGAGAACAGCAGCTGCAGCTGCTAGCAACTATCCTAGCAGCTTCTGAACAGCTGTTAGAGCTAACATTTCCCTCTGAGCAGGAGCTTGTAGATCTTAAATGAGCTGCAAAAGATTTCAATCTTGATTTTGTTCTTTCATCAACGGAACCAGCTCTTGATATCATTCTCTTACCTGTTGTTGCCACTGCTCTCATTCTTTCCTCCCCATACTTGCGCGACAAGTTATCAATTCTTGACTTAGAACCTTTGCGCTGATTTGAATTTGATGTATTTTCAGTTTCTCGTTCACAATTTTCTAACTGGTTAGAATTCTTTTCACTTTCTGATCTGTTTTCATCAATATCGTTCTCTTTGGAGATCGATTCAGTTCCCGCACTCCTGCTAGACTTCATTCTACTGCCCACTCTCGACGTTGCCTTAGATCTCACGTCAGCTCTTGATCCGAGATGATTTCTGATAGCATGGGATCCAGGTGCAGTCTCTGAATACCCATTGGAAGCTGATCCCATATCTTTACACACCTCAGACTTCATGACAACAGAGACACTGCAGTCTTTATCTACAGCTGTTATATCAGCAGACAAAGCTCTTGCTGATTTATTGCTAGGCTGAGTATTAGCAGCCGTACGATCACGTTTTTCTTCAGCAGCTACAGCAGCTGTTGCAGCTGTCTGATTGTCAACGTTATCGTCAATAGCAGCTACCAATGTAGCTGAGTTCAAAGCTACAGCAGTTTGATGTCCACAGCACCTGGTGGCGTTGTTATTCATAGAAGCTGTTTGTGGTTGAAATGAAGCTAAAGCAGCTGATTGCACAAATGAAATGACATCATTGGAGGCAGCTAGCTTATCTTTACAATTAGCTGCATCAGCTGCTACAGCTGCTTTCCTGGCACAATAATCAATATGAACTGCTTGAACTACAGAATTAGTTGCTACTCCATTAACTGAATACCTAGCTGCATTGTCTGTTGCATTAGCTGCAACTGCTGCATGATTAATTCCAGTCAGACCAGCTGCTACATGATCAGCAGCTGCTGCAGGCCCAGCTGAACAAAAAGCATCTAGAGCTCTCCTGATTCCAGAAGCAGCAGTGTCAGCAGCAGCTGAAGCTGTTTTAACACCAGCAACAGCAGCTCTGTCAGCAGCAGCTGTGTCAGCAGCAGCAGCTGTGTCAGCAGCAGCAGCAGTGTCAGCAGCAGCAGAAGATGTTTTAGCAGCAGCAGCTGAAGATGTCTTAGGAGCAGCTGGAATTTGAAAAGTTTCACACTTGGCGTTCAATGATGATGTACCACTTCTAGCTAAATACATAAACAACAACAACATTATTTGCCTACAGAACACAATCATATATATTAGACAAACAGATTACTAAACTACATGCAGCATACAGTTCATGCTGCATCAGCATTGGCTAATGAAAGATCAATGTGTTAGGGCAGAGAGGTTGGTTCAACTTCAGGGTTCAAAATGCGTCTGAGATTGTGTTTGGAAAGCGCACTCTTTTATTTTAGATATTCTGATTGAATACACAATCTGAATTACACTACAATTCACATACAGCTTTTTCTCCTTTTCTAGTGCATCATTAAATAGTAGGTCCATGGCACAATCTTATAGTCTGCCGTGACAGCACAGTGAACAGAATAGTAACACAACAACTCAACTAATTAACAAACTAAGCAAATATTAATAAAATAAAAAATTAATTGAAATAAATTTAGAAGGAACATTATGACTAACCACTTAGACAGCGAGCATGCCTAGCGGATAGATTCGCCGAGAGAGATCTCAGTGCCTGAGACGTGCCCAGCAAGTCTGCAGCGACTGAGTCTGAGAGCCGCCACCTGTTGGTGAATCCAACCTGTCTACGTGTCGTGGCACCAGCCTGGGTGCTATAGGGGTGCATGGTGTATACAGCGGGTGCATGGCAGCCAGCGCTGATTTGTTGAAGCTGAGAATTCAATAGCAATACAATAAAAATAGTAATCATCATCATCATCTTCCCTTAAATCCCAAGGTTAATGAGGGTCGGGATATGAAGAGACTTTCAAGTTTATCCATTCGTTGAAGTTTTTGTAGCAATTTTTGGAGCCTAAGTGCTCACAAACTGAATGCCCTTTCTGATGTCGATAAAAAAAATTGATCACTCTTTCTGACATCGACAATAAAAATAGTAACAACAGCAATAAATAGCAAAAAATCTAATAAAAATCAATAGTAGTGAATATAGTATAATATTTATTTATTTATACACAAATGAATATTGAGCTTAATTGAACAAACCTAGAACCACTACGATTATTTAAATAAAATGTTCACAATAGTAAGAGAATTTTGACTACTATATTATCTTGAGAACTCTAATATTGTTTGTGCTTGGCTACCATAGATCATAGAATTGTAGTATTAATATCTTTATATTTTAATAACTGAAAAAATCACAAACCTTTGCTGACTGTAAGTCAGTAAACTGTACCGTTAGAGCTGATAATGGAGCTACAGACAGTCGGCTGAAAAATCAACGAACTAATGATACCAGTAAAAAAATATATAAATATTACTGTCTTTTCATACAAGTTCATTGGAAAATAGAAAAATAACAGAACGACTACAATATAAACGCATTTAAATATATATAAATATTTGAAATATAAGAAAAAATATAGATAATAAAAAAATTAATTAAGCAATAAATTTTATTATGGAGGTATTCTTCTGCTTTCTGCAAGAAAAAAGAAAAAACTGCCTTAAACTTTCTCTATTATTCTGCCTCGGTAAAACCGAAACCAACATATGTAGTGAACATCAAGCAGCAGCTTGAAACCTGTAAGTTTATATATTATACAATTTTAAAAAAGAAATATTATTATTTTTTAAACTGCAACATTAGTATTTGGCCAAATGCTAAGTAAGCCATGCAGAGTCTATCCTCAAATAAACATCCAATTTTTGGTAGCATTACATATATAATTACATTTCAAGATATCATGAAATTTACTATGGTATTTATTGTTTTCTATGGAAGTTTATTTCTACGGTATAGTATATAGATTCTCTACTTTTATATCGATATCAAAACGTATCTTATTAACCTCGATTCTTAAGAAAATTCAGTAGCAATTTGTAAATAAATGGCTAAAAACAATCTAAGTTGAGTCTACTAAAAATGCTAAAGCCATATTTGAGATAAGAATTCTCAAAGTTTGATTATACCCACTATAATATTTTTAATTAGTTATCTTATTAATAAAGCAAAATTAGGTAAACAAATAACTTTAAACAAATTGCAATATTAAAAAAGTAACCACATACTATAGTGAAATGATCAACTCTATTTATACCTATCACTTTTAATAATACCACACGTTTAAACCGTTAGGCAATTTAGCCTAATTTCCGCATAACCAATCCAGTGAAAGTACGAAATTTACTCTCAATATCAGTGCGACCGGGATTCAAACCAACGAAGGTTCAATTCACCTCAGGATCTGTAATTTAAAACTTCATGACTACGCAAACCAAGATAATATAATGAAATAGCCTGTACCGAGACTTTTCTGTGCTACGTCTTGAAGCAGGCCTTGCAGGCGTTGGGTGGCACTGTTCAGTCAGCTCCGTCCGACGAAACGGACCAAAATGAGCATTTTCTGAGCGAGATAATGAAAAATCAACATTGGTCGCCATGACAGCCAAGCGTTGCTATCATAAAGATATAATAAAAAAATATATATTTACTCTATATTTACTCTAAGGGTAAACTTTGGGTAAAATTTTATATTTAATATAAATAAAATTAAACTAATGGAATACCATTCAGCACTTTGGAAACTAAACTAGGTAAGTGTTATATTGTTGCATAAAATTCTTATTCGTCTATCGCATTTGTTATACTAAATAATGATGTTAAATTTTTGTACCAATCCAATATTTCAGGCCATAAGCAGTGTTAGTTTATTCTAAATATAAACAATTATTGAAATTAACGCTTGATATTTTGAAATAAGTCATTAGGCAGACCATCACAAAGTATTGGAATTTTTAAAATCACTGTATATCAGCCTCATGCAGTGAGTACCAGTTATAAGTTGAGATTAATTATGGATATTTCAAATAAAATAAAATGTATTATCATTCTTGCTAAATGCTATTTTGGTTATGCAGTAACGATTAAATTATTAAAAGGCTAAAGTTAAAATTTGATGCGATGATTACTAATTCCAATTTGACTAAACAAGAATAATTAAAATTAGTTTGTAAATATGTGATGCCCCGTAAAATTATGTTAAAAATGTTTTATTAAAATGAATAAAACTTTCCTAAAATTTGTTTTCGAACGTATGTCTACCCTAAATGGTTTAGCTGTTTGACTAATAGTAGCGAAAGGGGGTGCGATTAGAGTCCCACCAATTTTGATATCTTTATGCAGACGTTTAGTATAGGACCTTGTCTCTACGTATATTTACTCTACGGTTGCTATGGAATTTAACCACGTGACTTACCGCAATCAGCTGATTGATTTGTTGTCACTTCCATCATTTTCTTTAGAATTTGCGAGTTCTGAAGTCAGCCAGACCCAAAGATCTTTAAAATAGGTTTGCCTTTATTCTATGGCCAGACCATTGAATAAGAAGTGTTTAGTATTTTGTACACGTGTTAGTTATTGCGAATTTATTTATTACGAGATTTTTAACTGTGTAGTGAAGATATTTGTAATATTCCACAATGGTTTTGAACTCCTTTAACAATAAATGTTTTAATTGTAATTTGAGGTGAATTTGTAATTTGAAGTCCTCGTGGGTTCGAATCCTAGTCGCGCTGACCTGAGAGTAAAATACCTGACATTCACTGAACTGATTCCACGGAAATGAATTAAAATGCCTAACGGTTTAAACGTGTGGTATTAAAATTATTAGAATGTCTAAATAGCGTAGGGGTAACGTCATGAAGTTTTAATTTAAATGACAAATCCTGAGGTGATTTGAATCCTCGTGGGTTCGAATCCCGGCCGCGCTGATCTGAGAGTAAAATCTCGGACGTTCACTGGACTGGTTATACGGAAAATGGTCTAAATTGCCTAACGGATTAAACATGTGGTTTTAAAAGTGATAGATATCAACATAGTTGAATATTCACTATAATGCGTGTTTACTTTACTTTTTTTAAAGTTATAGATACCTACGTAGTTGATCATTTCACTATAATGCGTATTTACTTTTTTGACAACTTAATTTAGTTAACTCTTTTGTTCGTGGGCAAATTGGTTAGATAAAGGAAAAGTTGACAATGACGTGTGTTTACAGCTTCATTTCTAAGTTGTTGTTTTTGTACTTGTCCTTATTTCTTCCTTCCTCTTCATTATTATTAATTCATTAGCTAATTAGAATTCGTTGCCTTCGATAGCACATTGACGCAGCCGGCGCTAATTTAAGACTAAGTTAATTCTACAGTTACTCTAGAGTAAATGAAGAAAGAATAATTTCCTCTAGGACCTGAGATATTGTCAATTTAAATTAATTTTTTTAAGGAAAAATTATTCGCTTTTATTTAAAAAATGACAATAATTACATATGCAGCGCATAACTGTAATCTTCACAGGTGTGGTGCCAGAGATTTTCTGCAATCTAAACAGCAAAACTTTGGCACCACACCATATAAAGTAGGCCTGAAGGCATTCAACTTGCAACCGAAACCGGAGTTTCCGGATTCGGGGAGCTTTAATCCCCTTAACCTCCCCTCCCCAGTCCCTAGGCCCCTGATAGCAAGTAGCAAGAATATGTAAGTTAAAACTGTAACAAAACTACAACGAAACGTATTCCTATTAAATAATTAAATAATAAGCACAATATTAAATATATTAACTAGATACTCACATTAGATTGCTCCCGTCTGCTAGTAACTGTATTACAAACTGAATTAACGTTTAAGGTCCCAACGTAGTATGACATGAAGCCTAAACAGGGCGCCTAGGCTTCGTTAGGCCTGTCAGTTGTGACAGGTAGGCCTATAGGCCTATATACCGAGTGATCAATATTTTAATGTGGGGTATTGAATCAATTTATTGTTAAATAGGAAAACTTTACCGGTAATAACTCAATACCGTCAGCCCTCAAGAAATCGATGGGATGAAAGGATCTGACTTTAAAGTATAATATGACCCAAACTGGGCCAAACAATCCCGGCATTTTCCGTTTCCTTTGTTCACTATCTCTCCTCCATAAGTCTCAGGTTTACGTTGTAGACTTGAGTCTATTAGTCTAACACATGAAAGTCAAAATCTGTAGACAATTGATTGACCAGACAGTTTAGTAATTGTTGCATAGCTTTTCCTTTTATTAAACATTGTTCATATTTCATCAGTAGCACACAGAGCTTAGAAACAGGCCCACATATAACATTAATGTTATAACTTTGTATCCATAGTAACGACATGCAGAGATGGTTTTGCCGTTGAATAAAGATGATAAAGCTATTCATTAAAATTCTTAGTCTGATTAAAGCTACAAAATTAGTGTTCGATGTTGTCACTGACGACAGTAGCACTCTAATTGTTATTGTTGTTGCAGAATCATTCCATAGACGCTCTTAAATACCACAAACTCCAACCGAAATCTTGTCGTATCATTCTGAATTTTATTCCAATTTTTTTATTATATCCAGTTTTAGAGTTTTTCTCAGGTATTGACCACCAGGTCGTATTGAAAACTTTTGAAATTCTCTCTCTCTCTCTCTCTTTTAGTGCACTGCCTACTGGCAGGTCCATCGTATATAACGCCTTCACTCTTCTCTGTCTTTCGCTATCCTCTTCATTTCCACACATGAATGGGTCTTTAAATCATCTAACATACCAAATCTCGGCCTGCCTCCGCCTCTTTTTTTGAAATTCTAGCATTGCCCAAATCATCACTGCCCAATATCGTCATGTAATGTGTAACATTTTCATTATCCTTTACATCAAGAGTCATTCTATGAATGCCAGGCATTAAAAACTTAAAATAAAACTAAGTCCATATGAACCGCTACACCGGGAAACAAAGATAAAAATATCATCCACGCTATCAAAATAATTCAAAGGAACTATTGCCGTTGGTGTCCATCCATTTCCACACACCCACTGGCGACATCACTAATCCGCTGTATGTAGATTAATCTTCCTAGTGAACTTTTATCGTTGAACAAGCATTATAAAAGAAAAAACATAAGAAAATAAGCCTTAGCCTCTCTTAAGAAATTGTTTTTGGGAGGGAGAGCAAAAATGGTGAAAGCCTTTACGGGGGGGGGAATATAAGAACTTGTTTAAATCATAGAAGTTCATAAAAATGGCACTGAAATCTTCCCTTAATCTAGCTTTTCTTAGTTTTTTCCAATTTTTCCATCTAAACCAGTGTAAAACAGTGACTGTTCTTTCTGCTAGGACACCAAATTAACATGTTAAGAGGGACTAAGCATTTACCTGCTAAAATTCTTAACAACTGGGTAAAACAACTTGGGGATGTGGCGAATCGCGTTTACTGAAGGAGTGGGCAAATAGTTCGACTGCGGGAGGGGTTGGAGCAATTACCACCAAGTTAACATGTTAAAAGGGTCTACGCGATTACCTGCTAAAATATCTCAATCAATATTTCTCAGCAAAGAATGGATTAAGAGTTTTGTCGTAGGAGTCGAGTGACGTAGTGCTTTCTGTCTTCTTTCTGTTCTTTGTTCTACTCAACAACGCTGTCTCAGGATCCTCGATATCATCATCGACGTTTGCCGCATTTTCTTCTTCTTTACCGTCGCTCTTTGTTTGGGATCCAGAGCTGTCTCTAATGGACGATACTGTTCTTGGCGACGGGACGGGGGTGTGGCTAGGTGAAATAGCTCGTTGTGGTTTGGGAGGAGCTAATCGTTGATTGACAGGTAGAAGAGGCTCAGTGGGGCTGTTTGACACTGTGTTGTTAGGTGATATGGGCGGAGTTGTGGGCGGAGATTTCTGTCTAAGAGGTGGAGTCACCGCTCGTGGATTGTTTACAGAAGATATTTCAGCATTCTCAACTTGTTCCATGCTTCCGTGTACACTGTCCTGTAAACATTGTAAACATGGCAAACATTCTAATCGTTTCAAACATCGTAAATATTGCAAGTAAACACTGTAAACATTGTAAAGATAGTAAACACTGTAGGCATTGTAAAAATTGTAAACACTGTAAATAAAATAAACATTGTAAACATTGTAAATGTTGCAAACACTATAACCATCGTAAACACTTTAAATATTGTTAACACTAAACATTTGTAACATTTCAATTCCGTTTGCACTCATTTATGACTCGCTGCATATAAAAGAAGGTAAAACCAATAACCTTATACACATAAAATATAAGTTTTCTTTCTAGCAGTTTTGCTAATGAACTAGGTATAATAATTGACTTAAATAGAGCGGTGGCAATATGCGATATGCAATATGCGATGACATTATATTGAACATCTTTTTAAATATGACAGTAGTTTATAGAATAAAATAGGACAGTTTCATATATTTAATGATAAACAACCAAGAATACGTAAGCATTAAACAAGCTCAAAGTTCTTAATTCGAAAGTTTAAATACTTTTATAAGCTGAAAAGGAAATAAGGCCATTGACTAAACACTTAACCAAGTTGAGATCAGATCTGAGAGTAGATATAGTTGTGTGCAAACAGCAAATAAATTGTACCGGAGCCACAAGTGTGCAATTAATTTGTACAAGAACCAAAAGTGTACAATTAATTTTAACAACAGTCACAACAGTTGTACAATCCGCACTACAAACCTTTTCGTATAAATCGGAGTCAGAAGAACTGGTACTGGAATTAGTAGTGGCGGGCCCCCCAGGGGGCGCGGGGGGAGCGGGACGACGTTTAGAGGGGTCAGAGGGGCCCGGGGGCCGCTCGGGGGGCGCCTTCTTAGCCCCTACCACCAGGGTGCCCCCGTCCTTGCTCGGCCGGTAGATAGGGGCAGCGGGAGCAACGCCCCTTGAGCGCTTGGCCTGGGACCCATTCGAGCCCTCAGGGAGCGTGATGTTGTTGCTGTTGGCCTGAAAATTAACCTGAAAAGAAAAAATATCTGGAAAATTAAACTTACAAGATTTATAGCGGAAATGGCAGAGAGTGGGTGAGAGAGGAAGAAAGAGAGAGCGAGAAGGAGAAAGAGAGAGAGAGAGGAAAAGATACAGAAAGAACGACGGATTTAAGTGATGGGTGAATAGAGAGAGAGGGAGAGAGGAAAAGAGAAAGAGAGAGAGAGAGAGAGAGAGAGAGAGAGGAAACTAGTGCGAGTGAGAAAATAAAAGAGTGGGAGAGAAATGGAATGAAAGAAACACAGAAAAAGGAGAAATAGAAAAACGACAGCATACCGTAGCATAAGTAGACTTAGTTAAGTGAGACACACATTTCGAAAGGGTGACAGGGTTTAAAAGAATTCCACAAACATAAAACAAGCTAAGATTAACTTTAGTTTTCTCACTCGAAAGCGATGTTAGTGACGGGCGAGCCCAGGATTTGAACCCGGCACATACTTATCCGCAGTCGAGTACCTTACCGACATCGCCACTGGCTCTAGCCAGTGGCAATATAAAAATAAGTTTAAAAGAAGAGCAAAGAAGAGATGAGAAAACATTTAGACTTATAGTACCATTAGGCCTATTCTAGAGAAATATCAAAATATGATAAGGCAAAATAAAAACATTAAAGAGAATACATTCAAGAGGAAAATTAACATTATCAAAATATTAAATCAAATATTAGAGGTTAACCACGCCTACCGTTGGGGCGGTACCAAGAGATTTTTCTAAAGTATTAGCACGGCGATCCATGGACTGGCGATACTCAGGATTCTCAACCCTCACTATGCTCTTCTCTCTATCACACAGTCATCATCATCATCATCATCATCATCATCATCATCATCATCATCATCATCATCATCACCGTCATTATCATGATCATCATCATCACCGTCATCATCATCATCATCATCATCACCATTATCATCGTATGATCATTATCAGCTACATATAACCAATAAAGACAAGGTTATATATCTTCATGATGATATCAAGAACGTTCATTGTTTTCGGTGTGCAATTTAAGTTATTATAGAATTTGAATCCGAGCATGGCAAATGTTACTAGCTAGATAGTTTAATATATTTCGTCTATATCACCCGTTTTTACAACACGTGTCTGGATATATCGGCTATTATCTCTTCTTGCAGAGATACATTAAAATTTCATAGAAATTCAGGGATGACACTGGGGTCATGAAATAGTAGAAGTTAAATGATGAGTTTAATTCTAGTTCACTTATAGCTCACATGGACACTTGATTGAAAGTTGAGGGGCTAAGCACCGAAGTTAGGGATCCTTTAGCCCCCTACCCTCTTAGTCTCACCCCTGTAGAAATTTAATAGGAAATTTAAATTCCTTCTCTGAAACATTGCTATAAATGTTATAAATAAAGAGAAAATAATTGAAATTACCGAAATCATTATTATAGCACATTACAACTATGTGATCATTTACTAATTTAAAATTACTAATTTATACATTTAGTTTATTTAATTTATACATTTAGTACTAATTTAGACATTTACTAATATATAAAAATTAAATTAAATAATTAATTAAAAGATTCTTATAAAAGCAGAACATTCAAACACAATTCAAGTATAAATACAATTCTAAAGAAAGCTCCTACTTTCGCTTTGCCTTCTTTCTCCTGATAATGAACAGGACAAGTAAAGCGACACCCACACATAGAAGTAGACAGACAATAGTGACTCCTACAGCCACACCAACATTACCAGACGATTCGCCAGGTGGAGCAGCTGAACACAATATTCAAAATATATAAAGTTTCATATGACAGATGACGCTACTGTACAGCTTAGTCTATATATTACTCTTTGCATTAGATTTCACTGGGATAAACGACTGCCTTTTAAAATGTTATTTCGGTTTATCTGAATAGTTCAACATTACAATAATATTTAACCATCTCCTTTTTTCAAACCCTTCAAAGTACTTCCTCATATAATTAGTAATAGAATGCCTAATAGAATTCTTTCCCTTATTATCATTTCAGTATTTAACATGACAAGGAAGTCAATAAGCGAATAAATAAGTATCCAATAATGCGCAAATGCAAATTTTGACCTAATTAATATGACCTTAAAGAAGAGCTTAATTATGTGAATATTATATAGAACACAATCACTGGCTAAACGTTAACAGCTATCCCTGAATGAAAGGTTTAAGACAATCATGTAAATATGTAACTAACACAACAATACATCTGTATTACATAAACATGTATATAGAGGTAAGGCCAAATGTTAACGTCAGTTTCATCTCTCTAAAGCGACATCAGTGACGGGCGAGTTCAGTATTTGAACCCACACAAACTGATTGGATATCTTACCGACATCGCCACTAGTTGGTTCCAGCAATTAACAACAATATTGTATGTATATATATATATATATATATATATATATATATATATATATATATATACAATATTGACAACTGCAGCAGTTGCTATCACGTAAACATGTTCGTCTGTCTCTCCGTACTTGGAAGGATTAAAATGAATACTGACCCTCGTCTGTATAATTAGCGTCTAGCCAAGTCGTCCATTCTAACATCAAGCTATCCTCAGGCCTATCCTCCATCCCGCCCTTGAAGTCCCTGCCTTCTGGACTAAGCGTAGTGGACGTGAGGTTGCTCAGGACATCCTGAATCCCTTCTCCACCTGATCCAGGCAGCAATGGCGAGTCCTGATCGAGTAATCCACTGGGACTAGAGGTCGTGGAGACAATGGATGCTGCTATAGCACTGCTAGACTGTAGTGTTGTTGTTGCTAACCCTTCACTTGTAATCCAAGACTTTTCCATGACAGTATCTTCGGAATCTTCCAGCGGAACTTCATCAGCAACTGTGTCATCTGGAGCTGCTGACGATATCCGTAATGTTTGAGTTAAAACAGCAGCTGCAGCTGCTATAATATTAGCTGTTTTTCTATTAAATAGACAGCCCAGCTGCTGACAGCTGTAGCTCGAACTTGTTCTTGAACACATGATTACAAAGGTCTTTATTTAACGCACAGTTGCGACAGCTTAGCTGCTTTCAAGTAGTTTTATCAGGTATTGCGAGCGCCTATATGGGCAAACTTGGGTGATAGCTGCTTGTAATATAGGGACAGCTGTTTTGTAACAGCTGCCCTTTTATCGAAAGTCTAACTATCAGCTGCCCTTTTACAGACGAATGTTTATCTAGAGTTGCTAGTACAATGGTTATACAACTGAGCCTTAGAGTGAGAGACTAAACGTAAACCTGTAAGATATAAAATAACACGAGTTACATTACAGACACTTTATCGATAATCACGACGTACAGATAGGTATTAGATATTTGGCTTGACCATGAGCTATAGGCAAGATATACTTGCAGTCGGACTCTGGTCTAAGGGCTTCCTTGACTGTTTGTAGCACGGATCACTCTGGTCTAGGGAGTCCCAGGACTGTTTGAAGCATGGTTCAACCCATTTGGATCATCACTAAGTCTTGTTTGGCCACGGCTATTGTTGGATTTCAAGGGGTACAACTACTTATCGGTACAACTGACGTCTTGAAGAGAAGACCATTGGGCTTCCGACCTTAACGTTAAACCCAAAATAAAAATACAACACTGTAGAATTCAGGGCACAACGCAATACAGTGAATGCTTTTAAAACTTAGCTGCCGGCTACAGTCACACGATGATGATGATGTCAGAGAGTTGTTTGCCTGTAGATATCTTGGGCTACTTGTTCAACAGTAAATTTAGGATAATTAGGCAATAGTTTGTAGTTTAGGCAAATGCACTGACGGTGTAATCTTCTTCATGATTATTTAATGATTATTTAATGATTATTTAATGATTATTTAATGATTATTTGATGATTATTTAATGATTATTTAATGATTATTTGATTTATTTAAGATGATGGTTTATCAGCCGTGATATGAAATCATACAGTAAATATCTGAGCAATTTCTTCTTTGCGATTAAATGTTAGGCAATTTTTTATTGTTCAAATGTCATGCAAACTTAGTATCAGTTTCGCAAAAATGTCACGAATTTAAATGTTGCAGTTACATTTTGGTTTAACGTCAAGGTTCAGAAGCACAAGACCTCTTCAGGACGACTAGACACACTCGAGCTATCGTCATAAAGATCAAGTTACTCAACTCATGAGTTCATTAGAGAAAAATACAATGTGATTAACGAATAACTGGTTCTTGTAATATATGTGATTATATATAAATGATCCATTTATAATAAAAATATTTATGCGCGCATAAAGAAGAATGCGTGTTTGTATACGCCAACGCAAGGGTACGCATAACTGTACGAATTTTAAAAAGTACAGACTCTAAAGACTAATAAATAATAACAATAACAATAATTAGAATGCTACTGTCGTCCATAACAACATCGAGCACTTTTGAGACAAATCCAAGCCAATGGGCAAAAAGAACGTAAAAAACAGGGCATAACAAAATCCAAAAAATCAGTCCAAAGACAAATGAAATTGTAGAAAAGGAAAAAATGTGGCATACACTGTCGTATACATGTATATGACTGTGGAAGACTAATAAAGACTTCTTTGTCTGCCGCAGTCTATCAATTTATTACCTGAAGAATCTAGAAGACTCTACAACACTCGACGGGTTATAACCTCTAAATCATACATTAGCACAACAATGCCGTGTTGTGCTGACTGTCAAGCAAACGTTTGCTAAGTTGAAACTTTTATTATACTCTAAGTCCAGCATTTTAGAATAGCAACAACCGATTAAATGAGTCTTTGTAGGAAACACAACTCAGTTCAGCTGATATCATATTTTTTTCATCATCATCATCCCTTAAATCCCAGTTTAACCAGGGTCGGGATACGAATAGACTTTCTCCAGTCCTCCCTGTCCCATACCATATCATCAGTCAATCCCCTATTTTTCATGTCCTTCTTAATTACCGCATTCCAAGTCAATTGTGGTCTACCTCTCTCTAGCTTAAAATCCAGCTCTTCCCTCCAAACTCTCTTTACTACATCCTCATTTGCCTTTCTCACAATATGCCCATACCATCTCAATCTCGACTGAGCCAACTTATCCCCGATCCCCTCAACATTCAAATTCATCTTCATATAATCATTTTCCATTCTGTCCTTCCTAGTTCTTCCACACATTAGACGCAATATTCTCTTTTCTGCCATATGCAAACTCGATATCATATTTTTAAAATAAATAAATAACTGCAAATCGGTCTATCAAGACCATCCAATAAATTTTGTCTGAACAGTGCCAGTCTAACAAGAATATCTCACTAAAAATAATCCATCGTTTAACCTTAGACTGAAGCTGATATCAGATGAGACAAAAAATGAGGCGTTTGACTTGAAATTCTAGAAGGAATGAATTTTATATATCACATACTCAAGGTTCAAAAAGAACGGTAAGCAAAACGATACTATTTTGCATTTACCTAACTAATTAAATATTATTACACTGCATTTAACATAACTATATATTAACTATAACGATGACGATGATCACTCTAAAGACACTCCAATTTAAGCTATTCGATTGCAATATTATAATGATAAATTTGAGTTTTCAAAGCTCTTTTTAAAACAATGTTCAAAACAATGTTATTGAAACAGGTCTAGGTTAAATTGTAACTAACAGCACCAATTCAATCATTTTAACTGAACAAATTAGTCGAGGCTTCGCAATTAACGATAACTTATTTAGTTTTTGAAACTTCAATGTTAGGTATAGCAGAATAGCTACCAGCCTAATAGTTATTTAGCCTATTTAATAACGTAAATACGCTAAATAGGATACTTAGTCAAACGCGTACCTCTATCTAATCATCGACACCAGTCAACCACTACGTAGACTAGAAATAGTTATATACTACCAATTATAAATTATTATTATTATGCCTTCATAGAATTCAAATTTTACAATTAAACTCTACTAATAAAGTAGCAATCTCGCTTTCTACCTCTGTCTCTCAGGGTCTCCTCTCTCTGTCTCTCTGTCTCTGTCTCTCTCTCTCTCGCTCTCTCTCTCTCTCTCTCTCTCTCTCTCTCTCTCTCTCTACATGCAGCCTATGATGGACTAAACATTAGCAGCTGCTTACCAAACAGTCTATGCCTAGAAATGAAAGAAACGCAGCAAATTATCGCATAAAGTCCAATTGTTAAGTAAAGAGCGCCAATTCATTTTATGCACAGAGATTTCCGTTACTATCTACGCACTAACTACTTTTACCTGTAAATAGGACGAGTATCAAAAAATCCAAAACTGATTAGATCATAGAAAACTCGCAAATGTTGGTCTGTAGCATTGATAGCCTACGAAGCACGCTCGGTATGCTACCAATGTCACATTCAGCTAGTGTGAGAGTTACCATATCACTAAAAATGAGTATTCCTCTCGCCTTGGCAGTAGGCAATACATTTCATTCTTGATCTCGAAACATTGTTGATCTGGCAACACGAAAAAAAATCATAAGGCGAATGCGCTTGTTTAAGAATCATGTAAAGTACAAAACAATATATTTATGCTTAATACAGCAATGAAATGCATCTATAAACGACACAAAACAAGATCGCGAGATCAAGAAAGACGCTACAGTGGTAAATTCTGAGATTTTATTACATTATTTTATTACATTATTTTCTTTACATTACACTTTTTGTATGATGAGGTGTGAAACTACGACTAGTATATTAGTATTACAAGTCTTCACGACTTCCTGAACCAGTCTAATAAAGCTAATTAGGTTAAGTAAAACCCCCGCGCTGTGCTTATTTTACCATCAGTGTGTGCTTTGAAAAATTGTAAGATGGCACGTCTGTCTAAATTACCAGCAAACAGCAGATGTAGGCACAGCGCCTATTAGCCTACAGGCTGAGCCCTGTCGTAGGCTAATAGAAAGCACCTGTGTTCAGGCTTAGGCTGCAACACCTGAAATGAGTGTAAGATATTTGTAATATAGACCGCCTGAGTTTCGTTAATAATCTACATTACAAATTTACCAAAAAAGTAAACACGCATTATAGTGAAATGATCAACTGTGTTGATATCTATCACTTTTTATCACCACATGTTTAAACCGTTAGGCAATTTGTTCCATTTTCCGTGTAACCAGTCCAGTGAATGTCCGAGATTTTACTCTCAGATCAGCAAGGCTGGGATTCGAAACCACGAGGGTTCAATTCACCTCAGGATCTGTGATTTAAAACTTCATGACGTTACCCCTACGCTATTAAGACATTCTATACCAAGACCAGCCATCTGACAGCGAATTTTAATTTAGTAAATAAGTGTCATTAATTATTTTGTCCATTTTTAGCGAATAAATTGTATAGAATTCCTTTTATATTTTATTAAACCAAAGACAAAGCCACTAGCTGTAGCCAGTGGCTTTGTCGGTAAGATATTCGACAGCGGATCAGTATGTGCGGGGTTTAAATCCTGGGCTCGCTTTCGAGTGAGGAAACAGACGTTCACATTAGCTTTTTAGCTTTAACTGAATGCACTGTACACATACGTATGAGTGGAATTTTGTGAAACGTTCCACAAAAAAGCATTTAACTCTAACTTTTATGAAAGTTAATGAAACAATCACGTTAATTAATAACAACCACGATTAGAAAAAGTGAAACAATACGATCTCATCTGTTGGTATGGGACAAATTGAAGATCGCCTGATTGAGAAAAATAAAATAGAAAATCGCAGACTAAAACTCGATATCTCGCTAACTGTTGTGATTTCATTTTCGCAACGTTTTCCTCAGTCGTCTGTCATCACCAAATGAACCGGTCAGCCTCTCTGTATGTCTCTATGTATGCCTTTACGTATGTCTATCTGTATGCCTCTCTGTATGCCTCTCTGTATGTGTCTCTGTATGTCTCTCTGTATGTCTCTCTGTATGACTGTCTGTATAACTCTCTGTATGTCTCTCTGTATGCCTCTATGTCTGCCTCCATAGATGCCTCTATGTATTCCTCTATGTATGCCTCTGTATATGCCTCTATGTATGTCTTAATGAATGTCTCTAAGTATGCCTCTCAGTAAGCCCCTTTGTTTGTCACTATGCATTCCTCTATGTATGCCTCTATGTTCAACCCCCTTGGTATGCCTCTATGTACACCTCACTATCTCTCTCTCTATGCCTGCATAGTCTGTTTTATCAATTTTATTTCACTTTCACTTTTTCATATATTGTAGCGCAGTCGCTGTCTTCTGGTTAATAACATATTTGTTTAAAATTAACTGTAAAATTTTAGATTTGCTTTGAATTAGATTTGCTGATTATGTTTCGGGTTTGATTCAGGACGCAGAGGTCGCTGTGTTCAATGTTCTGCTCGCCTTTGCGACGATTTCACTTGAATTCATTCAATGATTTCACTTTCAAGTTTCAATGACTCATATCCGGCCCAGAATCTGACCCCATTGAAAGTTCCCTCAATTTTCGTAATCTCGGAAATCACATTTTATTTAGAAATAAATGGCGAATAAAGTTACCCTTTACAAGTATATGCTCCTGAAACAGGATGGATATATACTGTGGACAGCCTGCAGAGATTTAGCAAACAGATTTTAACAGTTTGGGAGATTTTAATGAGTACAATTCTACAATTCTTCAGGACAAATTTCGATATGAATTAATTTTTAATTAGCTTAAGCCTAATTCTAATTAATCTCATTGCTAACGGTTTTATAGATACAAAATTTCTAAAAGTAAAACACACACAGGATTTACTGTAACGAGTACAATTTTTTAACAAAATAATTTTAAATGAAATCTACTTTTTGCCTGTTTCCTTTCAACATCTAGTGAATATAGAAATCACTTGACACTTTACAGCATTTTTGACTGAAAACTACGGACATCTGGTGAATAAAAATAATCACATATTAACGCGCTATTACATTTTTAACTAGTTACATCTGGTAAATATTTCAATAGTGTTATATTTAGCAGACTGTTGCCTGCGGACATCTTGTGAGTATGACAATAGTTAGATGCTTTACGAAGTTTCTTAAATTTATTATTTGGTAATAGAGTAATTAATAATCAATATACATGCATTTATTAATTCTCAATACTAATATAAATTTTCGTTATTATCAAATAGTCCTAAAATTAGTAAGTAATTAGCACAATTTACGATACTGAAAATACTGGAGTTCTTCTATAATAAAATTATGTATACTTTCCCTTTATGAAACGTGTATAGATACTCTGAAAATGAATAGGTAGGCATACCTTGGACATTAACTTACCAGCACGCTATAAAGAGTAAGAGACAGATAGAGAGTGAGAGAGAGAGAGCGAGAGAGAGAGAAAGAGAGATGAAGAGAGAAAGAGAGAGAGAGAGAGAGAGAGATGAAGAGAGAAAGAGAGAGAGAGAGAGATGAAGAGAGAGAGAGATATAGTATAGGCCAAGAGTAATTGTCATTAATTGAAGGTTAGACTAGTCTGCCTAGTAGATATAGTAGATAAGTCTTCACGTATCAGGACACGTGACAAAGCTACAGCAGGCAGTTATTTGTTGACAAACAAAGGATTGGAA
Organism: Enchytraeus crypticus; assembly: GCA_905160935.1. Lineage (NCBI taxonomy): Eukaryota > Metazoa > Annelida > Clitellata > Enchytraeida > Enchytraeidae > Enchytraeus > Enchytraeus crypticus. Next base: position 24,362 of record CAJHZI010000303.1, on the reverse strand, counting down.
ATAGTGATCAATACAAGAATATTATAAATGTACCTTAAATTGACCATTAATTTCAATATTTTTGCCATTTTAAAATATTCATTCAAAAAGATTTACCATTTCTATCTTAAATTCCAATATTTTGCCACTTTAAAATACTCATTCAAAATAATTTACCATCTGTATTTTTTAAAGAGAAAACAAAACTTAGAAAATAATTATTTTGTGCATTTAAATTAATCTATGACGAAAAGGAATGCAATTATCACACTTATATGTCAACAAACCGCGTCCAACATTAACCATTTAACGTCTATCTATTTATTTACTGCTGATCATACCGTTCGACCATTAGACGTCACACTTTTATGGCCCATTTCGTCCTACGATTGAACCAATATTAACCCAAGATCTTGAGACTGCATTAAACTAATAATTATTATACTGTTCATGTCTTATGTGCCTACATGTACATGTATATACCTACAGGTGAATAAGAACAGCTTGAAGTTTTACAACAGCCCTGTCGCTTGAGCGTTTCAAGATTTTGCTAATGACATCCTACATGTTTAATTCTGCTTGTAGAATAAAACGTTTGCCGGTTTCAGTGTAGCTCTGAATCATTTGTTTGTAATGCACTCGACTTAAGAATAGTAAATCCTTAGACCCAATCAAGCACCAATGACCTGTTTTAAGAAATTTCCCTGAAGAGGAATCAGAAATTTGTAGGATTTCGGGTTGATCAATATAAAATAATGTAACAAAATCAAGAATGGCACATATAGTGTGTTACAATTTATTAAATTTTGGTTTTACTTCTCCTTAAAGACATCGATAAATTGCATGGGAGACAATTGTACTATAATTTTACAGTCACGTGCTCCGAAGGCGACTATAGTGAAACATTAAACACATCAGTAGCAAACCTATTACTGTTAATCCTATTAAACCTATTACTGTTTAAGCAGGTTAACTCCGATGTATTAGGCCTAAGTAGCGTACTGCTCATTCTAACAGCTACGTTATAAGACTGTTTCTTATAACGAAATTGAATTAAGAGAAATGTACTTGATAAGGAAATACTTTCGTAATTATAAGCCTATCCATGTGATACCGTTTCCACACATGCAATATACCATTTGAACAAATTACTTTCAGTGATACTATTTGATATGGTAACCTTTCATACAGAAATGGCATTAAGCTACTTTGGCATTAACATCATACTCAGTGGTTAAAGTGGAAATTGAGAGTTAGTAGAACGGCCAGAATTTGTAGCCCCCTCCTCCGAAATTTATTTACAGGTCTCCTCGTGTATAATAACCTACACGAAACCGTAGAGTAAGTCATGAAAAGATTTATTCTACTGTAAGAAAAGTAAATTTTGGTTAATTAAAAAATTTAAAAGCTCATTTTAACCCCCTCAATGTAGATAATATGTTTGACCTCGATCACCCCTTCCTGTTAGCACATCAAATGAGGCTTGATAGTCAGATTAGCATAAAACGTTTCCTCAATAAACAACTATGGTATAATATTTGCATCAATCAATACGCCTCGACCTGCTACACTAGAAAAGTGATTCGATTTTACAACCTGCAACCTTGATCGGTACAAATGGTTTAGTTGAACAATTAGAAGCGAAACTAGAATAGATTAATTAAAAGCCTAATTAAAAAATTAGAAAATCAGCTTATAGCTGCTTTAATATGATTTTGATACTTCGCTAAGTTAAATATATACTGTAGTTGAAAGTCATTTCTTGATTTTTTATTTATTTATTTATTTATTTATTTAGAGAGAGAGAGAGAGAGAGAGAGAGAGAGAGCGAGAGAGAACTGTGCTTATTAATTTATATCATGACTAAACACATAAACATAAGTAAGTAGAGCAATCAAGACACAAATCAACAGTCATCAGCAAGAGCGAAATACACATAATTATATATATTTAAATACATAAGATACATAATATACTTAAATTTATCTAATGAATTGTGACACCGAATAATAACGTTTAACGGAATTTTAAACTTTAAATTTTGAGATGCGAAATTGATAGTAAACTCGGCTTTCACTTTTATTATATGCAACTAACAGCTTAACTTGTAAAGCTGCAATTTAATTTCCGCTCAGTTTTGCAGAGAACAATATATTATATAGGCCTATAACGTGTACTTGTATATGAACAGTTTGAGAGCGAGGGGTGGGTACAGCTTGAAACTAAGATTAATTTACAACCTTAAAGAACGACAATAAGGAAAATAGAAATCAAAACAATAACATAAAAATATACGTGGAAAAAAGATATAGGAAGGAGAAGGACACAAGCAATTTGATAGAAAAGTAAAGAACAAAATGAAAAACCGGGAAATGTGAAAAACTGGGAGTCAGATGATATGCCAGAGACAATGTTTGGTAGATTAAGCCGACCCTCGCAAAACTGCGCGGGATTCAAGTGAAGGTGATGATGATGGCTATATCTGGTAGATTACGGTCTATTTAGTATTAGGCAAGATTCTCTGAACATTATTTATAGCATTATTAAATTATTATTTTTTAAAATTATTATTATTTTATTATTTTTTATTTAATCATCTTTTGTGATTATTCATTTGCTCTTATTCACAGACATCAAGTTCTTGCTCGTGCCGGGCAACGAGTCGCTACTTATTCCGTAGATTATTTAATAAGTTAATTAAGTAATGGACTATTTAATAATTTATTTATTTATTCATTTTCCATAAATATATAACTTCGCTGATGTTGCCCACAGGAATGATTTGTTGCAGTCTAATGTTTTTAGTTATTACATTTATTCTGTCGAGAATGCAGTACGTCTAACCAGAATTCAGTCTGGTTTTGAAGCTCAGATCTTAGGGCGCACACACTTAACTACTGTTATATATATACATATATATATATATATATATATATATATATATATATATATATATTAATGAAGATCTTTTATTCGTCAATTAGACATCTAAACAGATATACAAGTGTCTTACAACGAACGAAGCAGTGTGCAGACTGCAAAACACAAATGCGATAACTAAACAAAAACACACTAGAATTCTACCACAAAAATTGTTATAGACATTTTGTTTCATATTGCTTAACGATACTTCGATTAAAAATTGGTAATTTAATTCTACATTTAATAATAGATAAATAAATTCTTTAATAAATAAATAAATATGTCAATTAATTAAGTTATTAAATTATTTATTAATATATTTATTAATTTAGTAATTAATAAGCTAAGTTTGTGTCAATTATAATTACGCATTACCTATATTAATTGAAATGAATTTTATTTGTAGTCGATAGAATGCTCTGCTCAAGATACTTTCCTGGAAGCAGTTACCTTGAACCTCTAGTATAACTATTCTCTTGAGAGAGTTACACAAAGAAGAGATGGAGAGAGAGGTAGAGAAAGAATGAAAGAAAGAGACAGCACAATTATATTTAATTGAGCGAATTATGCGGTATATTGAGAGCGTATAATATCTCTATAGCTTGCTATCAATGCATAACCAGCCCTAGTGACTTCACTTCTCTCCACGCAAGCCTCACCCTCACGGCTAATGGCTCGTACAACCGCACGTGTGTGTGTGGGGACTACTTAAAGCTTTCAATAACCCACCGAACCTCAGTGCCTTCACACACAGGTTCAGAACGGCTCAGTAGTGGTAGACTTTCTTTTAGAGATAACATTAATCAAAATTAGTTATTAGCAAAATAAGTTATTAGCAAAATAAGTTATTATATGGATTAACTATCTAAATAATTTCATAGAAATTAAAGTGCTATACAGTCTACTTAAATCCTATATTATGATAAATGATGTAATGGAAGGAAGAATGCAAGGGAAAAGAGTTAGAGAAAAACCGAGACATGGGATGCTGGATGATATGATAACAAATTCATATTTAAAGATGAAAAGGAAGGCTACGGATAGAATTGGTTAGAAGAGTTATTTGCTAAGGACCTGCCGTTAGGCGGTTCACTAGAAGAAGAGGAAACTAAATAGAAATACATATAGCTATTGTCATGGAGTTTAAGTAGGCAGAACTACTCTAACGATAAATTATATTTTTAAATAGCTAATTGTTATAATAGTTATTTTAATAGTTATAATAATAGTTACAGTAGTTAGAGTTATAAATAGTAATAGATAAATAATTAATAGAATTAATGCTACATAGCTCTCTAAGCTAAGCTAAGCCAAATTTTTTTTAAGTTGAGCCTAAACTATAAGCCTATCAAAATCATTAAGCAATAGCTTTATCAGCTCTCCATCTTCCCTTCCTCTCTCTCTCTCTCTCTCTCTCTCTCTCTCTCTCTCTCTCTCTCTCTCTCTTTCTCTATCTGTGCGTGTATTTCTTTCATTCCATTCACGGAACTGTACTCAAGTAGGAGAGACCGTGACCATGAACTGATGGACAGGTCGGTGGAAAAGAGTGAAGTATGGAATGCTGATCACACAGCTCCTAATTTAGCAACCATCTCTCTATCTCTCCTCTCTTTATCTCTCTCTCCCTCTCTCTCTCTCTCTATCTCTCTATCTATCTATCTATCTATCTATCTATCTTTATTGTTCTTTTTCTTTTTAACCTTCACAGATCAGTCTCAATCATTTACATTAGTTAAATTAAATTTCTACATAATTTTTCGTTCATATTAAAATCGTCTAGGAACATATTAATTAATCTTGTTCTGAGATTCTCCAGTTGAAACTTTATTACCTCTGTTTAATCCACTTTGATTTATTTAATTGTAGTTAATTTTATTTACCGCATCAGGCTTTGTTCAATAAGTCAATCAAGAATGCTGTTAAATATTCTGCACTTCCAATTTCAAATTAAAGAATTAGTTGGATTTAAAATTAATAAATTTATTGAGAGGAATAACTTTTTGTCAAAAGATTTTGCTTTCTATTAAGATAATCGATGACACATAGTGATTGAATGAGAAAGTTAATAGATATTTCTTACTCTGTTGAATAAACTAACAATTTGTTAGCCTGTCGTAGATCTCTCTGTAAAGCCGCTTCAATTACCTTAGTTAAAAATTCCGTATGTGTTGTCAATTTTATCAGAAACTGACTGATTCATGTCTACTTGTATAAATATTTGTTACCTAAATTTATGCCTTAACTTACGACTTCAATTTAACTTCTCTTACTTTAAAGGAAATGAGTATGGTATAGTTCGGAATGTTGGGCACTAAATAGGGAACATTTGCAGATTTTGCATGTGGCAGAAATGAGAATGTTGCGTCTAGTGTGTGGAAGAACTAGGAAGGACAGAATGGAAAATGAATATATGAGGATGAATTTGAATGTTGAGGGGATCGGGGATAGGTTGGATCAGTCGAGATTGAGATGGTATGGGCATATTGTGAGAAAGTCAGATGAGGATGTAGTAAAGAGAGTTTGGAGGAAGAACTGGATGTTAAGCTAGAGCGAGGTAGACCACAATTGACTTTGGAGGCGGTATTAAGAAGGACATGAAAAATAGGGGATTGATTGATGATATAGTATGGGACAGGGAGGACTCGAGAAAGTCTATTTGTATCCCAGCACTGGTTAAACTGGGATTTAAGTGAAGATGATGATGATGACTTTAAAGGAAATGGGTAAAGTTTAAATTTAGCATAAGAAACTTGAATTTTCTAAACTTTCAGAACACTTACTTTTTTAGATAATTTACTGAATATTTAATGTGATTAAAAGGCGTATTTGTTATGTATAAATATTGCAGTTCAATGGATATTTTCGTGGTACATATAATTTCGTAGTAGCTTTAACAAATTTGAAAATTAGAAACAACCTTTGAATATTTCATTTAACATTTGGAATACATTAATTAAACCTGCTTAGAAGGACTGAGCTAAGCATATTGCTCCTAGTTCAATTGAATGATGGCCAGCAGTACAGTGAAGAATCAGGTATGACACTGATTTTATTGTCATTTGCGTACTCGCTTGTCGTACAAACGCGAGGTTTTCGATTCGAATCCTATAAACCGCCCTGAACCTTGTGATACGGAAAAAGACGTTAAACCACTGATTTATTGAATGATAAATCCATCAATATTTATAGCTGTATGGTTTACATTAACGTATGAACGGGTGGAGTTAGATAGGGACCTGCAATATATATATACTTGTATATATATATATATATATATATATATATATATATATATATATATATATATATATATACATGTATATATATATATGTATATGTATATATATATATATATGTATATATTATAGGTACAACGCATATATATATATATATATATATATATATATATGTATATATATATGTATATATATGTATATATATATATACTTTATATATATATATATATATATATATATATATATATATGTGTGTGTGTAACGGATTTAAGACCTCATGATGGATTGATTGATTAATTGCTGATTGATTTGTTCAGGTGAGAGAAAGATGTGAGGAGATATTTGGCAGGACAAGCAGCACTAATTTTCTTTATCAGGTCAGTATACAAGCACAACCTAGCTTTCATTACATTTTCATAGTAACATTAACATTATGTTAATGTGGTATATTTAATGAATGTTAATAAACCATTAAGAATTGATCGTTAATTAATGCATTAAGAAATAGGAAGAAGAATTGGATAGGACACATTTCAAGAAGAGGTAGTTTATTAAAGGAGGTCACAGAAGGTAGAATGTAAGAAAAGTGGAAGAGAGGAAGACCGAGATTAGGAATATTTAATGATCTAAAAATCTACTCGTATGTGGACATCAAGAGGAAAATGGAAGACATACTAGAGTAGAGGCGTTACATACCATGGACCTGCCAGTAGGCAGTGCACTAAGAGAGGTGTATTTGCATTTTTAGTCCCAATCTCACAAGTTGTAGATTGATTATTAAATCACCTCTCACCGTTGGTTAAAGTGTAATAAAAAATAGTCGATTAAGACATTGAATAACTGCGAATAAAAAATATGCCGTGTAACTGTCTCTCCTTGTCTCTCATTGTTCTGCCTAATGGCAGATCCATGACATATTTCTCTTACAGTCAATTCTAAAATCGGCCTTCCTTTTTAGCTCCTTATACCGATCTGTTCTCAAATCATTCACTTTCCTATGTCTCGGTCTTCCTCTAGCTTTTTTTCTTTGCATTCTTTGACGTTAACATTAGTTTATGCCAGCTTTATTACATCTTCGAGCTACTCACCCCACCGGGGCTGGATGAGAAAAAAGCTAATGTTAACGTCCGTTTCCTCAGTCAGTGATATCAGTGATGTCAGTAAGTGATGTCAGTGACGGACGAGCCCAAGATTTGAACCCCGCACGTACTGATCCGCGGTCGAGTATCTTACCAACATCGCCACTGGCTTCAGCCAGAAGCGATAGCATCATGACTGTAGAAGTTACAATAAAAATTTAAGCAAACAATGGGCTCTGAGATAGTGTGCAGTCTCTATGGTTTGCACTCTCTATGGTTTGCATTCTCTATAGTTTGCACTCTTTATGGTTTGCACTCTCTATGGTTTGCACTCTCTATGATTTGCACTCTCAATAGTTTGCACTCTATGGTTTGCACTCTCTATGGTTTGCATTCTCTATAGTTTGGTTTGCACTCTCTATGGTTTGCACTCTCTATGATTTGCACTCTCTATGGTTTGCTCTCTCTCTGCACTCTGGTTTGGTTTGCTCTCTGCTCTATGGTTTGCACTCTCTGCAGTTTGCACTCTCTATGTTTGCACTCTCTATGATTTGCACTCTCTCTCTATGTTTGCATTGCAATCTGACTGCACTCTGCATGGTTTGCTATTCTCTATAGTTTGCATAGTTTGCACTCTATGGTTTGCACTCTCTATGGTTTGCATTCTCTATAGTTTGCACTCTCTATGATTTGCACTCTCAATAGTTTGCACTCTATGGTTTGCACTCTCTATGGTTTGCATTCTCTATAGTTTGCACTCTTTATGGTTTGCACTCTCTATGGTTTGCACTCTCTATGATTTGCACTCTCAATAGTTTGCACTCTATGGTTTGCACTCTCTATGGTTTGCATTCTCTATAGTTTGCACTCTTTATGGTTTGCACTCTCTATGGTTTGCACTCTCTATGGTTTGCATTCTCTATAGTTTGCACTCTTTATGGTTTGCACTCTCTATGGTTTGCACTCTCTATGATTTGCACTCTCAATAGTTTGCACTCTATGGTTTGCACTCTCTATGGTTTGCATTCTCTATAGTTTGCACTCTCTGTTTGCACTCTCTATGGTTTGCACTGCACTCAATAGTTTGCACTCTATGGTTTGCACTCTCTATGGTTTGCATTCTCTATAGTTTGCACTCTTTCTGTTTGCACTGCTCTGTCTCTATAGTTTGCACTCTCTATGATTTGCACTCTCAATAGTTTGCACTCTATGGTTTGCACTCTCTATGGTTTGCATTCTCTCTAGTTTGCACTCTTTATGGTTTGCACTCTCTATGGTTTGCACTCTCTATGATTTGCACTCTCAATAGTTTGCACTCTATGGTTTGCACTCTCTATGGTTTGCATTCTCTATAGTTTGCACTCTTTATGGTTTGCACTCTCTATGGTTTGCACTCTCTATGATTTGCACTCTCAATAGTTTGCACTCTATGGTTTGCACTCTCTATGGTTTGCATTCTCTATAGTTTGCACTCTTTATGGTTTGCACTCTCTATGGTTTGCACTCTCTATGATTTGCACTCTCAATAGTTTGCACTCTATGGTTTGCACTCTCTATGGTTTGCATTCTCTATAGTTTGCACTCTTTATGTTTTGCACTCTCTATGGTTTGCACTCTCTATGATTTGCACTCTCAATAGTTTGCACTCTATGGTTTGCACTCTCTATGGTTTGCATTCTCTATAGTTTGCACTCTTTATGGTTTGCACTCTCTATGGTTTGCACTATCAATGATTTGCACTCTCTATGGTTTGCAACTTTCGTGGTTTTTGCTGGAATAGTATAACGCCACAATTCTAAACTAACAGTAATTGTCAATAGTTTTTGTTTTTGAAGCATTACGAAATAATATGCAGAAATTACCCAATAGATTTATGATCGGCGCTACATGCGGGTAGCGATGTCGGGCTATCGACTTGTTAAATTACTGTACATATAATCATCTGCTTCCACTAAATTGTCATGTTCTTTAACGATACATATTAAATTGATATGTCTGAGTGTCTAACATCAAGGTCAGATTCTAAGGAAGATTTATATAATCATGGTTCACGAAAAACAGAAATAAGACTTCTCGAATAAACCGTAACTGTCATACTCTGTCAAGTTAGGAAATAATTTCATATTGATGAGGAGGCAGGGGCGAAGGGCTAGGTTGAATGATATTATGGTTTCGACCCCCCCCCTCAATTCTGTCGCAATACACGTGGTTACCATTATACCTCAGACTATATAGACTGTCGTAGTCTAGAGCTGCGATTACATTGAATAGATTTCATTTTGCACATATAGAAACCTGCGACACTGATATTTCACCGGCGTCACATAATTAGCTAAATTGTAGCATTCGAAGGAATAGTGAAATTGTTGAATGTAAAACAATCGTTCAACTATTGTTATATAATACTACTACTGCCGCTCGACAATTTTAACTTACTATAGGAATGTTGTCATTATTTGGCATTTCGTGTACTTTGTATGAGTGTGTATGTACGTGTGTGTTTATGTGTGCGGACGTGTACATATGTGTACGCTGTAGGAGTGTATATACGCGTATCTGTATGATGCACGAAATTCACGTGTATTCGTGTGATCAGTATGTGCGGGGTTCAAATCCTGGGCTCGCTCGTCACTCACATCGCTTTCGAGTGAGGTATCCAACGTTAACCTTATCTTTAGCTTTGTGTATAGTATGTGTATGGTATGCTCATATGTATAGACTACGTGTAAGTGCAAGACCGTATGTGAAATTTTCGACATCTAATTTGCAGTAATTTTCGTGCATATGCGCATAGAGAACTTCTGTACTTCAATAGCGAACTTATAGTCACATGACATCATTTGTATTAAGAGTACAACCTGCGTTTATATTTTATCTAACACTTATATATATATATATATATATATATATATATATATATATATGTACGTATAGTACAATGCAAATATTGTAGGCAGCAGAATATTATGTTTCTGAAGCTATTATATATATATATATATATATATATATATATATATATATATATATATATATATATATATATATATATATATAATTATTTCACATTCTGCTGAAAACTGAACATACTTTTTACAGACAAATTATTTTCTGCTAGTATTTCTGTTTAGATTGTCCATAATAATATTAACACGATTCATGTTATTTCATACGTTCAACAGATAATCTGTCAGCTATTGGATTACGAGTATGACATCACTATGACGTCATACCGGATGTCGGATTCAGTCAAGCGTTTGACGGAACAGAAGAGCTATATGTCAGAGTTGAAGCAGATCCTAGAAGTAATTGTAATCTTAGAATATAAATCTTTATTTGACTATCCAATAAGCTATCTCAATGTTTTTGATGTCTGTGATATCGTCTGCTGGCTAGTAACCGGCGTTGAATCATCGCGGGTTGATTGAATCAACGAGACTCATAGTTAATAGGAAATTGTTGATAAATTAAAGTAAAATCAAAATATACTATAGAATATTAAAAAATTTATCTAATTTCAATTACATTAATATTAGACTATGTTGTATAAATACTCAACTATTTCAATTGACAATATCCGCACTCCAAGCAAAGTACTAATACAACAAAGATCAGTATTTCCTATAGCAAAGGGCACAGGCTCAATTTACGGTCTGCTGTATAGAAGTAAGCACTTGTCTGATGTCCGAACTATTACACAATATACCAACCGTAAAATGCACGTGTCGTAAAAGGCGACTAAGCAAGTATATATGGTTAAGTGAGTTTCTACAAGTTATTGTTTCAACGGCAATACACGGCGCTGCGTGTCTAGAGAAGTCACCGTGTAACATATTTAGTCTTAATAGTTTTAATTACTAATTAAAATATTATAATTATTATAGTATTAATTCTGTAGGAGTATAAAGTCATAGAATTAGTTCTAATTCCTGAAGTCATGGCCTTCAAATGAGATTGCTACTCTTGAAAAGATTGGTGCTTAAACAATTCAAGTCAATATAACAAGAACACCTCGTCTGGCTCGTTGATGTAGTGATAGACTGATTTAGTGATAGACTGATGTAGTGATAGACTGATGTAGTGATAGACTGATTTAGTGATAGACTGATGTAGTGATAGACTGATGTAGTGATAGACTGATTTAGTGATAGACTGATGTAGTGATAGACTGATGTAGTGATAGACTGATGTAGTGATAGACTGATTTAGTGATAGACTGATTTAGTGATAGACTGATTTAGTGATAGACTGATTTAGTAATAGACTGATTTAGTGATAGACTGATGTAGTGATAGACTGATTTAGTGATAGGCTGATTTAGTGATAGACTGATGTAGTGATAGACTGATTTAGTGATAGACTGATTTAGTGATAGACTGATGTAGTGATAGACTGATTTAGTGATAGATTGATGTAGTAATAGACTGATTTAGTGATAGACTGATGTAGTGATAGACTGATGTAGTGATAGACTGATGTAGTGATAGACTGATTTAGTGATAGACTGATGTAGTGATAGACTGATTTAGTGATAGACTGATTTAGTGATTGACTGATTTAGTGATTGACTGATTTAGTGATAGACTGATTTAGTGATAGACTGATTTAGTAATAGATTCATTATTGATTGATTTATTGCGCGAGTAAGCGTGTCGACGATTGTTAAATTGATTGACTGATAGATTGTTGACTGATTCAGTGACTAACTAATTGATTAACTGGCTTCATTGGCTGACAGGATTTAATAATTGATATATTGATAAATTTATTGATTGATTCAGTTGTTCTCTATTTGGCGCTTGTTTGTGTAGAGTGTGCAAGAGAAGTCCCATACATTGCCCTATGGCGAGGAACCTGACGTTAAATTCTTATCGATTGATTGATTGATGGCAGGAATCGATCAGTGTGTATCGAGACAGAAGGGACAGGGTGGAGAGATTGGGGAGGGAGGTGGGGAGGTTGCCCCTTCAGCTCCCCCTCAAGATGACAGAGGGGCAACAAGTTACTAGTCAAATAGCCATCCGCTCTCATACGGTTGATCAATCAAATCTATCGATTAATCAATAAATTAATCACCAAAGTTGCATCGAGCTGGGTTGTCTCAAATCAGTACTGCAGCAATAAACAATCAATTGATCGATCTATAAAAAGAGATAGGCTTAAATAAATTTGTCGATCTAATAACTCAATAAATAGATACAGATGTCATAAATCAACCGGTGAATTATTCTATAGAGATTTTTTTGCAGAGGCTTGAACTTACGAGCATTGGCAGGTTAGTAACGTTGTTATAGATTGGTCAATTGATGGAGTTGTACAAATTGGCGAATGTGAAATAAAGTGTGTGTGGCGAATGTGAAATAAAGTGTGTGTGGCGAATGTGAAATAAAGTGTGTGTGGCGAATGTGAAATAAAGTGTGTGTGGCGATTGTGAAATAAAGCTTTCTTGAAGGTGACTAGTTGAGTTTGTCGGAGATTCTGAATGCTTACTTCCGTATTAATAACAAATAATAAAACATACATAATAATAATAATACTAATAATAATACTCTCTCTCTCTCTCTCTCTCTTAGTGCACTGCCTACTGGCAGGTCCATGGTACATAACGCCTCCACTCTTCTCTATTCTCCGCCTTCCTCTTCATTTCCACTTTCCACATATGAGTGGGTCTTTAAATCATCTAACATACCTAATCTCGGCCTGCTCCTGCCTCTCGGCCGGCCTCTGCCTGTAATAATAATAATACAACTAATAATAAATAGCACTTATAGTGAAATGATTAACCATGTTGATGCCTATTACTTTTTAATGCCACGTGTTTGAGCCGTTAGACAAATTAATTCATTTTATGTGTAACCAGTCCTACATACGAATGTCCGAGATTTTACTCTCAGCTCAGCGCGGCCGAAAATCGAACCCTTGATTACCAGAGTTCAATTCACCTCAGGATCTGTCATCTAAAACTTCATGACGTTTCCTGTAACCTTACATTTATTTTGAAATTATTTATTATTCGCACGGTGTATTGTTGCAGTTTCGGGTGAGAGAAGGAGAGAAGTTACAAGTTCTTCAGAAATTGACGGGGAATGTGCTTCTAGTTCGTACTGTTTATTTGCTTCAACAATAATTAATAGATTAATTATTTAAATTGAAACGGGTGCTTTACTTTATACATGTACTTCGATGCTTTAATTGCACCACATTTCAGTATACAATAATTGTTAAAAAGACATGTGAATATTAGTTTTTAATGGTTATTATGAGATTTGGGTGAGTTAAAATCCCACTCAAGCTAATCACATGCCCATGTTTATATTGGAAAATACTGAAAACGATTAGAAAATAGGATCGAACGCTGTTCGATCCTATAGTCCACACCGGACTTCTGGAGAATTCGGTGATGGAGACTCCCGATAAGCAAGTCATCAGGTATGGAAAGGTATTATGGGCGCACTTAAAAGGCACTGAAAATTAACGCATTGTTACATTTTATAAGCCTTGATTAACAAGTCATCAGACATTGGGGCGCATTATTGTATTCTATGAGCTCTTGATAAGCAATTCGTCAGGCATTAGGGCGTACTGTTATATCCTATGAGCTCTTGATAAGCAAGTCATCAGGCATTGGGGCGCACTGTTATATCTTATGAGCTCTGGATAAATAGTCGTCAGACATTGGGGCGCACTGTTATATCTTCCGAGCTCTTGATAAGCAAGTCATCAGACATTGGGGCGCACTGTTATATCTTATGAGTTCTGGATAAATAGTCATCAGACATTGGGGCGCACTGTTATATCTTATGAGCTCTGGATAAATAGTCATCAGACATTGTGGCGCACTGTTATATCTTCCGAGCTCTTGATAAGCAAGTCATCAGACATTGGGGCGCACTGTTATATCTTCCGAGCTCTTGATAAGTAAGTTGTCAGGCCTTGGTTCACACCGTTGTATCTTTGTATCTCGAGTGCTGAACTTCATTTAACGTCAGATACTAAGCTGGACGACAACATAAAATATTAGTATTAGGTTTAGGGATTGAAATCAACACGTCTGCAAGCTGCCAACTCTATTCTAATAGATCACTAGACCAATACACACAATAGGCCAATAAGTCAATAAATCTTGACACATATGAGATCAATAGCTAGGCCTAAACAGACCCAGCCGAACAATAGATTAATAGATCTATAGACCGAATAGACCCAATAAGTAAATAGATCCAATAGAACAATAAATCAGTAGACACATTAAATCAATAAAGCAATAGCTCCAATAGCCAAAAGCTTAAACGATATTGTGGTTATATCGGATTTGTCAGACAAGTTGATCATCGAGTAAACAGACTTTAACGCTTTTCACATGGTTGTCTATGGAAAGACGGAGATTTGACAGAGCCTTGAGGAGCTGTAGGACATCTTGCATTGGATGCTGATTATATTGAATAAACGTCGGAGTCGATAGCCTGTCGGGAAGTAGCCTAACTGCGGATGAGACCTTGCGGGGTTCTAATCCAGTGTTCTATCTGTCACTGACGTGGTTTAGAGGCAGAAAACTGACGTCAAACTTAACCTTATCTTTAGCGACAGCAATGACGAATAACGCAACATGTAAGTGATATGATAGAACCAATGATAATAATGATGTAAGTGATATGATAGAACCAATGATAATAATGATGTAAGTGATATGATAGAACCAATGATAATAATGATGTAAGTGATATGATAGAACCAATGATAATAATGATGTAAGTGATATGATAACGCTAATGATGATAATGATGTAAGTGATATGATAATGATGATAATAGTAAATGATGAAAGCGAGGTAAGTGATACGATAATGATGATGATAGTGATGTGATATGATGATGATGATGATGCAGGTTCGCAATGAGGCAGGGGATGAGGGGAAGTTGTCGGCTCTGGGTCTCATACTTTCAGCGGCGGATCGAAACCTAACTCAGTTATGCACGAGGTTCGGGTTCACATTATTATCATTCTGCCATGCCAGTTCTTGGTCATGCTCATTTCGGAATATATTTCAATTTTTCTAAGGTTACTGTTCTTCTCTTGTTCGTTACTGATTGAAAGTAGGTTGTGATTTGCTTTGTTATGCATATCATGTGAGTTTTATTGTGTTTTTCTGTTTTTTGTCTTTTCTATTGTGTGAGTTTTTTTTATTTTACTTATTTTATGTAGTTCAATAAACTATCGAGCTGGCTTGTGATGATGTGCTTCATTAACAATTAAGCGATTCTGGTTACTAGTGTATCCAGATTCTTCCATGAAAGACTTTTTCCTTTTTGAGTTCTGTCCGGTATTTATTGCTGTAGAATATACATGTACATGTGAAAATTCTATTCCCCGTTTTGAAGTCGGGTGTGGTTGGGACCACTGCAGAATTGAACAACCGTGCCGTTTCATCGTGTACGCAAGAGGTGATGAAGGCAGGAGCTGAGGAAGGCATGGGGACCCGTCTCAATAGTGGCGGATCCTGGGGGGCCCGGCCCCATTTACGCCCGCCGATAAAAATTTTAAACTATATTTTCATTGTCTTTATGACAATTTCTATGTGTAAATTTGTAAGGGCAGTGGTTAGAGGCGGGGTACGAAAGGGAACACGAACAGTTCCACTATCTCGAATTTTTCCAAATATGGGCCCCATTAGAGGCCAATATATGGTATACTAGGAGCCCTGTATAATGGATGGGGGCCGGAAAAATGTAGACCGTTTCACTAGCTCTCAATTTTCACTTTAACCACTGGTTAGGAGGGAAAAAGAGTGTAAGTAAAATATTTGTGAACCCTGTTCCTGAGCAGTGATGCAAACAGCCTTGGCTGGGAAGGGCTTAAGCCCCCCTACCAACAAAATGAGGTCACTTTTGCAATTCGTTCAGATTCGCTGAGTTTCTTCATAGAAAATGGCATATAACAACAAGAATGAATAATGATGATTTAAAGACCCACTCATATGTGGACCTGAAGAGGAAAACGGAAGACAGAGAAGAGTGGAGGCGTTATATACCATGGACCTGCCAGTAGGCTACGCATTGAGATAAATGTACACCATTGCTATATCTGATATCGCTTTCGAGAGATGAAACTGACTTTAATATTTGCTTTACGGCCATAACATAAAATTAATTGATTAATAATTAGGCGGTTTAATTAGTGTTGTTGTTATAATTGATTGATTTGATCAGACTACAGGTAGAGCTCGTAGCCGGCTGGACAGAACACATGATGTTGACGGGTAGTCTCATCCAGACTCTGGTGCTTTCTTCCATACACCTTCCAGGTCACTCAGAAACAGGTAAAGAATTTGTATAAGTATTTCCGACGTCTCCACCGGCTGGGGCCAGTTGCGAAGTCGGTAAGATACTCGACCGCGGATCAGTATGTGCGGAGTTCAAATCCTGGGCTCACCCGTCACTGACATCAATTTCGAGTGAGGAAACTGACGTTAACATTAGCTTTTTTACTTTTTAGAAGACGAAACTGACGTTAAATCAACCCATCTGTAGTTCATTTTGGTCTATTGTAACTCGTAGGAGATGTAGACTATTTACTATTTTTTCACCGGACCGGCACCGTTTAGGATCTTTCTCATTCTCATCACATGCTTTTAGATCGTTGGGGGTGAATCGATTCGTAGTGACATATGATGGTGTGACATCCCTGAAATCATCCTTGTATGAGGAAACGGACGTTAAACCTTTATTGTTAATAATAATAATAATAATAATAATAATAATAATAATAATTTAATTCGCTAGAGGCGCTCGAGGTGGTTAGTTTGTTTACGCACACCTGTGTTTTTCTTTAGCACTTTTTATCGTTTTTCTTCACTTCTGCTAATTTTGTCACTTTGTCTTTTGTCATACTGCTTTTATATATATCCCTGTACGCTCAGGCCCTTTTATTTCTATTCTTTTGTGCGCATTCGGCTTATTTTACCTTTTATTAAATCTGCATTATGCTTTAGTTTTCACCTGCACTGGACTATTGGACTGCAGCTATTCGCAGCAGCGATCCAGTTGTAATTCTTTTATCTCTCGCTTGCTATGCCGTGTTTTCCACATGCCTGCCAGACAGACTTGGCCACTGTCTCAGACTGCCAACAAGAAAACTGGCATCTGTTCGGTGTGCCTAGCTCAACGTCAGCTTCATTCGGGAGACGGAAAGGTCCATCTTCATGGCCCATTGGATAATCGTTGCCCGGGTTCCAACCAACCTCCCTTGCAGATCTCCGCACAGTCGGCAGCTTCGCAACCAGGTCTTGCAGTTTCTGATATAAGGAATAAGATCAGGAATCGGAGCTGCGACTCTGGTTCGGCTAGACAGAGTTCTCCTCCCACTGCTGCTCCAAATTCTGCTAACTTATCTCGCAATTCATTTTCCTCTCAGCCGCTCATTCTTGAACATCCCTGCTTATCGCGACCAACAATAAAACACATTCCCAAATCAGCCAGACCTGCTTGTTCAGCAGCCTTGATTGATGCCTTCCGTAAGATCGAAAGCGATCCCTCAGTTTTATCATACTGGTCAGATTTGTTGCTTTTCGCCTCTTCGGTTTTGCAAGTCCCTGCTCGCACAGGTAAAAGGCATAATCTAAGCTCTTTAATTAAGAAAAGGTTGGAGGGCCTAGGTACTAGTGCTCCCACTGAGCCGGTCGTAGAAAGAATTAAAAGAGCTCATCATTCTCAGGACTCCCGTGCCTCAGCAGTCAGGTCCAAAATGGAAGATGGAAATGTTTCGGCAGCTGTGCGCATCCTCTGTTCAGACGAAAGTCCAGCACAATGCAATTTAAACACTTTCAATATCCTGCAGGCCAAGCACCCACCCGCAGCTAGTAGCAGTATAATGGCACCCCTTCCGGACTCAATGGAGACTCCGCCCATTCAAGTCTCAGAGCAGGATGTTGTCAAAGCTGTACGTAGCTTTCCAGCAGGCTCAGCCGGTGGTCCTGATGGCCTTCGCCCTCAGCATCTTCTGGAGCTTGTGACTTGTAGAGAGTCGGCTGGGACATTTTTGACCGCTTTGACTTCTTTCGTGAATCTCCTGCTTAGAGGTGTTTGCCCCCCTGAGGTCCAACCGGTGCTGTTTGGTGGTAAACTCTTTGCACTCAATAAGAAATCTGGCGGCATTCGCCCCATTGCAGTTGGTTACACTTGGCGTCGTTTAGCCGCTAAATGCGCAAATCGCTATGCAGTGTCTGCTCTCAGCGATTACTTGAGCCCAATTCAACTTGGAGCTGGTATTCCAGGTGGCTGTGAGGCAGCTGTTCACGCTACTCGCCGTTTCGCTGAGTCAATGCCAGCTGATCACTTCGTGGTAAAGCTAGACTTCTGTAATGCTTTTAATTGCTTGAGTAGATCACGAATGCTCAGCGAAATACATCACAGGATACCAGAGCTGTATAGTTTCTGCCATCTAGCTTACTCAAGCCCTTCGTGGTTGAAGTTCGGAGACTGGTGCATTGAATCACAGGAAGGAGTCCAACAAGGGGATCCCTTAGGGCCCATGCTGTTTTGCCTGACTATTCACCCTCTCCTTACTTCTCTCTCTAGCGATCTCACGGTGGGATACCTAGAGGACATTACTCTAGGTGGTTGCGAGTCGTCGATTGCAAATGATGTACGGACTATCATCGACAGAGGCCAAGAATTTGGGCTTCAGTTGAATCGTACCAAGTGCGAAGTCATATCACCAGTTTGCAAATCTCCGGGCAACTCAGTTTTGTCATCATTTGTGCCAATGTGCCTATCCCATAGTTCTCTACTCGGCGCGCCACTCTCTGGAGAAGAAGATACTACCACCGCTTTATCCAGTCGCCTTGAAGACCTCAAACGTACAGCATCGCGCTTGAAGTCGCTAGCCGCTCATGATGCTTTAACAATCCTTCGCTTTTCTTTAAGTGCACTAAACTTATGCACGTTCTGCGCTCTAGTCCGAGCTTCTCTAATCCGCGGCTTTGAGACTACGACGAGGCTTAGGCAATGCTTGTGCGCCGTTATCAACGCAGATTTGTCTGATTTGCAGTGGCAGCAAGCCAGTCTACGGTGTGAGCATGGGTGGTCTTGGAATTCGTCTTGTTTCCCATATCGCGCCTTCAGCCTTTTTGGCATCAGCGATGGGAACTAGGCAGTTGCAAGACGCCATCCTTCATAAGTGCTCCCTTTCTGCCGATAGTTCCATTGACGTTGCGTTGTCAGTTTGGTCCCAAAGCCTCACCTCCAGTGCTCCACCTTCTACCTCAGTCAGTAGCCAGAAATCATGGGACCGTCCTATAGTGGATCGGATTTATAACAGTCTGTTAGAATCCCAGTCCAATGCAGTAGACAGAGCACGACTCCTAGCTGTATCAACTAAAAGAAGCAGCGACTGGCTTCACGCTCTCCCTGTTGCTTCTTGTGGGCTATTTTTAGACACTGAGGCGATTCGAGTAGCTGTTAGTTTCCGTTTAGGGGCGAAAACTTGCGAGCCTCACATGTGCCCACCTCCAGTGCTCCACCTTCTACCCCAGTCAGTAGCCAGAAATCTGGGACCGTCTATAGTGGATCGGATTTATACAGTCGTTAGAATCCAGTCCAATGCAGTAGACCGAGCCACGAAGGGTCCTAGCTGATCAACTAAAAAAAAGCAGCGACTGGCTTCACGCTCTCCCTGTTGCTTCTTGTGGGCTATTTTTAGACAATGAGGCGATGCGAGTAGCTGTTAGTTTCCGTTTAGGGGCGAAAACTTGCGAGCCTCACATGTGCCCCTGCGGTCATGAAGTCGACGCTTTAGGTCTCCACGGCCTCTCCTGCAAACGAAGCTCAGGTAGAATGTCTCGCCATCACAATTTAAATGACATAATATGGCGAGCACTTTCGAGAGCAGGCATCCCTTCCTATAAGGAACCAAGTGGGTTGTCCAGATCAGACGGCAAGCGTCCGGACGGCATGACTTTAGTGCCCTGGTGCAACGGTAAATGTGCTGTTTGGGACGTCACGGTCATTGACACTATGGCAAACTCCTACCTGAATACGACTTCAGTCACAGCCGGTGGTGCTGCTGTTCATGCCGCCTCTAGGAAGTTGGATAAATACCGTGATCTGTCCTTAGGATATGAATAGTTGTTCCGGTGGCTATGAAAACCCATGGGCCCGATGAATCCCGAAGGAGTTGACTGTATTAATGGCATAGGCAGACTTATTGCAGAGCAAACCGGCGATAAGCGAGAGACATCTTTTCTTTGGCAAAGGCTTTCCATGACTTTGCAAAGATTTAATGCAGTCTGCTTCAACAATTCTTTTAAGCCGATTGATGACCTCGAGTAGCCGGGCGGCGATTCAGCACGTATTGCTCGAATCGTTTTTAGCAAACCCCACGTTCTTTACACCGGGGTAAAATAATAATAAAAAAAAAAAAAAAAAAAAAAAAATAATAATAATAATAATGATAATAATAATGTTATTATTATTACTGTTAATATTATTATTATTATTATTATTATTTTATTTTTCAAGGTCATCAATCTTTGGAACAGAGGGAGACGAAGGATATTCGGCGAGAGCTTGGCAATCCATTCAAAACAGTGCGGAGACAGTTTGATACCATACGAGAGTTTTCAAGAAATTTCGACAACAACAATCATTGCTCTACCAGTAAGTTTTCCAGTGGATAATTTAAAGTTTTCAGTTCCAAAAAAAACTTGCACATGAAAATGTAAAATAAATATATACAGTTATTATTTGAAAAATAATTTATTGTAGTACTGCTGAAATACACCCGTAGTCTTTTATTATTCTTTGTAAAGCATAAGATGTTCTCTTGTTTTAGCTCTCTTTATCTAATCATCATCATTACAATCATATTTTATATGGGTCCCTATAAGTGCCTAGTGCCTTGGGTTAACCCTGATTTTGCAATTATCTGCTATTCAATTATTTACATTACATTGTGTATTTGCTATGCAAAATCGAAATTAAAAATTAAAAAAATCAATCATCTTCCCTTAATTCCCAGTTGAACTAGGATTGGATTATACAATTTTGTAGCAATTTCTGGAGCCTAGGCGTTATTTACACTAAATTAAACTAAATTACAACTAAATTCTTAAATATTGCTAATTTGAAATGATTTCTGATAAATTTGCAAGATTCCAGTTCTGCTGATGGAATTCTAAAATCAGTCAGTAATGGTGTGGCTGAGGAGGTAGCGAATGTGCTGCAGAGCTATAGGACCCTGTACGAATCCTGGTATTCCTATCAAAGCTTCCTCTCCCAGCAGAACAAGCAAGCTCTACGCCTCTTCAACAACATCAATAAGTTCTTAGGCAACGGTAGCAGCAGCAATCAGCTGTTTAGGTCCGTACTTTGATAATTTTGCTAAGCTTACGTAAATTTATATATATTAAAAAAGTAAGAAAATACTTTGTCTTGAGGGCATCGCAAAATATTAATAGATCTTTTGGCCTAAAAGCCAATATTTCGAAAGCGAAATGTAGGCATAGTAATGAGAATGCAGTTATGGACTACTTCTGGCTTTATGACATGAAAAGTTTAATAAGCCTGATCTAGTCTTCGTGACAGTAGCTCGAGTGTGTTGAGTCGTCTTGAAGAGAAGCCTTGTGCTTCTGACGTTGACGTTAAGCGCACGACATCATATCTTCAGAGTTTTTAATAATGAAATAATCTAGCAACGATAGGTGTGCGGGGTTCATGAATCAGGCAACATTAGACACTGCATTGAGTAGTTATGAGAGATTATTCCACAACTTTTCCTCGTGAAGACTGCATCACAGGGCTTCAGTGAGGAAGAGGTGGGAATTATAAATAACGCTAAGTTTGTCTTTAGCTCGTTGATTTTTCTGATTTTGTTTTGTTGTAGATGTTACAAGACGAGGCTAATTATAGAATCTGTGGAAACTCGGGAGGAAATTACCCACATCTATGACTCATCGAACGGGACACGCCTGGGCGGGTCTTACTCCAGCCAATCAGTGGAAGCCGAGCAGCTGACGTCATCACAGGAGGAGGAGCAACAAAGAATCGTCATAAGATCAGTTCGTGACGTCATGAATGACGCAGACGTCTCGCTAGACGAGGCTATATCACGAGGTATCATCGATCCATCTGCTGGTACCTTCAAGAACTTGAAAACCGGAAAAATTATTTCCATTGCTGCGGCCATGAGCGAAAGCCTGATTCTGGTTGATAGAGTGACTAAAACAAGGTAGTACCAGTCTGATTAAATTAATTAATTAATCAATCAATAAGAATTTAACGTCCGGTTCCACGCAATAAGACAATGTCAGGGACGTCTCTTGCAGACTCTACAGAAACAGGCGCCAAAGAACCACACATTGACGACTGAGCACACAAAGACCACAAGAGAATGAGAGATCAAAACAGTGTAAGTTCAAGATCCAAGGCAAGCGGGTCAAACTTTAGACCTACATGTATGGTGGAAAGAGATGGGTTTACATTAATAAAGCTAAAGTGAGACTTTGTCAATGTGTTATCAATTTCTCAAGTAAGGTTAGGATGTTTCAGATGGAACGTTTAGAATTCAACCACCCATGGTAGCTTCTGGCTTCTAAAAAATTTGTCTTATAAATTCAACTAACCAATTGTACAAAGTTTCAAACAGAAGGTGATTCTCAAGTTGAAAGAGGTAAAAGATACCGCTAACATTTATATTTGACAATTATATTGAGATTTTCCGTAATCAGAGAGTTGGCTTTCTAAAAGAATGCTTATTTTATGAAGTTGATTAAGTAAAAACCTGTATTTTAAACATTGTTTAATACGTTAGCGCTATGGTAGCAAACAAGGTAGTCGACCTGTGTTTAGGCATACCAGTTCTCTAAAATATATTTGAATTACCCTAAGATAATGCGAAAATGCTAAAAACAGAAAAATTTACAATTATATGACAATAAGAGCCTTACGGTACGCTAATTCTTCGTCACTATTGTTGACAATACTGACTATGAAATTGAACTCTTGTTGATTTAATAATTGAACGTATTAATGTTGTAATTTAGTGAAACATTTTGTTTTTCTGAAAAAGCGTCAAATCTGATTAATTTAATAACTAAAAATTTTAATTTTAAAATTTAATGAAACATTTTGATTTTCAGAAAAAGTGTCAAGTCTGAAGCAATAGGGTTGATAACGATCAAGGAACAAATTCCTGAGAGGGGTCCCTATCAGATCACGGGTGTGATCGACCCTTTCACTGCGCAATTACTTGATGCGGGGGAGGCGGAGAGGCGGGGCCTACTGGACCTTACTACCGGTTCTTACGTCAGAGATCCAGCGACCAATCAGAAGCTGGATATTGATGATGCAATACAGGCTGGGTGGGTCAAGGTCGAATATGAGAATGACGTCACGACAGGTACATGTAGTCATCATCATCATCAACTACCCTTTAATCAGAGTTTAATTAGGGTTGGGATACGAATAACTAACTGACGGTTTTTCATCCTTGTTATTATTACTATTATTATTATTATTATCATTTCTATTTACAATCAATATCTGCCATAATAATTATGGAGGGACATTATTATTATTATCATCATCATTATTATTGTTGAACTATTATAATCCACATCGTCATCATCTTTATTTTTATTAGTACTACTATTATTATTATCATCATAATCGTAATAATCACCCTCCTCCTCATCATCATCATCATCATGATCATCGTCATCACCATCATCATCCATTCGATAAACATATGGCCGCTATTCCTCTACTAGTGCTATACTAACCTCGCTGTTTCCTATGTTATCAGACACTCCTAAGACTCGAGTGAAGACCTATGCAGTGAGCGGGGTGGTCGACCAAATACAGAAGAGAAGAGTGGAATTCTCAGAGGCTGTAAGGAGAGGTCTGATAGACCGTGAGACGGGCAACTACATCCACAACCTGACTGGGGAGAGGATCTTCGTGGTGGAGGCGATTCGGCGAGGCTTCCTCAAGGCCAAACTAGTGGAAGACCCTGCCAGTCTCGATATTGATCCCGTCAACCATGTCATGGTGGAACGACTGGGCAAGGTCAAGGCGCTGGTTAAGGGCTGGGGAGCGATGTCGGCTCTGATGAAGACAAGTCAGAAGAACAAAGGCTATGCTGTGGAGGACTAGGG